>SOPI01000183.1:0-141100 GCA_021307395.1 Trypanosoma vivax | reverse complement strand
GGGAGCTGGTTTCGGAGAAACCTACGCAGTCGGGATCCGCGGCGTGGGGCGGATGCGACGCCGACGACGGGGCGACGGTGGACGGGACACGGTTGAAGGGCTGCGAGCCGGTAACGAGTGGTGCGAAAAGCGAAGCGACGGGCATTGAGGGAGTGCGGCAAACAAGACGCGACTGGGCAAGAAAGGAGCAGGTGAGGAGAGATCAGTTGTGACGTAAAATGGGCGCAGCTAGGAGCTATGGTTACTGCGGAGGGCGTTGTCAGTTTTGGGGGACTGAAAAAAGGAGGAAAAGGCAGGAGGACACAGTTAGCAATCGCGGCAAGGCGGCCGGGAACATGCGGAGCAGGCATGCGATTTGTGAAGCGACGGGGTTGGGAAGTCGAACGCAAGGCGAAAGGGAGGCAGCAAAGCGCGTGCGGATGAAGGCCAGCTGGGTCTGGGGGTAGAGGTTTGAGGAGGCGGGACGAAAGGTGAAGCTGGACGATGGAGGCAAGAATGCCAAGAGAGACGCAGCTTTTAGTTTGACGCGGGGTATAGAGGCGACGTTCGCCGCGAGAACGAGGAAGAGGGAGCCTGGCGAAGTTTGCACGCAGAGGGGCGAGCTGGGAGGGCGACGTCTTGGCGACGTGTTGGCGACGTGGCCAACGACTTGGAGATAGGCGGGTGCAGTGCGGTGTTGGAAGAGAGACAGGGAGGAGACTGACAGGACGATGGGGCAGCAGGAGAGACAGGAGCGACATGTGCAGTAAAGGGAGTCTGCTACGGCTGCGGATTGCTTGGCCAACCTGGGACGCAGGAGCGCGGGGAGGCTTTTAGACACGGTGGGCGAGGAAAGATGTGGAGCTGCGGGGACACGGAGAGGGCTGAAGGACAGAGAGAGGGTTTGTGGCTTGCATGGGGGGAAATTGCAGTCGGTGAGTGACACCAGGACATCAGAAGCGGTTGTGAGGGAACGGCCGGGTCAGTGGACTTTGCGCGCGGTGACGTCAAAAACACGCGGGAGCAGCACAGGGAAGAGAGGACATGGCAGATACGACGTGAAGCGAAGTGCCGCGGACAGGAAGGCGGGAAAACAGAGAAAGGTTGCTGGGGGGTGAAGGCGCGGGTAGAGGTGAACGGGCGGAGAGCAAGCTATTCAAGATGAGCACTCGCGAGGGATGAGCACGGTGAACTGGCAAACGCGTGTGGGTGGAGACTGTTAGGCGTGCACTGACAGCGAGAGGAAAGTAAGGCCGGGAAGGAAGGGGCACTTGATCGGCAAGACCCGCGAGGCAAAGCACGACAAGAAACGGAGGTAGAGAACGCAATGACGCGAGGCCAGAAGGAAACGTGGACATGCTACGTGTGTCGGCTGTGCGGGGATCTGAAGGGGAAGACGCTAGCGACAAAGGACACGGAAGCGGAAGTGTGTGCTGGGCGGGAAAAGCCCAAGGCACAAAGCAAGCACCGACAAGCTCAGGCAGCGGGACAGCACGGGGACGAGGCGCGATGAGGCGCTATTGGGTGGACATGGTTTCCAGACAACACAGTTGGACGGGGCGAGGAACAAGCGCTGCGCAGCGGCATGGGCCGCGCCGGCACACAACGGAGGAAGAATGAAATGACAGTGTTCACTTGGGAGATGGCAAAGGACAGGAGTTGGACGTGCACAAAGCAGGACAAGGAAGAAGCCAGCTAGAATATACGACAGCGGCGCGGAGCGAGGGGACGCGCGCAGAGCGCATAAGTCGAACCGACATTAAGGGAGGAAGGCAACAGGTCGTGGTGAAGCGGGTCGCAAGGAAGAGCGGGGCCGTTGGCACAACGCGGGGCGTCGGTGACAGGCAAAAGTTTTCCGGGCGGTGCCGGAGGACAGATGACATGCCGACGCGGCGCGGCAAGCGAATGAATGGGGGAACTGAGAAACGGGGGGTATGGTTTTGGCACGGGGAGCCAGCACGGTGATGACAGAGGTGCGACGGCGAGAAGTGTGACGCAGATGAGAAGAAAGAGCGGAGACCGAGAACTGTGAGCGGAAAGGAAAAACTGTGAGGGGGTAAGGCGACTTTGCGGATGACGAAAACGCAGCTGCGGGAAGGCACAGGGAACTGGCACAGTGAACGGCCAGGTGTTCGCAGTGGTGCCGAGTGGGTGGAGGCGCTCGCTTGAGGTAATTGAAGAGGGAAAGAAGAGGCAAGCGAGAGAAGTGAAAGCAAACAACCGGAGGTGCTTACGTGGCAGGGAAAGGGAAAGCATCGATAGCAAGTAACGCTGCAGAGGATGCGAGGAACGCGAAGCGCGACGCGGAGAGAAGAGCATTAGGTAGGGCAGAAGACGGTGCGCGTCTTCGAAGGTCGACCACGAACATGCCGCCAAGGAAAGGGCAGAGAAAGCAACTTGCGTTGGTGGCGCTTTGCCGTGTTTTGGTACGAAACTTTTGTGCAGGGGGAAGGCGATGAAGATGAAAAGAAATGGGGAAAGGCTCCGCGCAGCTCGTGCTATTAAAGGGATCGGCAACCACTGACAACGGACGAGGGAAGGGAGGAGCAAGCAGGAGTTGGACAGTGGGGAAAATAGTTGTTCGTTTTTTGGCCCGCGAGAGGAAAGCGAACGGCTAAGAGGAAGGGAGCTCTAGACAAAGGCAGAGCCGTGACTTAGCGGACGCGGCGCGACGAAGAAAGATGAAGAAACAATGGATGAAAACGGTGGGGGCGAAGAAGCGGCTGACGCGGCAGCGCAAGAGAAAAGGAAAGCAGTTGGAAGAAGATGAGGAAGACGAACCACAGGGCAAGAGACTGGGGCGGACACTTGAAAACTGCGGGCACAGAAACAAACTGGAGTGAGCGCGGTTAGAGAGATAGCAAGACGCTTCGAGTGACGAGTGGCTTTGAGCAGCTTGAGTGGAATGGAGAGTTGATGGTTTGGCCAAAAAAAGAACGGAAAAGGTAACAACACGGGCCGCAAGAAGTGGGGGTAGCAAATAAGGAAGAAAACAACAACAGACATGATCATGAGAGTTTTGTTTCGCCTTTTTTTCGTTTTTTGAATAACGTCAGGAAAAGTGGGGAAAAGGTCAAGGAAATGAAGCCCAGAGAAAAGCAGGCAAAGAGGGAGAAAAGAAAAAGAAAGAGAAAGAAAAAGAAGTCAGAGAGACTGGTCTCTATTTATACGTTTTTTATTTGCGAGACTTGCAAGCGGTAGGTGTAAAGCTCAAGAGAGATATTTTTGCCGAATTTGTGGCTCGACGACGGGGGCGGTTTGAGGGAATGCTGTGCTTTGTGTGAAGGGTTAGTTTTTTTGTTCACGTTTCGCCTGCTTAAATTGAGCTTCGCGTGGAGAGAGCTTCATAGAGTACTTTTATTGAAAAATCATTTTTTTGCTGCTCGTGTCGAAGCTTAAAGAGGAGAATTACAATTTAAATGAATGGTGTCTTCGGCGTGTTTTATTTTACTGCTATTTTTTTGTTTAAAAAAATCGGATTCGAACACAAAGTTTGTTTTTTTTATTTGAACTTTATTTTGAGTGAAACGAGGACTTTTTCCACTTACTTTCAGTTTGAGTTGAGTTCTCGGAAGTAGTTGTCTTTTTTGTTTAAGTCGTGTAAATCGTGCGAAAAGTAAAATATGACAAAGGAGCGGGCATCTCTTTTAGCTTCTTTTTGCGGTGGAAAAGCGGGTTGGATAAGCTTTGTGTCTTTGCCCTCTTGTTTTTTGAATGCTAGATTGATCTGTTGTCCGCTCTAAAATCCACTTGCCCAGTAGAAGTCATCGAAACAGAATTGAGGTCGAGACTTGACACACGCGATTTTTTGTTTTTCGTTCGTCTTTCTCTGTTTTTGTTTTTTCTTGTTGATGTCTGCGGACGAAACATGCGAAAATGAACTGAGAAAGTTAAAATGCCAGTCACAATTCTTCTGCAAACTTCCTTTTTTTTTGCTTTTTACTTTTTTCTTTGTATTTTTAATCCCTTTCTTGCTTGCTTTTTTTTGTGTTGCTTTCACTGTTTCGCGTTCTTCTTTGCGCATAATCTTAGTGTTTGCTTTGCTATGTTATTTTTCATCTTCTTTCTTTATTTTCATGGTGTTGAAACATTTCTTCCTCTCTATGTTGCGACGCCTGTTGCCTTTGCCAATTTTTTCTATTTTTTCTATTTGTTTTCTGTCTGTCGCCTTAGCTTTGTCGCTGTTTGATTCCGGCCTTTCTAGTCTTCCAATTCCTTTTTTTTGTTTTTGTTTCGCTCTTTTTGTTTTCTGATTTCTTGCCTTTATCCTCCTTCAGTGGCTTCCTGCCCCTTTGCTTTGTTTTTTGTTTGACATCTTCTTCGCATGCCGCTTTACTTTTACCTTCCTGGCTTCATTGTCGTTATGCGTCTCGTCCTGCTTACCTTTCTTCTTGCACCTGCAAAAGTTGTGTTTCAGCCTTCCTTTGTCTTGTCTTCTTCTTTCTAAGTGGCGTCTTTTCGCGTGTTTTTGTTGTGGTTTCCTTGCCTGTTTTCCACTTTCCCCCTTTTTTCTCTGTTGCGTGCTATGTTTTGTATTTCCTTGTTTGTCTTTTCTTTCCGCGCTTGTGTCCTCTGTCGCTTCTCATCCGTGCCCTTTTTTCTCTTCGCGACTTGCTGGCCCGCAGTGTCGGCGTGCGTTTCTCTGTGTTTTTGTGTCTGCCTACCTTTTTTTTCTTTTCCCCCATTCTGTTCCGCGGTGTCTTTCTTGTCTTCAGTGCCAGTGCGTTCTGCGTGCCTTTCTGTGTTCCTGCTGTCTGCCAAGCGCCAACCTGTGCCACGCAACTGCATGTCCCAGTGTCTTTCCGCCGCGCGTTTTTTGCGTTTGGTCTGGCCCGTTGTCCTGGCCCTTCGTCCTGTCTGCCTGCTTTGCGCGTTGCCTTTCCTTTTGCCAAGCCAAGTGCTTGCCTGCCTTTGTCGCGACGTTTTTCTGTGCCTGCGGCGTGCTGCAGTGGTGCGTGGCGTGTTTGGGCTTGGTGCTTTGTCCGGCCTCGTCGCCCCCCTCCGTCATTTCGACGTGTCCCCATTAGCGGTGCTGGCTCTCTTCTTCTGTCTGCTTTCTCTTTGTGTTCGCGTGTTTGCCTTTTTCCATTTTCCCTTGTCCGGTCCTCTGCTGTCCTTTGTTGCGCCGCGCTGTGGTCTTGTCTGTGTGTTTCCCCCTCGTTTGCCTTGCCCTGCCTGCCTTTGTTTTTCGCTGGTCATGCCCACACCTTTGTTTCTCAGCTTTGTGTTGCTGTTCTTTTCTCTTCGGGCCTGTGTGTCGCTGCGGTGGGCCGTGTTCTTTGCGCGCGTTGTTGTCCTTTCGAGCTTCTTCCGGGCGCCGGCCAGCTGTGCGTGCTCACGCGTGTCTTCGTCCTTTCCTCGTGCCCCCCCTCTTTGATGGCTTGCTGCGTGTCCTGCGTGTTCCACCGCGCTTGGTGTTTTTGTGCTTTCCGTTGTGCGCCCGCAAGTGTTGGCCTGTGTGCTTTCTTGTGGTGTGCCGTGTCGGTTTCCTCTTCCTCTTGCTTCTCGTCTTGTCGCTGTTGACTGTGTGCCTTCGTGCGGTGCGTTGTGTTGGCGGTGTCACGTTTGTGCTGATGTTCGTGCCGCCTTTTTCTCCGGCGGCGTGTTGTTCGCGTCTCGGTGTCTTCGTTCTGTGCATTGTCCCAAGTTTTTGCTGCGTTGTTCCTTCCGGTGCGTGCGCGCGGTTGTGTGCGAGCGTGCAGTGTTCCCGGTCTGCGTGGTTGCGGCGGTGTTGCCCCTGTTTGACCGGTGTTTCCTTTTGGTGTGTGTACGTGTACCTGTTTTTCTTGTTGTCGTGGTCCTTCACTGTCTCGTGGTGTGCTTTTTGCGTGTTCTTGCGGCAGTTGCAGTGCTTAGTCGCTCGTCTTCGGTCTAGTGTTGTGCGTTCAATCTTCTGTTGGCTTCGTGCGCCGTTTGTGCCCTCGCGTGGTGGGCCCTTCTGCGCTTCTTTTTCCGTGGAGGGCGGTGATGTTGTCCCATTTGCTTTTCTCGTTCCTTTGTGCTTTGTTCCTTTTTCTTTGCGTTTCTTTCGAGTGTGTTTTTTTGGTTGGGTGTGCCTTTTGAGCTTGTTTGCGTGTTGTGTTTGGGGGGCGTGTGCGTGTTTTGTGGCTCCTCTGCTCAGCTTTGTGCGGTGTGTTTTCTTCCATTGATTTTTCTGTTAGGCAAGTGCCCACGCGTGCGGTGTTTGCGCGGCCAGTGCCAGCGGCCACGCGCGCATTGCGGGCGTTGAGCTTGTAGCTGTGCACACTCGCTTCCCCTGCACCACGGCCCAGGTGCCTTGTGCGCCTGTTTCGTCCTCGCATGCGGTGCCTGTTTGTGTCTGTGGTTTTGCCTTATTTGTGTCGTGTTGTGTTTTGCCTTCGTTTCTTGTTGGGTCGGTTTGTGTTGCGGTCCCTGTCTCGTGCTTCGTTTGCTCTTGGGTTTGTGTGTCTGTTGTTTCGCGTCGCGTCAGGCTCCGCAGTAGTGTTGCTGCGGCGCGGACGTGCTTGTCTTGGTCGCTGCCGCACATGTTTCCGAGTGTGATGTTGGCATTGGCCAGCTTTTGTTCTTTGCAGAGCGTCTCCATGCCCTCCCAGGTCTTTTTCCATTTTTCCAGGTCGTTGATGAAGGTTGCGAATCGACCGAGCTGCGTGTTGTTTCGTCTTTTGCCGTCTTTTTGTCCCCGTTGTTCCACGTTATTGTTGGCGTGGCGCCGCTCCTTGCTTTTATTTTCCACGCGCCTATTGTTAATCCGTCGTTTTCCGCCGGCTTTCCGGAAGCGCCGTCGGTGAGCGGGCAGCCGCACACTGCGCCACTGCCACTTCCGCCTGTGCACGCGTTACTTCTGCTGTCTTTTTAAAAATCGCCGTTGTGCTTTGCGTCGTCGTCAAGTCCACCGTGAGAGCCTGAATTTGCGCAAAAGGCTTGTGTTACCTGCGCCCTCGATGGCGAGTTCGGTGTTGCGTCGAGCGCACCCTTTCAGCTTTGCGACGCCTGTTGTCGTCAACGTGGCGCCATTTCCGTAAGGAGCTGCAACCGTAATCTGTGTCGCAACCCAGCCTTGTTGCGCGTCGATGTCGTAGAGTTGGGCTTTGCTTGTTGAGTCCTCTGCCTTTATGCCGTAATTCTTTGCGCCACGTGTTCTGGCGAACAGGTGCACGAGGCTGTCAATCTCGTCTGCCCTTGCGCTCGCCTCGCGTTCAATGTCCCGCGCGAGTGTCGCCATTTGCTGTGCCTTGCCCTGTGCGCCCGTGACGTCTTCGAGCCTTGCGCGCAAGCTCCTGATTGTATCGTTTGCCACCCCCGTACCCGACGCTTGCGCGAGCGCCTGTTGCGCCAGAAGCAAAGAAACGGCGCTGAGCTTTGGCACTTCTCCCTGCCTTGCCGTCAGCTGCGCTGCGATTTCCTTCGCCACTTTCTTCAGCGTGCCGGAAAGATCGCAGAAAAGCTTAGCGCCGTTCACCTCCATTGGCTCTTTCCCGGCAGCGTGAGCGCGCAGGCCGAGCAGAGCCAAAAGCACGCACGCAGCCAAGAAAGCGCATGTCGCCGAGCGCTTTCGCATTTCACCTGCAAAAAACACGATCAAAAAACTGAAACGACCCTGCGTTCTCGTCCTGTGTCCGCGGCTCTCCACTCCGTGTCAGCAGGTGTCCATGCTGGCCCAAGTATTGCCGACATGCTGGCGGTTCGCTGTCCTCGTCTCTCCCCTGTACCGCGACCAGCGACGCACACCCTCCCACGCCCTCTTGCTCCTCCGCTCCAGCGCGCCGCGCACAAAATCAAGTTCCGCACCCCAAGTCCGTCGACACGCTTTTCAGGCAAGCAAAGCAAAAAACACACCGAAAATCTACAGGCAGCCACCGACGCCTCTGACCACAACCTCCTCTCCTCTCGTCCCCGGTTCGCGCTTGGGCCCCCTTCGTCCAGCCATGCTCGCCACGAAGTGAAGCGCACAAGTCTCGGGCGCGCTTGTCAAACACGCCGACGGCCGATCTCTCGCAAACGAAACCAAAAACCGCATTGTCCTGTTTGGTTGCGTCGCCTAAAGGCCGTTGGCCCGCGCATGCGAATCGTCTCGACGCCGTTACTTCCACCCGCGGCACCTCAACACGCCCCGCGCCTCTTGTTCATGCCGCCGCCACGCCGTTCACTCCTTTCCGCGCTCACCGTGGGTCAAACCAAATGCCCTCCGCACGCGCCATTCCTCTGCGATCTGTTTCACTCGGGCCATGTCCACCCGCCTCTGCGCTGCTTTCCGGCGCTCCTCCCGTCTGCCAAGTCCTTCCGGCCTGACCTGGGTCATCGTCCGGACTTCCTCCGTCGTTTCTCCTGCTAAGGCACCTCTCACTACCAAATCCGCCAAAAGCTCCAGTTCCCTCACATCAAACGCTCGCAGCAACCCTGCTGATCTTCCCGGAACTACCTCGCTGCCAACGCACGCTCGTTCTCCCCGTCAAAAACCAACGACCCCAGTCCCATTCCCTTTCTCCTGTTTCACTTCTTTCGGCAACCCCTTGTCACTTTACCTTTTTCTGGCTCTGCTTCCCTGCGACCCCTTGTGTGCGAAGCTTCCGACCGTCCCCGTCCTTGCTCTATTGTTCTTTTCAAGTTTCCCATTGCGTCTCCGGCTTGCCCTGCCACGCCCGCCCCCATCCCTCCTGCGCTTTTTCCGCGTCCTCTCTTCGTATCCGCGTCGGCTCGCTCGGCCGGCACTGTAGGCGCCTTTTTCCACAGCCGCGGCAACGGCCCAAGGCGGCCAACGGCTTCAAGACAGAGATACGCGACCGCGGACCAGTCCGGATGGGCCCCGTTTTCTGGCGCCAATGCTTTGCGGCGAGGCCCGCCGCCGCGCTCGCCGCCATCGCAAGGCCACATCGGACGGTTGCCTCCGCAGTCCCCGCCCGCGCGGTTCACACTTCACTCGGCGGTTCCGTCCCGCTCATTGTCCCTGTTCTGTTTTTTGTCTCTTCGTCACTGTTGCACGCTCCGGCCCCATCCACCCTCGAATCAATGTTCTTGCCTTGTGCTGGTCCCTTGTTGTCCGCTCAGGTTGCGGTTCGTTCTGGCGCGAGTGTGCTCGTGCATCTGCGCGCGTCTCTGTTGGATCGGTTGGCCGCACGCACGCACACGTGCCGCAAGCTTTGCTTACCGTGTCGACGCGCGTCTCCTAGGACCTCCTTCGATGTGTCTCCTGCTGTCTCACAGTCAGGGGGCGGACGACGTGACCCTCTACCTGCCACGCGTCCCGCCTCCGTTGCCCGCACGCCCCGATGCCCACGCGCGCTTCTTCCGTGTCTCTTCTCCCCGCGACCGCGTTGACCTTGGTGTGATCCCAGGCGCGCCTATCTGCCTCCTGTGAGTCTGCGGCCAGAGCGCTGTTGGCGCGCCGTCCCAAAGCGCAACTGACAACGGTCGACCCAGGTGCGCACGCGTCCCCTGAGCGGGCTCTCGGGACGGCCGGTGCGACACGGCGCCCTTGCGTTCGCGTCTCCCGCGTCCGTCCTTCGGCGTCTGTGCGCACCGGTAGCCCGTGAAGGAGGTGCGCCGGCCCCTGGCCCGAGACCGCCGTGGGCCGGGCGCGGCCTAAGAAAGCCAGACCACGACGCGCGGTCGGGTCTTGGCAAGCCTCCCGCCGCACAACGCCCGGCCCTCGCGCGTGCGTGGCGACCGCAGGGCCACCGTTGCCGTGCGCGGCCGCGCAGTCCACTCTCGGCGCCGTTGGGACAGGCGGACATTTCTCGGTCGCCTCAAGCGTGCCAACAGCAAGGACGAACACGGCCCGCGCGACAAGGGCGGCGACGCCAGCGGAATCACGTGTCCGCCTTTGTTCGGGCACCGGGACACAGGGTGCAAGCTGCTCGCGACTGCGGCACCGCTACGCGCCGGCTGAGGAATTGAGCCGAAGGGCATGCAAGCTACGATGGCTGCGCCGCGCACGCGGTGCCTCTCAGCGGCAACAGCCCGCGCACGCGCCCGCCCAGAGCTCCCAAGAATGCTACAAGAGAAGAGGGAGAGCGCTCGTCGGGCACAGCCGTAGCACCACGCCTGAGAGCGGAGCGGCAGACAAGGGCTGAGAAGGCGAAGAGCACGACGACGCCGACCTTTGCGCGGCGAGCACGGACGGGTGGTCGAAGAGGAAACAATGGAGCAACGGACTGATGGTGCGACTTCACCCCACCTGTTGTTGCAGCACCCGGAAGACCGGCACAGAGCGACGGAGCACGGTGCTGCGCGACAGGCGAAGCGCGCGCGTCCATACTGGGATGAGGCTGGTGAAAACGGGCCCGTCACGAGCACGGCCACGGGTACGCGCACCGCGTGGACGGAGACGAGAGACGGAAGCGGAGCAAAAGGCGAGAAAGAAGGCACGAGGGATTTGACGAGGGCTGGACGACGGGGTTGGTGAGGGTTGAAGTAACAGCGGAAGCGACTGGCAGGGCATAGTTTGCAGGCCAAGGACGCGGGAAGATGGGGCAGGTGCGCAGTAGGCGGCATGTCACTCGGAACGGTGGCAACGGTGCGGTAGGGAAACCGAGACAGAACCGGGAGGACCGGGAGGCAGGCGTCGCCCGCAGTACTCCGACGGGAAGATGTGGGGGTGATTGAGGAACGCGGTTTGCAGACCGATGAAGAACTCGTTTGATTGCTCTGCGGGGACGCATTGGGAAAAAAACAGGGACGAAAAACGAGCGCGGACTTGAAGAGCGAGCAGCGGAACCGGAAGGTGGGCCAAGCAAAGACGACTGCCATTGGCGTGCGAACACCGGTGGACGAAAAAAGCAAGACAGAGGGCGGACGGCTTTGGCGAGGGACAGTGCCTCAACGAGCTAGGAAAAGGCGAAGCCAAGAGCGGTTGCATGCCGGGCGGTGCGAACAAGGCGGGCCGTGGCGGCACAGAACACGAAAGGGCGAAGCAGCAGGACTTGAGCAGTGAACGACGAGAAAAAATGCGGGACGTGCGATGAGGGGGCGGGCAGACGACACCGCGACTGACGAACGCACACATGGAGACGGAGGGGACGTGAAGGACACTGCGGCGCGACGGAAGAACGGAGCTGCGGAATAGGGGAAGTATTTTTTGGGGATGAACGAGAGCAGCGTGGCCTGCGGGGGAAATAAGCTGGCTGGGTAGTTTGCCGGCGGAAGAAAAGGGCGAACGTGTGGGGAAGGCGGGGGACGACGCGACGGCGAAAGGAGGCCGAAAGGACGGCGCGCCGTTTGGCAACGAAATAAGCAAACAACTGGATGCGGTACCGCGCTAGAGGGACGCTGACGGCGAAGACGTGAAGACTGATCGCGGACGGAGACACACGGGGGGGACAGCGAAACGGGAAGGCCCAGGAGGAATCCTTTGTGTTTTATGTTTGCAAACTAGGCACGGAAGGGCAGCGAGAGGGTGGTTGGGACGCGCTGTTGGAGTGGTCGGGCGCGAGAGGGGCGACAGGGGAGCGCAAGAATCTGGCGGTGTTGGGGGACTGGTTTCGGACAAACCTACGCAGTCGGGATCCAGGGCGTGGGGCGGGTGCGCAGCCGCGGGGGTGGCGACGGTGGGCGGCAGACGGTTGAAGGGCTGCGAGCCGGTAAAGAGTGGTGCGAAAGGCGAAGCGACAGGCAGTGCGGGCGAGCGGCAAACGAGAGGCGACTGGGCAAGAAAGGAGGCGGTGAGGAAAGATCAGTTGTGACGTAAAATGGGGGCAGCTAGGAGCTATGGTTGCTGCGGAGGGCGTTGTCAGTTTTGGGGGACTGAAAAAAGGAGGAAAAGGCACAAGAGCACAGTTAGCAGTCGAGGCCAGGCGGCCGGGGACATGCGGACCAGGAATGCGATTTGTGAAGCGACGGGGTTGGAAAGGCGAACAAAAGGCAAAAGGCGACCTAGAAACAGCGCGCGGATGAAGACCAGCTGGCTCGACGAGAAGAGGTTTGAGGAAGCGGGACGAAAGGTGAGAATGGACGATGGAAGGAAGAATGCCAGGAGAGGAACAGCTTTTAGTTTGACGCGGGGTATAGAGGCGACGTTCGCCGCGAGACCGAGGAAGAGGGAGCCTGGCGAAGTTTGCACGCAGAGGAGACAGATGGGAGGGCGACGTCTTGGCGACGTCTTGGAGACGTGGCCAACGACTTGGAGATAGGCGGGTGCAGTGCGGTGTTGGAGGAGAACAGGGGAGGAGACTGACAGCACGATGGGGAAGCGGAGCAGCAACGAGAAACATGTGCGGTAGAGGGCGTCTGCTACGGCTGCGGATTGCTTGGCCCACCTGGAGACGCAGGAGCGCGGGGAGGCTTTTAGACACGGTGGGCGAGGAAAGATGTGGAGCTGCGCGGGGGCCGAGAGGGGGGGCAGGACAGAGAGAGGGTTTGTGACTTGCATGGGGGGAAATTGCAGTCGGTGAGTGACACCAGGACATCAGAAGAGGTTATGAGGGAACGAGCGGGTCAGTGGACTTTGCGCGCGGTGGCGTCAAAAACACGCGACGGCAGCACAGGGAAGACAAGCCATGGCGGATACGACGTGAGGCAAAGTGCCACGAACGGGAAGGCGGGAAAACAGAAAAAGGCTGGTGGGGAGCGAAGGCGCGGGTGGAGGTGAACGGGCGGAGAGCAGAATATTCAAGATGCGCACTCGGGAGGGATGGGCACGGTGAACTGGCAAACGCGTGTGGGTGGAGACTGTTGCGGCGTGCACTGACAGCGAGAGGAAAGTAAGGCCGGGGAAGCAGGGGCACTTGATCGGCAAGACCCGGAAGGGAAAGCACGGCAAGAACAGGAGGTAGAGAACGCAATGACGCGCGGCCAGAGAGGAAACGTGGACATGCTACGTGTGTCGGCTGTGCGGGGATCTAGAGGGGAAGCGGTTAGCGACAAAGGACACGGAAGAGGAGGTGTGCGCTGGGCGGGAAAAGCCCGGAGCACAAAGCAGGAAACGACAAGCTCAGGCAACGGGACAGCACGGGGACGCGGCGCGAAGGAGCGCTGTTGGGTGGACATGGTTTCCAGACGACACAGTTGGACATGGCGCGGAACAAGCGCTGCGCAGCGGCGAGGGCAACGCCGGCACACAACGGGGGAAGAATGAGTTGACAGTGTTCACTTGGGAGGCGAGGAAGGACAGGAGTTGGACGTGCACAGAGCAGGCACAGGAAGAACACAGCTAGAATATACGAGAGCGGCGCGGAGCGAGGGGCCGAGGAGCGGAGCGGCATAGATCGAACCGGCATTAAGAGAGGAAGGCAACAGGTCGTGGTGAAGCGGGGTCGCAAGGAAGTGCGGGGACATTGGCACGACGCGGGGCGTCGGTGACAGGCAAAAGTTTTCCGGGCGGTGCCGGAGGAAAGATGACATGCCACCGAGGCGCGGCAAGCGAATGAATGGGGGAGATGAGATACGGGGGATATGGTTTTGGCACGGGGAGCCGGAGGAGTGATGGCAGGGGAGCGACGGCGAGACATGTGCAGCAGCAGAGGTGAGAGAGCGAAGACCGAGCACTGTGAGCGGAGCGGACAAACTGTGGTGGGGAAAGGCGACTTTGCGGACGACGAAAACGAAGCTGCGGAGAAGGCACAGAGAACTGGCACAGTGAACGGCACGGCGTGCCCAGTGGTAGCGAGTGCGTGGAGGCGATCGCTTGAGGTAATTGACCAGGGAACATAAGAGGCAAGCGAGAGAAGTGACAGCAGACAACCGGAGGGGCTTACGTGGACGGACAAGGGGAAGCATCGATAGCAAGTAACGCTGCAGAGGATGCGAGGGACGCGAGGCGGGACGCGAAGAGAGGAGCCTTAGGTAGGGCGAAAGAAGAAGCGCGTCTTTGAAGGTCGACCGCGAACATGCCGCCAAGGAAAGGCTGGGGGAAGCAACTTGCGTTGGTGGCGCTTTGCCGTGTTTTGGTACGAAACTTTTGTGCGCGGAAAAGGCGCAGAGGATGAAAAGAAATGGGCGGAAGGGCTCCGCGCAGCTCGTGCTTTTAAAGGGAACGGCAAGCACTGACAACGGACGAGGGAAGGGAGGCGCATGCAGGAGTTGGGAAGTAGGGAAAATAGTTGTTCGTTTTTTGGCCCGCGGGAAAAAGGCGACAGGTTGAGAGGAAGGGAGCTCTGGACAAAGGCGCAGCCGTGACTCAGCGGACGCGGCGCGACGAAGAAAGATGAAGAAACATTGGGTGAAAACGGTGGGGAAGGAGAGGCGGCTAGCGGGGCAGCGAAAGAACAATGGAAACGAGTTGGAAAAAGGTAAGGAAGAAGAACCACAGGGGCAAAGAGTGGGGCGGACACTTGAAAACAGCGGGGCGCAAGCAAAACTGGAGTGAGCGCGTGTAGCGAGATAGCAGAACGCTTCGTGTGCAGAGTGGCTTTGAGCAGCTTGAGTGGAATGTAAAGTTGATGCTTTGGCCAAAAAAGAACGGAAAAGGTAAAAACACGAGCCGCAAGAAGTGGGGGTAGCGGATGGGGAAGAAAACAACAACAGACATACTCATGAGGTTTTTGTTTCTCCTTTTTTTCGTTTTTTGAGAATCGTCAGGGCAAGTGGGGAACAGGTCAAGGAAATGAAGAAAAGAGAGCGGCAGGCACAGAGGGAAAAAAGAAAAAGAAAGAGAAAGAAAAAGACGTCAGAGAGACAGGTCTCTATTTATACGTTTTTTATTTGCGAGACTTTCACGCGGTAGGTGTAAAGCTCAAGAGAGATTTTTTTGCCGAATTTGTGGCTCGACGACGGAGGCACTTTGAGGAAATGCCTGTGCTTTGTGTGAAGGCTTAGTTTTTTTGTTCACGTTTCGCTTGCTTAAATTGAGCTTCGCGTGGAGAGAGCTTCATAGAGTACTTTTATTGAAAAATCATGCTTTTGCTTCTCGTTGTCGAAGCTTTAAAGAGGAGCATGTACAATTTAAATGGATGGTGTCTTCGGCGTGTTTTATTTTACTGCTATTTTTTGTGTTTAAAAAAATCGGAATCGAACACAAAGTTTGTTTTTTTTATTTGAACTTTATTTTGAGTGAAACGAGGTGTTTTTCCACTTACTTTTCAGTTTGAGTTGAGTTCTCGGAAGTAGTTGTCTTTTTTGTTTAAGTCGTGTAAAGCGTGCGCGTCGTAAAATATGACAAAGGAGCGGGCATCTCTTTTAGCTTTCTTTTTTGCGCTGGGAAAAGCGGGTTGGGTAAGCTTTGTGTCTTTGCCCTCTTGTTTTTTGAATGCTAGATTGATCTGTTGTCCGCTCTTAAAATCCACTTGCCCAGTAGAAGTCATCGAAACAGAATTAAGGTCGAGCATTGACACACGCGATTTATTTGTTTTCCGTTCGTCTTTCTCTGTTTTTGTTTTTTTTCTTGTTTATGTCTGCGGACGAAACATGCGAAAATGAACTGAGAAAGTTAAAATGCCAGTCACAATTTTTTTGCAAACTTCCTTTTTTTCTGCTTTTTACTTTTTCTTTGCATTTTTAATCCCTTTCTTGCTTGTTTTTTTTTGTGTTGCTTTCACTGTTTCGTGTTTTTCTTTGCGCATAATCTTTGTGTCTGCTTTGCTATGTTATGTTTCATCTTCTTTGTTTAGTTCCATGTTGTTGAAACATTTCTTCCTCTCTATGTTGCGGCGCCCGTTTTCTTTGCCAATTTTTTCTATTTTTTCTATTTGTTTTCTGTCTGTCGCCTTAGCTTTGTCGCTGTTTGATTCCGGCCTTTCTAGTCGTCCAATTCCTTTTTTTTGTTTTTGTTTCGCTCTTTTTGTTTTCTGATTTCTTGCCTTTATCGTCCTTCAGTGGCTTCCTGCCCCTTTTCGTTGTTTTTTGTTCGACATCTTCTTCGCATGCCGCTTTATTCTTACTTTCCTGGCTTCATTTTCGTTATGCGTCTCGTCTCGCCTACCTTTCTTCTCGCACCTGCAAAAGTTGTGTTCCAGCCTTCCTTGCTCTTGTCTTCTTCTTTCTAAGTGGCGTCTTTGCGCGTGTTTTTGTTGTGGTTTCCTTGCCTGTTTTTCCACTTTCCCCCTTTTTTCTCTGTTGCGTGCTATGTTTTGTATTTCCTTGTGTGTCTTTTCTTTCCGCGTTTGTGTCCTCTGTTGCTTCTCATCCGTGCCCTTTTTCTCTTCGCGACTTGTTGGCCCGCAGTGTCGGCGTGCGTTTCTCTGTGTTTTTGTGTTTGCCTACCTTTTTTTTCTTTTCCCTCATTCTGTTCCGCGGTGTCTTTCGTGTCTTCAGTGCCAGTTTGTTCTGCGTCCCTTTCTGTGTTCCTGCTGTCTGCCAAGCGCCAACCTGTGCCACGCAACTGCATGTCCCAGTGTCTTTCCGCCTCGCGGTTTTTGCGTTTGGTCTGGCCCGTTGTCCTGGCCCTTTGTCCTGTCTGCCTGCTTTGCGCTTTGCCTTTCCTTTCGCCAAGCCAAGTGCTTGCCTCTCTTTGTCGCGACGTTTTTCTGTGCCTGCGGCGTGCTGCAGTGGTGCGTGGCGTGTTTGGGCTTGGTGCTTTGTCCGGCCTCGTCGCCCCCCTCCGTCATTTCGACGTGTCCCCATTAGCGGTGCTGGCTCTCTTCTTCTGTCTGCTTTCTCTTTGTGTTCGCGTGTTTGCCTTTTTCCATTTTCCCTTGTCCGGTCCTCTGCTGTCCTTTGTTGCGCCGCGCTGTGTGCGTGTCTGTGTGTTTCCCCCTCGTTTGCCTTGCCCTGCGTGCCTTTGTTTTTTGCTGGTCATTTCCACACCTTTGTTTCTCAGCTTTGTGTTTGTGTTCTTTTCTCGTCGGGCCTGTGTGTCGCTGCGGTGGGCCGTGTTCTTTGCGCGCGTTGTTGTTCTTTCGAGCTTCTTCCGGGCGCCGGCCAGCTGTGCGTGTTCACGCGTGTCTTCGTCCTTTCCTCGCGCCCCCCCTCTTTGTTGGCTTGCCGCGTGTCCTGCGTGTTCCACCGCGCTTGGTGTTTTTGTGTTTTCCGCTGTGCGCCCGCTCGTGTTGGCCTGTGTGCTTTCTTGTGGTGTTCCGTGTCGGTTTCCTCTTCCTCTTGCTTCTCGTCTTGTTTGTGTTGACTGTGTCCCTTCGTGCGGTGCGTTGTGTTGGCGGTGTCATTTTTGTGCTGATGTTCGTGCCGCCTTTTTCTCCGTTGGCGTGTTGTTCTCGTCTCGGTGTCTGCGTTCTGTGCATTGTCCCAAGTTTTTGCTGCGTTGTTCCTTCCGCTGCTTGCGCGCGGCTGTGTGCGAGCGTGCAGTGTTCCCGGTCTGCGTGGTTGCGGCGGTGTTGCCCCTGTTTGACGGGTGTTCCTTTTGGTGTGTGTACGTGTACCTGTTTTTCTTGTTTTCGTGGTCCCGCACTGTCTCGTGGTGTGCTTCTTGCTCGTTCTTGCGGCAGTTGCAGTGCTTAGTCGCTCGTCTTCGCTCTAGTGTCGTGCGTCCAGTCTTCTGTTGGCTTCGTGCGCCGTGTGTGCCCTCGCGTGGTGGGCCCTTCTGCGCTTCTTTTTCCGTGGAGGGCGGTGCTGTTGTCCCATTTGCTTTTCTCGTTCCTTTGTGCGTTGTTCCTTTTTCTTTGTGTGTGCCTCGAGTGTGTTTTTTTTGGTTGGGTGTGCCTTTTGAGCTTGTTTGCGTGTTGTGTTTGGGGGGCGTGTGCGTGTTTTGTGGCTCCTCTGCTCAGCTTTGTGCGGTGTGTTTTCTTCCATTGATTTTTTCTGTGAGGCAAGTGCCCACGCGTGCGGTGTTTGCGCGGCCAGTGCTAGCGGCCACGCGCGCATTGCGGGCGTTGAGCTTGTAGCTGTGCACACTCGCTTCCCCTGCACCACGGCCCAGGTGCCTTGTGCGCTTGTTTCGTCCTCGCATGCGGTGCCTGTTTGTGTCTGTGGTTTTGCCTTATTTGTGTCGTGTTGTGTTTTGCCTGCGTTTCTTGTTGGGTCGCTGTGTGTTGCGGTCCCTGTCTCGTGCTTCGTTTGCTCTTGGGTATGTGTGTCTGTTGTTTCGCGTCGCGTCAGGCTCTGCAGTAGTGTTGCTGCGGCGCGGACGTGCTTGTCTTGGTCGCTGCCGCTCATGTTTCCGAGTGTGATGTTGGCATTGGCCAGCTTTTGTTCTTTGCAGAGCGTCTCCATTGCTTCCCAGGTCTTTTTCCATTTTTCCAGGTCGTTGATGAGAGTTGCGAAGCGATTGAGCTGCGTGTTGTCGTGGCTTTTACCGTCTTTTTTGTCCCCGTCGTTCCACGTTATTGTAGGCCTGCCGCCGCTCTCTTCTTTTATTTTCCACGCGCCTATTGTTTATCCGTCGTTTTCCGCCGGCTTTCCGGAAGTGCCTTCGGTGAGCGGGCAGTCGCACACTGCGGCATTGCCATTCCCGCCTGTGCACGCGTTACTTCTGCTTTCTTTTTTAAAAATCTCCGTATTGCTTTGCGTCGTCGTCAAGTCCACCGTGAGAGCCTGAATTTGCGCAAAAAGGCTTGTGTTACCGGCGCCCTCGATGGCGAGTTCGTTGTTGCCGCGAGCGCATCCTTTCAGCTTTGCGACGCCTGTTTTCGTCAACGTGGCGCCAGCGCCGTGCGGAGCTTCATCCGCAATCGTCTGTGCAGCCCACCCTTGCTGCGCGTCGATGACGTAGAGTTGGGCTTTGCTTGTTGAGTCCTGTGCCTTTATGCAGTAATTCTTTGCGCCGCGTGTTCTGGCGAACAGGTGCACGAGGCTGTCGATCTCGTCTGCCCTTGCGCTCGCCTCGCGTTCAATGTCCCGCGCGAGTTGCGCCATTTGCTGTGCCGTGCCCTGTGCGCCCGTGACGTCTTCGAGCCTTGCGCGCAAGCTGTTGATTGTCTCGTTTGCCACCCCCGTGCCGTGTGCTTGCGCGAGCGCCGCGTGCGCCAGAAGCAAAGAAACGGCACTGAGCTTTGGCACCCCTCCCTGCCTTGCCGTCAGCTGCGCTGCGATTTCCTTCGCCACTTTCTTCAGCGTGCCGGAAAGCTCGCAGAAAAGCTTAGCGCCGTTCACCTCCATTGGCTCCTTCCCGGCAGCGTGAGCGCGCAGGCCGAGCAGAGCCAAAAGCACGCACGCAGCCAAGAAAGCGCATGTCGCCGAGCTGTCTCGCACGCCACCTGCAAAAAACACGAGCAAAAAACTGAAACGATCCTGCGTTCTCGTCCTGTGTCCGCGGCTCTCCACTCCGTGTCAGCAGGTGTCCATGCTGGCCCAAGTGCTGCCGACATGCTTGCGGTTCGCTGTCCGCGTCTCTCCCCTGTAGCGCGACCAGCGGCTCACACCCTCCCACGCCCTCTTGCTCCTCCGCTCCATCTCCCCGCGCACAAAATCAAGTTCCGAACCCCAAGTCCGTCGACACTGTTTTCAGGCAAGCAAAGCAAAAAACACATCGAAAATCTACAAGCAGCCACCGACGCCTCTGACCACAACCTCCTCTCCTCGCTTCCCCGGTTCGCTCCTGGGCCCCCTTCTGCCAGCCATGCGCGCCACGAAGTGTAGTGCACAAGTCTCGGGCGCGCTTGTCAATCACGCCGATGGCCGCTCTCTCGCAAACGAAACCAAAAACCGCACTGTCCTGTTTGGTTGCGTCGCCTAAAGGCCGGTGGACCGCGCATGCGAATCGTCTCGACGCCGTTACTTCCACCCGCGGCACCTCAACACGCTCCGCGCCTTTTGTTCATGCCGCCGCCACGCCGTTCACTCCTTTCCGCTGCCACCGTGGTTCCAACCAAATGCCCTCTGCACGCGCCATTCCTCTGCGATCTGTTTCACTCGGGCCATGTCCACCTACCTTCTCGCTGCTTTCCGGCGCGCCTCCCTTCTGCCAAGTCCTTCCGGTCTGCCTCGGGTCAGCGGGCGGTCTTCCGCCGTCGTTCCTCCTGCTAAGGCACCTCTCACTACCAAATCCGCCAAAAGCTCCAGTTCCCTCTCATCACACGCTCGCAGCAACCCTGCTGATCTTCCCGGCACTACCTCGCTGCCAACGCACGCTCGTTCCCCCCGTCAAAAGCCGCCGACCCCAGTCCCATTCCCTTTCTCCTGTTTCACCTCTTTCGGCAACCCCTTGTCACTTTACCTTTTTCTGGCCCTGCTTCCCTGCGACCCCTTGTGTGCGAAGCTTCCGACCGTCCCCGTCCTTGCTCTATTGTTCTTTTCAACTTTCCCATTGCGTCTCCGGCTTGCCCTGCCACTCCTGCCCCCATCCCTCCTGCGCTTTTTCTGTGTTCTCTCTTCGTATCCGCGTCGGCTCGCTCGGCCGGCACTGTAGGCGCCTTTTTCCACAGCCGCGGCAACGGCCCAAGGCGGCCAACGGCTTCAAGACAGAGATGCGCGACCGCGGACCAGTCCGGATGGGCCTCGTTTTCTGGCGCCGCTGCTTTGCGTCGCGGCCCGCCGCCGCGCTCGCCGCCATCGCAAGGCCACATCGGACGGTTGCCTCCGCAGTCCCCCGCCCGCGCGGTTCACACTTCACTTGGCGGTTCCGTCCCGCTCATTGTCCCTGTTCTGTTGTTTGTCTCTTCGTCACTGTTGCACGTTCCGGGCGCATCCACCCTCGAAGCAATGTTCTTGCCTTGTGCTGGTCCCTTCTTGTCCGCTCAGGTTGCGGTTCGTTCTGGCGCGAGTGTGCTCGTGCATCTGCGCGCGTCTCTGTCGGATCGGTTGGCCGCACGCACGCACACGTGCCGCAAGCTTTGCCTACCGTGTCGACGCGCGTCTCCTACGACCTCCGGCGATGTGTCTCCTGCTGTAGCACAGTCAGGGGGCGGACGACGTGACCCTCTGCTGTCCACGCTTCCCGCCTCCGTTGCCCGCACGCCCCGATGCCCACGCGCGCTTCTTCCGTGTCTCCTCTCCCCGCGACCGCGTTGACCTTGGTGCGATCCCAGCAGCTCCTATCTGCCTCCTGTTAGTCTGCGGCCAAGGCGCTTTTGGCGCGCCGTCCCAAAGCGCAACTGACAACGGACGACCCAGGTGCGCACGCGTCCCCCTGAGCGGGCTCTCGGAACGGCCGGCGCGACACGGTGCCCCTGCGTTCGCGTCTCCCGCAGTCGTCCTTCGGTGTCTGGTCGCACCGGCAGCCCGTGAAGGCGGTGCGCCGGCCCCTGGCCCGAGACCGGCGTGGGCCGGGCGCGGCCTAAGCAAGCCAGACCACGACGCGCGGTCGGGTCTTGACAAGCCTCCCGCCGCACAACGCCCGGCCCTCGCGCGTGCGTGGCGACCGCAGGGCCCCCGTTGCCGTGCGCGGCCGCTTAGTCCACTCTCGGCGCCGTTGGGACAGGCGGACATTTCGCGGTCGCCTCAAGCGTGCCAACAGCAAGGACGAACACGCCCCGCGCGACACGGGCGGCGACGCCAGCGGAATCACGTGTCCGCCTTTGTTCGGGCACCGGGACACAGGGTGCAAGCTGCTCGCGCCTGCGGGCCCTCTACGCGCCGGCTGAGCAATTGAGACGGAGGGCATGCAAGCTACGATGGCTGCGCCGCGCACGCGGTGCCTCTCAGCGGCAACAGCCCGCGCCCTTGCCCGCCAAGAGCTCCCGAGAATGATACAAGAGAAGAGGGGCGGCGCTCGTCGGGCACAGCCGTAGCACCACGCCTGAGAGCGGAGCGCAAGACAAGGGCTGAGGCGGCGAAGAGCACGACGACGCCGGCCTTTGCGAGGCGAGCACGGACGGGTGGTCGATGAGGAAGAGAGGAAGGGGCGGACTGATGGTGCAACTTCACCCCACCTGTTGGGGCAGCACCCGAAAGAAAGGAACGCAGCGGCGGAGCACAATGATGCGCGACGGGCGAGGCGCGCGCGTCCATACTGGGATGAGGCTGGTGAAAACGGGCCCGTCACGAGCAAGGCCCAGGGTACGCGCACCGCGTGGACGGACACGAGAGACGGAACCGGAGAAAAAAGCGGGAAAGCAGAGACGAGGGATTTGACGAGGGCTGGACGCAGGGGATGATGAGGGTTGAAATAATCGCGCAAGCGACTGGCAAAGCATAGTTTGCAGGCCAGCGACGAAGGAGACTGAGGCAGGTGCGCCGCAAGCGGCATGTCACTCGACACGGTGGAAACGGTGCGATAGAGAGACCGAGACAAAACCAGGAGAACCGACAGACGATCGACACCCGGAGTTCTCCATCGGGAAGATGTGGGGGTGATTGAGGAGCGAGGTTTGCAGACCGGTGAAGAACTCTCCTGATTGCTCTGCGGGGACGCATTGGAAAAAAAAAACAGGGACGAGGGCAGAAGAGCGCGGACTTGAAGCGCGAGCAGCGGCGACAAGAGGTTGATCAAGCGCAGACGCGTGCCATTGGCATGCGCACACCGGTGGACGGCAAAAGCAAGCCAGGCAGCGGACGACTTTGACGAGGAAGCGTGCCTCAACGAGCTAGGAAAGGGACAAGCCGCCACAGGTTGCATGCCGCGCGGTGCGAAGAAGGCGGGCCGTGGCGGCACAGAACGAGAAAGGAAGAAGCAACAGGAGTTGAGCAGTGGACGACGTGAAAAAATGCGGGACGTGCGATGAGGGGGCGGCCACACGACACCGCGACTGACGAACGCACACATGGAAACGCAGGGGACGTGACAGCAGCTGCGCCGCGACGGAACAACGCAGCAGCGGAGAAGGGGGTGTATTTTTTGGGGATGACCGGGAGGCGCGTGGCCTGCGGGCAAAAACGGCTGGCTAGAACTTTTGCCGGCGGAAGGAAAAGCAGAACGTGTGGGGAAGGAGGGGGACGACGCGACGACAACAGAAAACCAGCAGGCAGGCGCGCCGTTTGGCAGCGAAAAAAGCAAAAAGCTGAACGCGGTACCGCGCTAGAGGAACGCTGGCAGCGACGACGTGAAGACTGAGCGCGCACGGAGATGAACGGGAGGATCAGAGGAACGGGAAGGCGCAGGAGGAATCCTTTGTGTTTTATGTTTGCAAACTGGGCGCGGAAGGGCACCGCGGAAGTGGTTGGGACGCGCTGTTGGAGTGGTCGGGCGCGAGAGGACCGGCAGGAACGCGCAGGAATCCGGCGGTGATGGGGGACTGGTTTCGGAGAAACCTACGCAGTCGGGATCCACGGCGTGGGGCGGATGCGACGCCGACGACGAGGCGACGGTGGGCGAGAGACGGTTGAAGGGCTGCGAGGCGGTAACGAGTGGTGCGAAAAGCGCAGCGACGGGCAGTGCGGGCGAGCGGCGGACGAGACGCGACTGGGCAAGAAAGGAGCAGGTGAGGAGAGATCAGTTGTGACGTAAAATGGGCGCAGCTAGGAGCTATGGTTGCTGCGGAGGGCGTTGTCAGTTTTGGGGGACTGAAAAAAGGAGGAAAAGGCAGGAGGACACAGTTAGCAGTCGCGGCAAGGCGGCTGGGGACATGCGGACGAGGCATGCGATTTGTGAACAGACGGGGTTGGGAAGGCGAACGCAGTGTGAAAGGGGGGCAGCAAAGCGCGTGCGGCTGAAAGCCAGCTGGGTCTGGGGGTAGAGGTTTGAGGAGGCGGGACGAAAGGTGAAGCTGGACGATGGAGGCAAGAATGCCAAGAGAGACGCAGCTTTTAGTTTGACGCGGGGTATAGAGGCGACGTTCACCGCGAGACCGAGGAAGAGGGAGCCTAGCGAAGTTTGCACGCAGAGGAGACAGCTGGGAGGGCGACGTCTTGGCGACGTCTTGGCGACGTGGCCGACGACTTGGAGATAGGCGGGTGCAGTGCGGTGTTGGGAGAGAGACGGGGAGGAGACTGACAGGACGATGGGGCAGCAGGAGAGACAAGAGAGACATGTGCAGTAAAGGGCGTCTGCTACGGCTGCGGATTGCTTGGCCAACCTGGGGACGCAGGAGCGCAGGGAGGCTTTTAGACACGGTGGGCACGGAAAGATGTGGAGCTGCGCGGGACACGAGAGGGGGGGCAGGCAAGAGAGAGGGTTTGTGGCTTGCACTGGGGGGAAATTGCAGTCGGTGAGTGACACCAGGGCATCAGAAGCGGTTATGAGGGCACGGCGGGAGCAGTGGACTTTGCGCGCGGTGGCGTCAAAAAAACGCGGGAGCAGCACAGGGAAGAGAGGCCATGGCAGATACGACGTGAAGCGCCGTGCCGCGGACAGGAAGGCGGGAAACCAGAGAAAGGTTGCTGGGAAGCGAAGGCGCGGGTAGAGGTGAACGGGCGAAGAGCAAGCTATTCAAGATGAGCACTCGGGAGGGATGGGCACGGTGGACTGGCAAACGCGTGTGGGTGGAAACTGTTAGGGCGTGAACTGACAGCGAGAGGAAAGTAAGGCCGAGAAGGACGGGGCACTTGATCGGCAAGACCCGAGAGGCACAGCACGACAAGAAACGGAGGTAGGGAACGCAATGACGAGCGGCCAGAGAGGAAACGTGGACATGCTACGTGTGCCGGCTGTGCGGGGATCTGAAGGGGAAGCCGCTAGAGACAAAGGACACGGAAGCGGAAGGGTGTGCTGGGCGGGAAAAGCCCAAGGCACAAAGAAAGAACCGGAAAGCTCAGGCAACGGGACAGCACGGGGACGCGGCGCGAAGAGGCGCTATTGGGTGGACATGGTTTCCAGAGGACACAGTTGGACAAGGCGAGGAGCAAGCGCTGTGCAGCGGAATGGGCAGCGCCGGGACACTGCGGAGGAAGAATGAGTTGACAGTGTTCACCTGGGAGATAGCGAAGGACAGGAGTTGGACGTGCACAAAGCAGGAGCAGGAAGAAGACGAAGCCAGCTAGAATATGAGACAGCGGAACGGAACACGGGGACGCGGCGCAGAGCTGCATAAGTCGAACCGGCATTAAGGGAGGAAGGCAACAGGTCGTGGTGATGCGGGGTCGCAAGGAAGTGCGGGGCCATTGGCACAACGCGGGGCATCGGTGACAGGCAAAAGTTTTCCGGGCGGTGCCGGAGGACAGATGACATGCCGCAGAGGCGCGGCAAGCGAATGAATGGGAGAAGTGGGAACCGGGGGGCATGGTTTTGGCACGGGGAGCCGGCACAGTGATGGCAGGGGTGCGACGGCGAGGCGTGTGACGCAGATGAGAAGAGAGAGCGGAGACCGGGAACTGTGAGCGGAAAGGACAAAGTGTGAGGGGGGAAGGCGACTTTGCACAAGACAAAAACGCAGCTGGGGAGAAGGCACAGGGAACTGGCAGAGTGAACGGCACGAAGTGCCCAGTGGTAGCGAGTGGGTGGAGGCGCTCGCTTGAGGCAATTGAGCAGGGAAAATAAGAGGCAACAGAGAGACGTGAAAGCAGACAAGCGGAGGTGCTTACGTGGACGGACAAGGGGAAGCGTCGATAGCAAGTGCGGCTGCAGAGGATGCGAGGGACGCGAAGCGAGACGCGAAGAGGCGAGCATTAGGTAGGGCGAAAGACGGTGCTGGTCTTTGAAGGTCGACCGCGAGCATGCCGCCAAGGAAAGGGCAGAGAAAGCAACTTGCGTTGGTGGCGCTTTGCCGTGTTTTGGTACGAAACTTTTGTGCAGGGGAAAGGCGCAGAGGATGAAAAGAAATGGGCGGAAAGGCTCCGCGCAGCTCGACGTTTTAAAGGGAACGGCAAGCACTGACAACGGACGAGGGAAGGGAGGAGCATGCAGGAGTTGGGACGTGGGGAAAATAGTTGTTCGTTTTTTGGCCCGCGAGAGGAAAGCGAACGGTTAAGAGGAACGGAGCTCTGGACAAAGGCGAAGCCGTGACTCAGCGGACGCGGCGCGTCGAAGAAAGATGAAGAAACATTGGGTGAAAACGGTGGGGGCGGAGAGCAGGCTGACGCGGCAGCGCAAGAGAATAGGAAAGCAGTTGGAAGAAGATGAGGAAGAAGAACCAGCGGGGCAAGAGACTGGGGCGGACACTTGAAAACTGCGGGGCGCAAGACAAACTGGAGTGAGCGCGGTTAGCGAGATAGCAGAACGCGGCGTGTGACGAGTGGCTTTGAGCAGCTTGAGTGGCAGGTAAAGTTGATGCTTTGGCCAAAAAGGAACGGAAAAGGTAAAAACACGAGCCGCGCGAAGTGGGGGTAGCAAATAAGGAAGAAAACAACAACAGACATACTAATGAGAGTTTTGTTTCGCCTTTTTTTCGTTTTTTGAGTATCGTCAGGACAATCGGGGAAAAGGTCAAGGAAATGAAGAAAAGAGAAAAGCAGGCAAAGAGGGAAAAAAGAAAAAGAAAGAGAAAGAAAAAGAAGTCAGAGAGACTGGTCTCTATTTATACGTTTTTTATTTGCGAGACTTTCACGCGGTACGTGTTAAGCTCACGAGAGATTTTTTTGCCGAATTTGTGGCTCGACGACGGCGGCACTTTGAGGGAATGCCTGTGCTTTGTGTGAAGGCTTAGTTTTTTTGTTCACGTTTCGCTTGCTTAAATTGAGCTTCGCGTGGAGAGAGCTTCATAGAGTACTTTTATTGAAAAATCATGCTTTTGCTTCTCGTTGTCGAAGCTTTAAAGAGGAGCATGTACAATTTAAATGGATGGTGTCTTCGGCGTGTTTTATTTTACTGCTATTTTTTTTGTTTTAGAAAAAATCGGCTTCGAACACAAAGTTTGTTTTTTTTATTTGAACTTTATTTTGAGTGAAACGAGGACTTTTTCCACTTACTTTTCAGTTTGAGTTGAGTTCTCGGAACCAGTTGTCTTTTTTGTTTAAGTCGTGTAAATCGTGCGAAAAGTAAAATATGACAAAGGAGCGGGCATCTCTTTTAGCTTTCTTTTTTGCTGTTGGAAAAGCGGGTTGGAGAAGCTTTGTGTCTTTTCCTTCTTTTTTTTTGAATGCTAGATTGATCTGTTGTCCGCTCTTAAAATCCACTTGCCCAGTAGAAGTCATCGAAACAGAATTAAGGTCGAGACTTGACACACGCGATTTTTTTGTTTTTCGTCCGTCTTTCCCTGTTTTTGTTTTTTTTCTTGTTTATGTTTGCGGACGAAACATGCGAAAATGAACTGAGAAAGTTAAAATGCCAGTCACAATTTTTTTGCAAATTTCTTTCTTTTTTGCTTTTTATTTTTTTTTGTATTTTTAATCCCTTTCTTGCTTGCTTTTTTTGTGCTGCTTTCACTGTGTCGCCTTCTTCTTTGCGCATGATCTTAGTGTTTGCTTTGCTATGTTATGTTTCATCTTCTTTCTTTATTTTCATGTTGTTGAAACATTTCTTCCTCTCTATGTTGCGACGCCTGTTGCCTTTGCCAATTTTTTCTATTTATCCTGGCGTTTTCTGTCTGTCGCCTTAGCTTTGTCGCTGTTTGATTCCGGCCTTTCTAGTCTTCCAATCCTTTTTTGTTTTTGTTTCGCTCTTTTTGTTTTCTGATTTCTGTCTTTTATCCTCCTTCAGTGGCTTCCGGCCCCTTTGTGTTGTGTTGTGTTTGACATCTTCTTCGCATGCCGCTTTATTCTTACTTTCCTGGCTTCATTTTCGTTATGCGTCTCGTCCTGCCTACCTTCCTTCTTGCACCTGCAAAAGTTGTGTTTCAGCCTTCCTTGCTCTTGTCTTCTTCTTTCTAAGTGGCGTCTTTGCGCGTGTTTTTGTTGTGGTTTCCCTGCCTGTTTTTACACTTTCCCCCTTTTTTCTCTGTTGCGTGCTATGTTTTGTATTTCCTTGTGTGTCTTTTCTTTCCGCGCTTGTGTCCTCTGTTGCTTCTCATCCGTGCCCTTTTTTCTCTTCGCGACGTGCTGGCCCGCAGTGTCGGCGTGCGTTTCTCTGTGTTTTTGTGTCTGCCTACCTTTTTTTTCTTTTCGCCCATTCTGTTCCGCGGTGTCTTTCTTGTCTTCAGTGCCAGTGCGTTCTGCGTGCTTTTCTGTGTTCCGGCTGTCTGCCAAGCGCCAAGCTGTGCCACGCAAGTGCCTGTCCCAGTGTCTTTCCGCCGCGCGTTTTTGCGTTTGGTCTGTCCGTTGTCCTGGCCCTTTGTCCTGTCTGCTTGCTTTGCGCGCTGCCTTTCCTTTTGCTAAGCCAAGTGCCTGCCTGCCTTTGTCGCGACGTTTTTCTGTGCCTGCGGCGTGCTGCAGTGGTGCGTGGCGTATTTGGGCCTGGTGCTTTGTCCTCCCTCGTCGCCCCCCTCCGTCATTTCGACGTGTCCCCATTAGCGGTGCTGGCTCTCTTCTTCTGTCTGCTTTCTCTTTGTGTTCGCGTGTTTGCCTTTTTCCATTTTCCCTTGTCCGGTTCTCTGCTGTCCTGTGTTGCGCCGCGCTGTGGTCTTGTCTGTGTGTTTCCCCCTCGTTTGCCTTGCCCTGCGTGCCTTTGTTTTTCGCTGGTCATGCCCACACCTTTGTCTCTCAGCTTTGTGTTGTTTCTGTTCTTTGCTCTTCGTGCCTGTGTGTCGCTGCGGTGGGCCGTGTTCTTTGCGCGCGTTGTTGTCCTTTCGAGCTTCTTCCGGGCGCCGGCCAGCTGTGTGTGCTCACGCGTGTCTGCGTCCTTTCCTCGTGCCCCCCATCTTTGATGGCTTGCTGCGGCGCCTGCGTGTTCCAGCGCGCTTGGTGTTTTTGTGCTTTCCGCTGTGCGCGTTCGCGTGTCGGCCTGTGTGCTTTCTGCTGGTGTGCCGTGTCGGTTTCCTCTTCCTCTTGCTTCTCGTCTTGTTGCTGTTGACTGTGTGCCTTCGTCTGGTGCGTTGTGTTGGCGGTGTGATGCCTGTGCTGATGTTCGTGCCGCCCGCTTCTCCGGCGGCGTGTTGTTCGCGTCTCGGTGTCTGCGTTCTGTGCATTGTCCCAAGTTTTTGCTGCGTTGTTCTGTCCGGTGTGTGCGCGCGGCTGTGTGCGAGCGTGCAGTGTTCCCGGTCTGCGTGGTTGCGGCGGTGTTGCCCCTGTTTGACCGGTGTTTCCTTTTGGTGTGTGTGTGTGTACTTGTTTTTCTTGTTGTGGTGGTCCTTCACTGTCTCGTGGTGTGCTTTTTGCGTGTTCTTTCGGCAGTGGCAGTGCTTAGTCGCGCGTCTTCGCTCTAGTGTTGTGCGTTTTGTTGTCTGGTGGTTTCGCGCGCTGTGTGTGCCCTCGCGTGGTGGGCCCTTCTGCGGTTCTTTTTCCGTGGTGGGCGGTGCTGTTGTCCCATTTGTTTTTCCCGTTCCTTTGTGCTTTGTTCCTTTTTCTTTGCGTTTCTTTCGAGTGTGTTTTTTTTGGTTGGCTGTGCCTTTTGAGCTTGTTTGCGTGTTGTGTCTTGTGGGCGTGCTCGCGTCTTGTGTCTCCGTTGCTCAGCTTTGTGCGGTGTGTTTTCTTCCATTGATTTTTTCTGTTAGGCAAGTGCCCACGCGTGCGGTGTTTGCGCGGCCAGTGCTAGCGGCCACGCGCGCATTGCGGGCGTTGAGCTTGTAGCTGTGCACACTCGCTTCCCCTGCACCACGGCCCAGGTGCCTTGTGCGCCTGTTTCGTCCTCGCATGCGGTGCCTGTTTGTGTCGCTGGTTTTGCCTTATTTGTGTCGTGTTGTGTTTTGCCTTCGTTTCTTGTTGTGTCGGTGTGTGTTGCGGTCCCTGTGCCGTTCGTCGTTTGCTCTTGGGTATGTGTGTCTGTTGTTTCGCGTCGCGTCAGGCTCTGCAGCAGTGCTGCCGCGTCGCGGACGTGCTTGTCTTGGTCGCTGCCGCACATGTTTCCGAGTGTGATGTTGGCAGTGGCCAGCTTTTCTTCTTGGCCGAGCGTCGCCATGGCTTCCCAGGTCTTTTTCCATTTTTCCAGGTCGTTGATGAGAGTTGCGAATCGACCGAGCTTCGTGTTGTTGTGGCTTTTAGCTTCCTCTTTGCCCGCGTCGCCCCACGTTATTGTTGGTGTGGCGCCGCTCCTTGCTTTTATTTGCCACGCGCCTATTGTGAACCCGTTGCCGTTGGCCGGCTTTCCGGAAGCGCCGTCGGTGAGCGGGCAGTCGCACACTGCGCTACTGCCACCGCCGCCTGTGCACGAGTCACTGCCCATGTCTGCTTTAAAAATCTTCGTTGTTCTTTGCGTTGTGGCCAAGTCCACCGTGAGAGCCTGAATTTGCGCAAAAAGGCTTGTGGTGCCGGCGCCCTCGATGGCGAGTTCGTTGTTGCGTCGAGCGCATCCTTTCAGCTTTGCGACGCCTGTCGTTGTCAACGTGGCGCCAGTGCCGTGCGGAGCTGCGTTCGTAATCGCTGTCGCAGCCCACCCTTGTTGCGCGTCGATGTCGTAGAGTTGGGCTGTGCTGGCTGATGCCTCTGCCTTTATGCAGTAATTCTGCGCGCCGCGTGTTTTGGCGAAGAGGTGCACGAGGCTGTCGATCTCGTCTGCCCTTGCGCGCGCCTCGCGTTCAATGTCCCGCGCGAGTGTCGCCATTTGCTGTGCCGTGCCCTGTGCCTCCGTGACGTCTTCGAGCCTTGCGCGCAAGCTGTTGATTGTGTCGTTTGCCACCCCCGTACCCGGCGCTTGCGCGAGCGCCGCGTGCGCCAGAAGCAAAGAAACGGCGCTGAGCTTTGGCACTTCTCCCTGCCTTGCCGTCAGCTGCGCTGCGATTTCCTTCGCCACTTTCTTCAGCGTGCCGGAAAGATCGCAGAAAAGCTTAGCGCCGTTCACCTCCATTGGCTCTTTCCCGGCAGCGTGAGCGCGCAGGCCGAGCAGAGCCAAAAGCACGCACGCAGCCAAGAAAGCGCATGTCCCCGAGCGCTTTCGCATGCCACCTGCAAAAAACACGAGCAAAAAACTGAAACGACCCTGCGTTCTTGTCCTGTGTCAGCGGCTCTCCACTCCGTCTCAGCAGGTGTCCATGCTGGCCCAAGTGCTGCCGACATGCTGGCGGTTCGCTGTCCTCGTCTCTCCCCTGTAGCGCGACCACAGACTCACACCCTGCCACGCCCTCTTGCTCCTCCGCTCCATCGCGCCGCGCACAAAATCAAGTTCCGCACCCCAAGTCCGTCGACACGCTTTTCAGGCAAGCAAAGCAAAAAACACATCGAAAATCTACAAGCAGCCACCGACGCCTCTGACCACAACCTCCGTTCCTCTCTTCCCCGGTTCGCGCCTGGGCCCCCTTCTGCCAGCCATGCGCGCCACGAAGTGCAGCGCACAAGTCTCGGGCGCGCTTGTCAAACACGCTGATGGCCGATCTCTCGCAAACGAAACCAAAAACCGCACTGTCCTGTCTGGTTGCGTCGCCTAAAGGCCGGTGGCCCGCGCATGCGAATCGTCTCGACGCCGTTACTTCCACCCGCGGCACCTCAACACGCTCCGCGCCTCTTGTTCATGCCGCCGCCACGCCGTTCACTCCTTTCCGCGCTCACCGTGGGTCCAACCAAATGCCCTCCGCACGCGCCATTCCTCTGCGATCTGTTTCACTCGGGCCATGTCCACCCACCTCTGCGCTGCTTTCCGGCGCGCCTCCCTTCTGCCAAGTCCTTCCGTCCTGCCTCGGGTCAGCGGGCGGTCTTCCGCCGTCGTTCCTCCTGCTAAGGCACCTCTCACTACCAAATCCGCCAAAAGCTCCAGTTCCCTCACATCAAACGCTCGCAGCAACCCTGCTGATCTTCCCGGCACTACCTCGCTGCCAACGCACGCTCGTTCTCCCCGTCAAAAACCGCCGACCCCAGTCCCATTCCCTTTCTCCTGTTTCACTTCTTTCGGCAACCCCTTGTCACTTTACCTTTTTCTGGCTCTGCTTCCCTGCGACCCCTTGTGTGCGAAGCTTCCGACCGTCCCCGTCCTTGCTCTATTGTTCTTTTCAAGTTTCCCATTGCGCCTCCGGCTTGCCCTGCCACGCCCGCCCCCATCCCTCCTGCGCTTTTTCTGCGTCCTCTCTTCGTATCCGCGTCGGCTCGCTCGGCCGGCACTGTAGGCGCCTTTTTCCACAGCCGCAGCAACGGCCCAAGGCGGCCAACGGCTTCAAGACAGAGATGCGCGACCGCGGACCAGTCCGGATGCGCCTCGTTTTCTGGCGCCGCTGCTTTGCGTCGCGGCCCGCCCCCGCGCTCGCCGCCATCGCAAGTGCACATCGGACGGTTGCCTCCGCAGTCCCCCGCCCGCGCGGTTCACACTTCACTCGGCGGTTCCGTCCCGCTCATTGTCCCTGTTCCGTTTGCTGTCTCTTCGTCACTGTTGCACGTTTCGGGCCCATCCACCCTCGAAGCAATGTTCTTGCCTTGTGCTGGTCCCTTGTTGTCCGCTCAGGTTGCGGTTCGTTCTGGCGCGAGTGTGCTCGTGCATCTGCGCGCGTCTCTGTTGGATCGGTTGGCCGCACGCACGCACACGTGCCGCAAGCTTTGCCTACCGTGTCGACGCGCGTCTCCTAGGACCTCCTTCGATGTGTCTCCTGTTGTCTCACAGTCAGGGGGCGGACGACGTGACCCTCTGCCTGCCACGCGTCCCGCCTCCGTTGCCCGCACGTCCCGATGCCCACGCGCGCTTCTTCCGTGTCTCCTCTCCCCGCGCCCGCGTTGACCTTGGTGTGATCCCAGGCGCGCCCATCCGCCTCCTGTGAGTCTGCGGCCAAGGCGCTGTTGGCGCGCCGTCCCAAAGCGCAACTGACAACGGACGACCCAGGTGCGCACGCGTCCCCCTGAGCGGGCTCTCGGGACGGTCGGCGCGACACGGCGCCCTTGCGTTCGCGTCTCCCGCATCCGTCCTTCGGCGTCTGTGCGCACCGGCAGCCCGTGAAGGCGGTGCGCCGGCCCCTGGCCCGAGACCGGCGTGGGCCGGGCGCGGCCTAAGCAAGCCAGACCACGACGCGCGGTCGGGTCTTGACAAGCCTCCCGCCGCACAACGCCCGGCCCTCGCGCGCGCGTGGCGACCGCAGGGCCCCCGTTGCCGTGCGCGGCCGCGCAGTCCACTCTCGGCGCCGTTGGGACAGGCGGACATTTCTCGGTCGCCTCAAGCGTGCCAACAGCAAGGACGAACACGGCCCGCGCGACACGGGCGGCGACGCCAGCGGAATCACGTGTCCGCCTTTGTTCGGGCACCGGGACACAGGGTGCAAGCTGCTCGCGCCTGCGGGCCCGCTACGCGCCGGCTGAGCAATTGAGACGGAGGGCATGCAAGCTACGATGGCTGCGCCGCGCACGCGGTGCCTCTCAGCGGCAACAGCCCGCGACCGCGCCCGCCAAGAGCTCCCAAGAATGATACAAGAGAGAAGTGGAAGCGCTCGTCGGGCACAGCCGTAGCACCACGCCTGAGAGCGGAGCGGCAGACAAGGGTTGAGGCGGCGAAGAGCACGACGACGCCGACCTGTGCGCGGCGAGCACGGACGGGTGGTCGAAGAGGAAACGAGGAAGGAGCGGACTGATGGTGCAACTTCACCCCACCTGTTGGCGGTGCGCCCGAAAGAAAGGAACGCAGCGGCGGAGCGACGGCCTGCGCGACAGGCGAGGCGCGCGCGTCCATACTGGGATGAGGCTGGTGAAAACGGGCCCGTCACGAGCAAGGCCCCGGGTACGCGCACCGCGTGGACGGACACGAGAGACGGAAGCGGAGCAAAAGGCGAGAAAGAAGGCACGAGGGATTTGACGAGGGCTGGACGACGGGGCTGGTGAGGGTTGAAATAACAGCGGAAGCGACTGGCAAAGCATAGTTTGCAGGCCAAGGACGCAAGAGACTGAGGCAGGTGCGCCGCAAGCGGCATGTCACTCGGCACGGTGGAAACGGTGCGAACGGGAGACCGAAACAACACCAGGAGGACCGACGGACGATCGTCACCCGCAGTTCTCCATCGGGAAGATGTGGGGGTGATTGAGGAGCGAGGTTTGCAGACCGATGAAGAGCTCGTTTGATTGCTCTGCGGAGACGCATTGGGAAAGAAAACAGGGACGAGGGCAAACGAGCGCGGACTTGAAGCGCGAGCAGCGGCGACAGCAGGTTGATCAAGCGCAGACGCGTGCCATTGGCGTGCTAACGCCGGTGGACGGCAAAAGCAAGCCAGGCAGCGGACGGCTTTGGCGAGGGAGAGTGCCTCAACGAGCTAGGAAAAGGAGCAGCCAGTAGCGGTTGCATGCCGAGCGGTGCGAAGAAGGCGGGCCGTGGCGGCACAGAACGAGAAAGGGCGAAGCAGCAGGAATTGAGCAGTGGACGACGTGAAAAAATGCGGGACGTGCGATGAGGGGGCGGCCGAACGACACCGCGACTGACGAACGCACACATGGAAAAACAGGGGACGTGAAGGAAGCTGCGGCGCAACGGAACAACGCAGCACAGAAATAGGGGGTATATTTTTTGGGGACGGCCGGGAGGCGCGTGGCCTGCGGGGGGAAACAGCTGGCTAGGTAGTTTGCCGGCGGAAGGAAAAGACGAACGTGTGGGGAAGGAGGGGGCCGACGTGACGGCGGCAGGAGGCCAGCAGGACGGCGCGCCGTTTGGCAACGAAAAAAGCAAACAGCTGAACGCGGTACCGCGCTAGAGGGACGCTGGCAGCGACGACGTGAAGACTGAGCAGGCACGGAAGCACACGGGGGGGAGCGCGGAACGGGAAGGCGCAGGAGGAATCCTTTGTGTTTTATGTTTGCAAACTGGGCGCGGAAGGGCACCGCGGAAGTGGTTGGGACGCGCTGTTGGAGTGGTCGGGCGCGAGAGGAGCAGCAGGAACGCGCAGGAATCTGGCGGTGTTGGGGGACTGGTTTCGGAGAAACCTACGCAGTTGGGATCCGCGGCGTGGGGCGGATGCGACGCCGACGACGCGGCGACGGTGGGCGGGAAACGGTTGAAGGGCTGCGAGGCGGTAACGAGTGGTGCGAAAAGCGCAGCGACGGGCAGTGCGGGCGTGCGGCGGACGAGACGCGACTGGGCAAGAAAGGAGGCGGTGAGGAGAGATCAGTTGTGACGTAAAATGGGCGCAGCTAGGAGATATGGTTGCTGCGGAGGCCGTTGTCAGTTTTGGGGGACTGAAAAAAGGAGGAGAAGGCAGGCGAGCACAGTTAGCAGTCGCGGCGCGGCGGCCGGGGACATGCGGACGAGGCATGCGATTTGTGAAGCGACGGGGTTGGGAAGGAGAACGCAACGCGAAAGGGAGGCAGCAAAGCGCGTGCGGATGAAGGCCAGCTGGGTCTGGGGGAAGAGGTTTGAGGAGGCGGGACGAAAGGTGAAGCTGGACGATGGAGGCAAGAATGCCAAGAGAGACGCAGCTTTTAGTTTGACGCGGGGTATAGAGGCGACGTTCGCCGCGAGAACGAGGAAGAGGGAGCCTGGCAAAGTTTGCACGCAGAGGAAACAGCTGGGATCGCGACGTCTTGGCAGCGTGGCCGACGACTTGGAGATGAGAGGGTGCAATGCGGTGTTGGGAGAGCGACGGGGAGGAGACTGACAGGACGATGGGGCAGCAGGAGAGACAAAAGAGACATGTGCAGTAAAGGGCGTCTACTACGGCTGCGGATTGCTTGGCCAACCTGGGAACGCAGGAGCGCGGGGAGGCTTTTAGACACGGTGGGCGAGGAAAGATGTGGAGCTGCGCGGGAGCCGAGAGGAGGGGCAGGACAGAGAGAGGGTTTGTGGCTTGCATGGGTGGGAAATTGCAGTCGGTGAGTGACACCAGGACATCAGAAGAGGTTATGAGGGCACGGCCGGGTCAGTGGAATTTGCGCGCGGTGGCGTCAAAAACACGCGGGAGCAGCACAGGGAGGAGAGGCCATGGCAGATACGACGTGAAGCGAAGTGCCGCGGACAGGAAAGCGGGAAAACAGAAAAAGGTTGCTGGGAAGCGAAGGCGCGGGTAGAGGTGGACGGGCGGAGAGCAAGCTATTCAAGATGGGCACTCGAGAGGGACGGGCACGGTGGACTGGCAAACGCGTGTGGGTGGAGACTGTTAGGGCGTGCACTGACAGCGAGAGGAAAGTAAGGCCGAGAAGGAAGGGGCACTTGATCGGCAAGACCCGAGAGGCAAAGCACGACAAGAAACGGAGGTAGAGAACGCAATGACGAGCGGCCAGAAAGGAGACGTGGACATGCTACGTGTGTCGACTGTGCGGGGATCTGAAGGGGAGGCCGCTAGCGACAAAGGACACGGAAGCGGAAGTGTGTGCTGGGCGGGAAAAGCCCAAGGCACAAAGAAAGAGCCGACAAGCTCAGGCAACGGGGCAACACGGGGACGAGGCGCGAAGAAGCGCTATTGGGTGGACATGGTTTCCAGAGGACACAGTTGGACGGGGCGAGGAACAAGCGCTGTGCAGCGGCATGGGCAGCGCCGGCACACAAAGGAGGAAGAATGAGTTGACAGTGTTCAGCTGGGAGATGGCGAAGGGCAGGAGTTGGACGTGCACAAAGCAGGAACAAGAAGAAGCCAGCTAGAATATGAGACAGCGGAGCGGAACACGGGGACGCGGCGCAGAGACGAATAAGTCGAACCGGCATTAAGGGGTGAAGGCAACAGGTCGTGGTGATGAGGGAACGCAAGGAAGTGCGGGGCCATTGGCACAACGCGGGGCGCCGGTGACAGGCAAAAGTTTTCCGGGCGGTGCCAGAGGACAGATGACATGCCGACGCGGCGCGGCAAGCGAATGAATAGGGGAACTGGGAAACGGGGGGCATGGTTTTGGCACGGGAAGCCGGCACAGTGATGGCAGAGGTGCGACGGCGAGGCGTGTGACGCAGATGAGGTGACGGAGCGGAGACCGGGCACTGTGAGCGGAAAGGAAAAAATGTGAGGGGGGAAGGCGACTTTGCACACGACGAAAACGCAGCTGCGGAGAAGGCACAGGGAACTGGCACAGTGAACGGCACGGCGTGCCCAGTGGTAGCGGGTGGGTGGGGGCGCTCGCTTGAGGCAATTGAGCAGGGAAAATAAGAGGCAAGCGAGAGAAGTGAAAACAGGCAACCGGAGGTGTTTACGTGGACGGACAAGGGGAAGCATCGATAGCAAGTGCGGCTGCAGAGGATGCGAGGGACGCGAGGCGAGCAGCGAAGAGGCAAGCATTAGGTAGGGCGAAAGAGGGTGCGCGTGTTCGAAGGTCGACCACGAGCATGCCGCCAAGGAAAGGGCAGAGAAAGCAACTTGCGTTGGTGGCGCTTTGCCGTGTTTTGGTACGCAACTTTTGTGCAGGGGGGCGGGGAAGAAGATGAAAAGAAATGGGAGGAAAGGCTCCGCGCAGCTCGTGCTTTTAAAGGGAACGGCAAGCACTGACAACGGACGAGGGAAGGGAGGAGCATGCACCAGTTGGGAAGTGGGGAAAATAGTTGTTCGTTTTTTGGCCCGCGAGAGGAAAGCGAACGGTTAAGAGGAAGGGAGCGCTGGAAAAAGGAAAAGCCGTGACTCAGCGGACGCGGCGCGTCGAAGAAAGAAGAAGAAACATTGGGTGAAAACGGTGGGGACGGAGAGGCGGCTGACGCGGCAGCGCAAGAGAAAAGGAAAGCAGTTGGAAGAAGATGAGGAAGAAGAAGAAGAAACATTAGGGCAAAGACTGGGGCGGACACTTGAAAACTGCGGGGCGCAAGACAAACTCGAGTGAACGCGGTTAGGGAGATAGCAGAACGCTTCGTGTGACGCGTGGCTTTGAGAAGCTTGCGTGGCAGGTAAAGTTGATGCTTTGGCCAAAAAAGAAAGGAACAGGTAAAAACACGAGCCGCGCGAAGTGGGAGTAGCAAAGAAGGAAGAAAACAACAACACACATGATCATGAGAGTTTTGTTTCGCCTTTTTTTCGTTTTTTGAGTATCGTCAGGAAAAGTGGGGAAAAGGTCAAGGAAATGAAGAAAAGAGAGCGGCAGGCAAAGAGGGAGAAAAGAAAAAGAAAGAGATAGAAAAAGAAGTCAGAGAGACAGGTCTCTATTTATACGTTTTTTATTTGCGAGACTTGCACGCGGTAGGTGTAAAGCTCAAGAGAGATTTTTTTGCCGAATTTGTGGCTCAACGACGGAGGCACTCTGAGGGAATGCCTGTTTTTTGTGTGAAGGCTTAGTTTTTTTGTTCACATTTCACCTGCTTAAATTGAGCTTCGCGTGGAGAGAGCTTCATAGAATACTTTTATTGAAAAATCATTTTTTGCTTCTCGTTGTCGAAGCTTTAAAGAGGAGCATGTACAATTTAAATGGATGGTGTCCCCGGCGTGTTTTATTTTACTGCTATTTTTTTCGTTTAAAAAAATCGGCTTCGAACACAAAGTTTGTTTTTTTTATTTGAACTTTATTTTGAGTGAAACGAGGACTTTTTCCACTTACTTTTCAGTTTGAGTTGAGTTCTCGGAAGTAGTTGTCTTTTTTGTTTAAGTCGTGTAAAGCGTGCGCAAAGTAAAATATGACAAAGGAGCGGGCATCTCTTTTAGCTTTCTTTTTTGCTGTTGGAAAAGCGGGTTGGAGAAGCTTTGTGTCTTTGCCCTCTTTTTTTTTGAATGCCAGATTGATCTGTTGTCCGCTCTTAAAATCCACTTGCCCAGTAGAAGTCATCGAAACAGAATTAAGGTCGAGACTTGACAAACGCGATTTTTTTGTTTTTCGTTCGTCTTTCTCTGTTTTTGTTTTTTTTCTTGTTTATGTCTGCGGACGAAACATGCGAAAATGAACTGAGAAAGTTAAAATGCCAGTCACAATTTTTTTGCAAATTTCTTTCTTTTTTGCTTTTTATTTTTTTTTTGTATTTTTAATCCCTTTCTTGCTTGCTTTTTTTGTGTTGCTTTCACTGTTTCGCGTGCTTCTTTGCGCATGAGCTTAGTGTTTGCTTTGCTATGTTATGTTTCATCTTCTTTCTTTATTTTCATGTTGTTGAAACATTTCTTCCTCTCTATGTTTCGACGCCTGTTGCCTTTGCCAATTTTTTCTATTTATCCTTTTGTTTTCTGTCTGTCGCCTTAGCTTTGTCGCTTTTTGATTCCGGCCTTTCTAGTCTTCCAATTCTATTTTTGTTTTGCTTTCGCTCTTTTTGTTTTCTGATTTCTGTCTTTTATCCTCCTTCAGTGGCTTCCGGCCCCTTTGTGTTGTGTTGTGTTTGACATCTTCTTCGCATGCCGCTTTATTTTTACTTTCCTGGCTTCATTGTCGTTATGCGTCTCGTCCTGCTTACCTTTCTTCTTGCACCTGCAAAAGTTGTGTTTCAGCCTTCCTTGCTCTTGTCTTCTTCTTTCTAAGTGGCGTCTTTGCGCGTGTTTTTGTTGTGGTTTCCTTGCCTGTTTTTACACTTTCCCCCTTTTTTCTCTGTTGCGTGCTATGTGTTGTATTTCCTTGTGTGTCTCTTCTTTCCGCGCCTGTGTCCTCTGTTGCTTCTCATCCGTGCCCTTTTTCTCTTCGCGACTTGCTGGCCCGCAGTGTCGGCGTGCGTTTCTCTGTGTTTTTGTGTCTTCCTACCTTTTTTTTCTTTTTCCCCATTCTGTTCCGCGGTGTCTTTCTTGGCTTCAGTGCCAGTGCGTTCTGCGTGCCTTTCTGTGTTCCTGCTGTCTGCCAAGCGCCAAGCTGTGCCACGCAAGTGCCTGTCCCAGTGCGTTTCCGCCGCGCGTTTTTTGCGTTTGGTCTGGCCCGTTGTCCTGGCCCTTTGTCCTGTCTGCTTGCTTTGCGCGTTGCCTTTCCTTTTGCTAAGCCAAGTGCCTGCCTGCCTTTGTCGCGACGTTTTTCTGTGCCTGCGGCGTGCTGCAGTGGTGCGTGGCGTATTTGGGCCTGGTGCTTTGTCCTGCCTCGTCGCCCCCCGCCGTCATTTCGACGTGTCCCCATTAGCGGTGCTGGCTCTCTTCTTCTGTCTGCTTTCTCTTTGTGTTCGCGTGTTTGCCTTTTTCCATTTTCCCTTGTCCGGTCCTCTGCTGTCCTTTGTTGCGCCGCGCTGTGGTCTTGTCTGTGTGTTTCCCCCTCGTTTGCCTTGCCCTGCGTGCCTTTGTTTTTCGCTGGTCATGCCCACACCTTTGTTTCTCAGCTTTGTGTTGTTTCTGTTCTTTGCTCTTCGTGCCTGTGTGTCGCTGCGGTGGGCCGTGTTCTTTGCGCGCGTTGTTGTCCTTTCGAGCTTCTTCCGGGCGCCGGCCAGCTGTCTGTGCTCACGCGTGTCTTCGTCCTTTCCTCGTGCCCCCCATCTTTGATGGCTTGCTGCGGCGCCTGCGTGTTCCAGCGCGCCTGGTGTTTTTGTGTTTTCCGCTGTGCGCGCTCGCGTGTTGGCCTGTGTGCTTTCTGCTGGTGTGCCGTGTCGGTTTCCTCTTCCTCTTGCTTCTCGTCTTGTTGATTTTGACTGTGTGCCTTCGTGCGGTGCGTTGTGTTGGCGGTGTGATTTCTGTGCTGATGTTCGTGCCGCCTTTTTCTCCGGCGGCGTGTTGTTCTCGTCTCGGTGTCTGCGTTCTGTGCCTTGTCCCAAGTTTCTGCTGCGTTGTTCTTTCCGGTGTGTGCGCGCGGCTGTGTGCGAGCGTGCAGTGTTCCCGGTCTGCGTGGTTGCGGCGGTGTTGCCCCTGTTTGACCGGTGTTTCCTTTCGGTGTGTGTGTGTGTACTTGTTTTTCTTGTTGTGGTGGTCCTTTACTGTCTCGTGGTGCGCTTTTTTGTGTGGGCTTGCGGCAGTGGCAGTGCTTAGTCGCGCGTCTTCGCTCTAGTGTTGTGCGTTTTGTTGTCTGGTGGTCTCGCGCGCTGTGTGTGCCCTCGCGTGGTGGGCCCGCTTGCGGTTCTTTTTCCGTGGTGGGCGGTGCTGTTGTCCCATTTGCTTTTCCCGTTCCTTTGTGCTTTGTTCCTTTTTCTTTGCGTGTGTTTCGAGTGTGTTTTTTTTGGTTGGCTGTGCCTTTTGATCTTGTTTGCGTGTTGTGTCTGGTGGGTGTGTGCGCGTCTTGTGTCTCCGTTGCTCAGCTTTGTGCGGTGTGTTTTCTTCCATTGATTTTTTCTGTTAGGCAAGTGCCCACGCGTGCGGTGTTTGCGCGGCCAGTGCTAGCGGCCACGCGCGCATTGCGGGCGTTGAGCTTGTTGCTGTGCACACTCGCTTCCCCTGCACCACGGCCCAGGTGCCTTGTGCGCCTGTTTCGTCCTCGCATGCGGTGCCTGTTTGTGTCGCTGGTTTTGCCTTATTTGTGCCGTGTTGTGTTTTGCCTTCGTTTCTTGTTGTGTCGGTGTGTGTTGTGGTGCTTGTGCCGTGCTTCGTCTGCTCTTGGGTTTGTGTGTCTGTTGTTTCGCGTCGCGTCAGGCTGTGCAGTAGTGCTGCCGCGTCGCGGACGTGCTTGTCTTGGTCCTTGCCGCACATGTTTCCGAGTGTGATGTTGGCAGTGGTCAGCTTTCTTTCTTGGCAGAGCGTTGCCATGGCTTCCCAGGTCTTTTTCCATTTTTCCAGGTCGTTGATGAGAGTTGCGAAGCGACCGAGCTGCGTGTTGTTGTGGCCTTTACCGTTGTCTTTGTCCGCGTCGGCCCACGTTATTGTTGGCGTGTTGCTGGCCCTTTCTTTTATTTGCCACTGGCCTATTGTGAATCCGTCGTCTTCGGCTGGCTTGCCGGAAGCGCCGTCGGTGAGCGGGCAGTCGCACGCTGCGCCATTGCCACCGCCGCCTGTGTACGAGTCTGTTCCACTGTCTGCTTTAAAAATCTTCGTTGTTCCTTGCGTCGTGGCCAAGTCCACCGTGAGAGCCTGAATTTGCGCAAAAAGGCTTGTGCTGCCGGCGCCTGCGATGGCGAGTTCGTTGTTGCGGCGAGCGCATCCTTTTAGCTTTGCGACGCCTGTTGTGCTCAACGTGGCGCCAGTGCCGTGCGGAGCTGCATCCGCAATCGTCTGTGCAGCCCACCCTTGCTGCGCGTCGATGTCGTAGAGTTGGGCTGTGCTCGTTGATTCCTCTGCCTTTATGCAGTAATTCTGCGCGCCGCGTGTTTTAGCGAAGAGGTGCACGAGGCTGTCGACTTCGTCTGCCCTTGCGCGCGCCTCGCGTTCAATGTCCCGCGCGAGTGTCGCCATTTGCTGTGCCTTGCCCTGTGCGCCCGTGACGTCTTCGAGCCTTGCGCGCAAGCTGTTGATTGTCTCGTTTGCCACCCCCGTACCGTGCGCTTGCGCGAGCGCCTGCTGCGCCACAAGCAAAGAAACGGCGTTGAGCTTTGGCACCCCTGCCTGCCTTGCCGTCAGCTGCGCTGCGATTTCGCTCGTCACTTTCTTCAGCGTGCCGGAAAGCTCGCAGAAAAGCTTAGCGCCGTCCACCTCCATTGGCTCTTTCCCGGCAGCGTGAGCGCGCAGGCCGAGCAGAGCCAAAAGCACGCACGCAGCCAAGAAAGCGCATGTCCCCGAGCGCTTTCGCATGCCACCTGCAAAAAACACGAGCAAAAAACTGAAACGACCCTGCGTTCCGCTCCTGTGTCCGCGGCCCTCCACTCCGTCTCAGCAGGTGTCCATGCTGGCCCAAGTGCTTCCGACATGCTGGCGGTTCGCTGTCCTCGTTTCTCCCTGCAGCGCGACCAGCGACTCACACCCTGCCACGCCCTCTTGCTCCTCCGCTCCATCGCGCCGCGCACAAAATCAAGTTCCGCACCCCAAGTCCGTCGACACGCTTTTCAGGCAAGCAAAGCAAAAAAAACATCGAAAATCTACAAGCAGCCACCGACGCCTCTGACCACAACCTCCGTTCCTCTCTTCCCCGGTTCGCGCCTGGGCCCCCTTCTGCCAGCCATGCGCGCCACGAAGTGCAGCGCACAAGTCTCGGTCGCGCTTGTCAAACACGCCGATGGCCGATCTCTCGCAAACGAAACCAAAAACCGCACTGTCCTGTCTGGTTGCGTCGCCTAAAGGCCGGTGGCCCGCGCATGCGAATCGTCTCGACGCCGTTACTTCCACCTGCGGCACCTCAACACGCTCCGCGCCTCTTGTTCATGCCGCCGCCACGCCGTTCACTCCTTTCCGCGCTCACCGTGGGTCCAACCAAATGCCCTCCGTACGCGCCATTCCTCTGCGATCTGTTTCACTCGGGCCTTGTCCACCCACCTCTGCGCTGCTTTCCGGCGCGCCTCCCTTCTGCCAAGTCCTTCCGTCCTGCCTCGGGTCAGCGGCCGGTCTTCCGCCGTCGTTCCTCCTGCTAAGGCACCTCTCACTACCAAATCCGCCAAAAGCTCCAGTTCCCTCTCATCACACGCTCGCAGCAACCCTGCTGATCTTCCCGGCACTACCTCGCTGCCAACGCACGCTCGTTCTCCCCGTCAAAAACCGCCGACCCCAGTCCCATTCCCTTTCTCCTGCTTCACTTCTTTCGGCAACCCCTTGTCACCTTACCTTTTTCTGGCTCAGCTTCCCTGCGACCTCTTGTGTGCGAAGCTTCCGACCGTCCCCGTCCTTGCTCTATTGTTCTTTTCAAGTTTCCCATTGCGCCTCCGGCTTGCCCTGCCACGCCCGCCCCCATCTCTCCTGCGCTTTTTCCGCGTCCTCTCTTCGTATCCGCGTCGGCTCGCTCGGCCGGCACTGTAGGTGCCTTTTTCCACAGCCGCAGCAACGGCCCAAGGCGGCCAACGGCTTCAAGACAGAGATGCGCGACCGCGGACCAGTCCGGATGCGCCTCGCTTTCTGGCGCCGCTGCTTTGCGTCGCGGCCCGCCGCCGCGCTCGCCGCCATCGCAACGCCACATCGGACGGTTGCCTCCGCAGTCCCCCGCCCGCGCGGTTCACACTTCATTCGGCGGTTTTGTCCCGCGCATCGTCGCTGCTCTGTTTGCTGTCTCTTCGTCACTGTTGCACGTTCCGGGCCCATCCACCCTCGAAGCAATGTTCTTGCCATGCGCTGGTCCCTTGTTGTCCGCTCAGGTTGCGGTTCGTTCTGGCGCGAGTGTGCTCGTGCATCTGCGCGCGTCTCTGTTGGATCGGTTGGCCGCACGCACGCACACGTGCCGCAAGCTTTGCCTACCGTGTCGACGCGCGTCTCCTAGGACCTCCTGCGATGTGTCTCCTGTTGTCTCACAGTCAGGGGGCGGACGACGTGACCCTCTGCCTGCCACGCGTCCCGCTTTCGTTGCCCGCTCGTCCCGATGCCCACGCGCGCGTCTTCCGTGTCCCTTCTCCCCGCGCCCGCGTTGACCTTGGTGTGATCCCAGGCGCGCCTATCCGCCTCCTGTGAGTCTGCGGCCAAGGCGCTGTTGGCGCGCCGTCCCAAAGCGCAACTGACAACGGACGACCCAGGTGCGCACGCGTCCCCCTGAGCGGGCTCTCGGGACGGCCGGCGCGACACGGCGCCCTTGCGTTCGCGTCTCCCGCATCCGTCCTTCGGCGTCTGTGCGCACCGGCAGCCCGTGAAGGCGGTGCGCCGGCCCCTGGCCCGAGACCGGCGTGGGCCGGGCGCGGCCTAAGAAAGCCAGACCACGACGCGCGGTCGGGTCTTGACAAGCCTCCCGCCGCACAACGCCCGGCCCTCGCGCGCGCGTGGCGACCGCAGGGCCCCCGTTGCCGTGCGCGGCCGCGCAGTCCACTCTCGGCGCCGTTGGGACAGGCGGACATTTCTCGGTCGCCTCAAGCGTGCCAACAGCAAGGACGAACACGGCCCGCGCGACACGGGCGGCGACGCCAGCGGAATCACGTGTCCGCCTTTGTTCGGGCACCGGGACACAGGGTGCAAGCTGCTCGCGCCTGCGGGCCCGCTACGCGCCGGATGAGCAATTGAGACGGAGGGCATGCAAGCTACGATGGCTGCGCCGCGCACGCGGTGCCTCTCAGCGGTAACAGCCCGCGACCGCGCCCGCCAAGAGCTCCCAAGAATGATACAAGAGAAGAGGGGAAGCACTCGTCGGGCACAGCCGTAGCACCACGCCTGAGAGCGGAGCGGCAGACGAGGGCTGAGGCGGCGAAGACCACAACGACGCCGACCTGTGCGCGGCGAGCACGGACGGGTGGTCGAAGAGGAAGAGAGGAAGGAACGAAGTGATGGTGCAACTTCACCCCACCTGTTGGCGCAGCACCCGGAAGAAAGGAACGCAGCGGCGGAGCGCGGTGCTGCGCGACAGGCGAGGCGCGCGCGTCCATACTGGGATGAGGCTGGTGAAAACGGGCCCGTCACGAGCAAGGCCCCGGGTACGCGCACCGCGTGGACGGACACGAGAGACGGAAGCGGAGCAAAAGGCGAGAAAGAAGGCACGAGGGATTTGACGAGGGCTGGACGACGGGGTTGGTGAGGGTTGAAGTAACAGCGGAAGCGACTGGCAAAGCATAGTTTGCAGGCCAAGGACGCAGGAGACTGAGGCAGGTGCGCCGCAAGCGGCATGTCACTCGGCACGGTGGAAACGGTGCGAACGGGACACCGAGACAACACCAGGAGGACCGACGGACGATCGTCACCCGCAGTTCTCCATCGGGAAGATGTGGGGGTGATTGAGGAGCGAGGTTTGCAGACCGATGAAGAACTCGTTTGATTGCTCTGCGGGGACGCATTGGGAAAAAAAACAGGGACGAGGGCAAACGAGCGCGGACTTGAAGCGCGAGCAGCGGCGACAGCAGGTTGATCAAGCGCAGACGCGTGCCATTGGCGTGCTAACACCGGTGGACGGCAAAAGCAAGCCAGGCAGCGGACGGGTTTGGCGAGGGAGAGTGCCTCAACGAGCTAGGAAAAGGAGCAAACGGTAGCGGTTGCATGCCGAGCGGTGCGAAGAAGGCGGGCCGTGGCGGCACAGAACGAGAAAGGGCGAAGCAGCAGGAATTGAGCAGAGGACGACGTGAAAAAATGCGGGACGTGCGATGAGGGGGCGGACGAACGACACCGCGACTGACGAACGCACACATGGAAAAACAGGGGACGTGAAGGAAGCTGCGGCGCAACGGAACAACGCAGCACAGAAATAGGGGGTGTATTTTTTGGGGATGACCGGGAGGCGAGTGGCCTGCGGGGGGAAACAGCTGGCTAGGTAGTTTGCCGGCGGAAGGAGAAGACGAACGTGTGGGGAAGGAGGGGGCCGACGTGACGGCGGCAGGAGGCCAGCAGGACGGCGCGCCGTTTGGCAACGAAATAAGCAAACAGCTGAACGCGGTACCGCGCTAGAGGGACGCTGGCAGCGACGACGTGAAGACTGGGCAGGCACGGAAGCACACGGGGGGGAGCGCGGAACGGGAAGGCGCAGGAGGAATCCTTTGTGTTTTATGTTTGCAAACTGGGCGCGGAAGGGCACCGCGGAAGTGGTTGGGACACGCTGTTGGAATGGTCGGGCAAGAGAGGAGCAGCAGGAACGCGCAGGAATCTGGCGGTGTTGGGGGGCGGGTTTCGGAGAAACCTACGCAGTCGGGATCCGCGGCGTGGGGCGGATGCGACGCCGACGACGCGGCGACGGTGGACGGGAGACGGTTGAAGGGCTGCGAGGCGGTAACGAGTGGTGCGAACAGCGCAGCGACGGGCAGTGCGGGCGAACGACGGACGAGACGCGACTGGGCAAGAAAGGAGGCGGTGAGGAGAGATCAGTTGTGACGTAAAATGGGCGCAGCTAGGAGATATGGTTGCTGCGGAGGCCGTTGTCAGTTTTGGGGGATTGAAAAAAGGAGGAAAAGGCAGGCGAGCACAGTTAGCAGTCGCGGCAAGGCGGCCGGGGACATGCGGACGAGGCATGCGATTTGTGAAGCGACGGGGTTGGGAAGGAGAACGCAACGCGAAAGGGAAGCAGCAAAGCGCGTGCGGATGAAGGCCAGCTGGGTCTGGGGGAAGAGGTTTGAGGAAGCGGGACGAAAGGTGAAGCTGGACGATGGAGGCAAAAACCACAAGAGAGACGCAGCTTTTAGTTTGACGCGGGGTATAGAGGCAACGTTCGCCGCGAGAACGAGGAAGAGGGAGCCTGGCGAAGTTTGCACGCAGAGGACACAGCTGGGATCGCGACGTCTTGGCGACGACTTGGAGATGAACGGGTACAGTGCGGTGTTGGGAGAGAACCGGTGAGGAGACTGACAGGACGATAAGGGAGCGACAGAGACCAGAGAAACATGTGCAGCAAAGGGAGTCTGCTACGGCGCCGGATTGCTTGGCCAACCTGGGAGCACAGGACCGCGGAGGGGCTTTTAGACACGGTGGGCGAGGAAAGATGTGGAGCTGCGCGGGAACCGAGAGGGGGGGCAGGACAGAGAGAGGATTTGTGGCTTGCATGGGGGGAAAATTGCAGGCGGTGAGTGACACCAGGACATCAGAAGAGGTTATGAGGGCACGGCCGGGTCAGTGGAATTTGCGCGCGGTGGCGTCAAAAACACGCGGGAGCAGCACAGGGAGGAGAGGCCATGGCAGATACGACGTGAAGCAAAGTGCCACGGACAGGAAAGCGGGAAAACAGAAAAAGGTTGCTGGGAAGCGAAGGCGCGGGTAGAGGTGAACGGGCGGAGAGCAAGCTATTCAAGATGAGCACTCGCGAGGGATGGGCACGGTGGACTGGCAAACGCGTGTGGGTGGAGACTGTTAAGGCGTGCACTGACAGTGAGAGGAAAGTAAGGCCGAGAAGGAAGGGGCACTTGATCGGCAAGACCCGAGAGGCAAAGCACGACAAGAAACGGAAGTAGAGAACGCAATGACGCGCGGCCAGAGAGAAAACGTGGACATGCTACGTGTGTCGGCTGTGCGGGGATCTGAAGGGGAAGCCGCTAGCGACAAAGGACACGGAAGCGGAAGTGTGTGCTGGGCGGGAAAAGCCCAAGGCACAAAGCAAGAGCCGACAAGCTCAGGCAACGGGACAGCACGGGGACGCGGCGCGAAGAAGCGCTAATGGGTGGACATGGTTTCCAGAGGACGCAGTTGGGCAAGGCGAGGAGCAAGCGCTGTGCAGCGGCATGGGCAGCAGCGGGACACACCGGAGGAAGAATGAGTTGAGCGTGTTCACTTGGGAGATGGCGAAGGACAGGAGTTGGACGTGCACAAAGCAGGAACAGGAAGAAGCCAGCTAGAATATACGACACAGGAGGGGAACGCGGGGACGCGGCGCAGAGACGCATAAGTCGAACCGGCATTAAGGGACGAAGGCAACAGGTCGTGGTGATGAGGGAACGAAAGGAAGTGCGGGGCCATTGGCACAACGCGGGGCGTCGGTGACAGGCAAAAGTTTTCCGGGCGGTGCCGGAGGGCACATGACATGCCGACGCGGCGCGGCAAGCGAATGAATGGGGGAACTGAGAAACGGGGGGCATGGTTTTGGCACGGGGGACCGGCACAGTGATGGCAGAGGAGCAACGGCGAGGCGTGTAACGCAGATGAGGTGAGAGAGCGGAGACCGGGCACTGTGAGCGGAAAGGAAAAAATGTGAGGGGAGAAGGCGACTTTGCACACGACGAAAACGCAGCTGCGGAGAAGGCACAGGGAACTGGCACAGTGAACGGCACGCTGTTCACAGTGGTAGCGAGTGGGTGGAGGCGCTCGCTTGAGGCAATTGAACAGGGAAAAGAAGAGGCAAGCGAGAGAAGTGAAAACAGGCAACCGGAGGTGCTTACGTGGACGGGCAAGGGGAAGCATCGATAGCAAGTGCGGCTGCAGAGGATGCGAGGGACGCGAAGCGCGACGCGAAGAGGCAAGCATTAGGTAGGGCGAAAGACGGTACGCGTGTTTGAAGGTCGACCACGAGCATGCCGCCAAGGAAAGGGGAGAGAAAGCGACTTGCGTTGGTGGCGCTTTGCCGTGTTTTGGTACGAAACTTTTGTGAAGGGGGAAGGCGCAGAGGATGAAAAGAAATGGGCGGAAAGGCTCCGCGCAGCTCGTGCTTTTAAAGGGAACGGCAAGCACTGACAACGGACGAGAAAAGGGAGGAGCATGCAGGAGTTGGGAAGTGGGGAAAATAGTTGTTCGTTTTTTGGCCCGCGAGAGGAAAGCGAACGGTTGCGAGCGAGGGAACTCTGGACAAAGGCGCAGCCGTGACTCAGCGGACGCGGCACGTCGAAGAAAGATGAAGAAACATTGGGTGAAAACGGTGGGGACGGAGAGGCGGCTGACGCGGCAGCGCAAGAGAAAAGGAAAGCAGTTGGAAGAAGATGAGGAAGAAGAGACAGCGGGGCAAGGGGTGGGGCGGACGGGCGAAAACTGCGGGGCGCAAGACAAACTGGAGTGAACGCGGTTAGCGAGATAGCAGAACGCTTCGAGTGACGCGTGGCTTTGAGAAGCTTGCGTGGCAGGGAAGGTTGATGCTTTGGCCGCAAAAGAACGGAACAGGTAAAAACACGAGCCGCAAGAAGTGGGAGTAGCAAAGAAGGAAGAAAACAACAACAGACATACTCATGAGAGTTTTGTTTCGCCTTTTTTTCGTTTTTTGAGAATCGTCAGGAAAAGTGGGGAAAAGGTCAAGGAAATGAAGAAAAGAGAAAAGCAGGCAAAGAGGGAGAAAAGAAAAAGAAAGAGAAAGAAAAAGAAGTCAGAGAGACAGGTCTCTATTTATACGTTTTTTATTTGCGAGACTTGCAGGCGGTAGGTGTAAAGCTCAAGAGAGATTTTTTTGCCGAATTTGTGGCTCGACGACGGAAGCACTTTGAGGGAAGTCCTGTTTTTTGTGTGAAGGCTTAGTTTTTTTGTTCACGTTTCACCTGCTTAAATTGAGCTTCGCGTGGAGAGAGCTTCATAGAGTACGTTTATTGAAAAATCATTTTTTTGCTTCTCGTTGTCGAAGCTTTAAAGAGGAGCATGTACAATTTAAATGAATGGTGTCTTCGGCGTGTTTTATTTTACTGCTATTTTTTTCGTTTAAAAAAATCGGATTCGAACACAAAGTTTGTTTTTTTATGAGAACTTTATTTTGAGTGAAACGAGGACTTTTTCCACTTACTTTTCAGTTTGAGTTGAGTTCTCGGAAGTAGTCGTCTTTTTTATTTAAGTCGTGTAAAGCGTGCGCAAAGTAAAATATGACAAAGGAGCGGGCATACCTTTTAGCTTTCTTTTTTGCGGTGGGAAAAGCGGGTTGGAGAAGCTTTGTGTCTTTGCCCTCTTTTTTTTTGAATGCTAGATTGATCTGTTGTCCGCTCTTAAAATCCACTTGCCCAGTAGAAGTCATCGAAACAGATTTAAGGTCGAGACTTGACACACGCGATTTTTTTGTTTTGCGTTCGTCTTTCTCTGTTTTTGTTTTTTTTCTTGTTTATGTCTGCGGGCGAAACATGCGAAAATGAACTGAGAAAGTTAAAATGCCAGTCACAATTTTTTTGCAAACTTCTTGCTTTTTTGCTTTTTATTTTTTTTTTGTATTTTTAATCCCTTTCTTGCTTGCTTTTTTTGTGTTGCTTTCACTGTTTCGCCTTCTTCTGTGCGCATAATCTTAGTGTTTGCTTTGCTATGCTATGCTATGTTTCATCTTCTTTCTTTATTTTCATGTTGTTGAAACATTTCTTCCTCTCTATGTTTCGACGCCTGTTGCCTTTGCCAATTTTTTCTATTTATCCTTTTGTTTTCTGTCTGTCGCCTTAGCTTTGTCGCTTTTTGATTCCGGCCTTTCTAGTCTTCCAATTCTTTTTTTGTTTTGCTTTCGCTCTTTTTGTTTTCTGATTTCTTTCTTTTATCCTCCTTCAGTGGCTTCCGGCCCCTTTGTGTTGTGTTGTGTTTGACATCTTCTTCGCATGCCGCTTTATTTTTACTTTCCTGGCTTCATTGTCGTTATGCGTCTCGTCCTGCCTACCTTTCTTCTTGCACCTGCAAAAGTTGTGTTTCAGCCTTCCTTGCTCTTGTCTTCTTCTTTCTAAGTGGCGTCTTTGCGCGTGTTTTTGTTGTGGTTTCCCTGCCTGTTTTTACACTTTCCCCCTTTTTTCTCTGTTGCGTGCTATGTGTTGTATTTCCTTGTGTGTCTCTTCTTTCCGCGCCTGTGTCCTCTGTTGCTTCTCATCCGTGCCCTTTTTCTCTTCGCGACTTGCTGGCCCGCAGTGTCGGCGTGCGTTTCTCTGTGTTTTTGTGTCTGCCTACCTTTTTTTTCTTTTTCCCCATTCTGTTCCGCGGTGTCTTTCTTGTCTTCAGTGCCAGTGCGTTCTGCGTGCCTTTCTGTGTTCCTGCTGTCTGCCAAGCGCCAAGCTGTGCCACGCAACTGCATGTCCCAGTGTTTCTCCGCCGCGCGGTTTTTGCGTTTGGTCTGGCCCGTTGTCCTGGCCCTTCGTCCTGTCTGCTTGCTTTGCGCGTTGCCTTTCCTTTTGCCAAGCCAAGCGCTTGCCTGCCTTTGTCGCGACGTTTTTCTGTCCCTGCGGCGTGCTGCAGTGGTGCGTGGCGTGTTTGGGCTTGGTGCTTTGGCCGGCCTCGTCGCCCCCCTCCGTCATTTCGACGTGTCCCCATTAGCGGTGCTGGCTCTCTTCTTCTGTCTGCTTTCTCTTTGTGTTCGCGTGTTTGCCTTTTTCCATTTTCCCTTGTCCGGTTCTCTGCTGTCCTGTGTTGCGCCGCGCTGTGGTCTTGTCTGTGTGTTTCCCCCTCGTTTGCCTTGCCCTGCGTGCCTTTGTTTTTCGCTGGTCATGCCCACACCTTTGTCTCTCAGCTTTGTGTCGCTTCTGTTCTTTGCTCTTCGTGCCTGTGTGTCGCTGCGGTGGGCCGTGTTCTTTGCGCGCGTTGTTGTTCTTTCGAGCTTCTTCCGGGCGCCGGCCAGCTGTGTGTGCTCACGCGTGTCTTCGTCCTTTCCTCGTGCCCCCATCTTTGATGGCTTGCTGCGGCGCCTGCGTGTTCCAGCGCGCCTGGTGTTTTTGTGTTTTCCGCTGTGCGCGCTTGCGTGTTGGCCTGTGTGCTTTCTGCTGGTGTGCCGTGTCGGTTTCCTCTTCCTCTTGCTTCTCGTCTTGTTGCTGTTGACTGTGTGCCTTCGTCTGGTGCGTTGTGTTGGCGGTGTGATTTCTGTGCTGATGTTCGTGCCGCCTTTTTCTCCGGCGGCGTGTTGTTCTCGTCTCGGTGTCTGCGTTCTGTGCATTGTCCCAAGTTTCTGCTGCGTTGTTCTTTCCGGTGTGTGCGCTCGGCTGTGTGCGAGCGTGCAGTGTTCCCGGTCTGCGTGGTTGCGGCGGTGTTGCCCCTGTTTGACCGGTGTTTCCTTTCGGTGTGTGTGTGTGTACGTGTTTTTGTCTCTCTTGTTGTCGTGGTCCTTTACTGTCTCGTGGTGCGCTTTTTTGCGTGTTCTTGCGGCAGTTGCAGTGCTTAGTCGCGCGTCTTCGCTCTAGTGTTGTGCGTTGTGTCTTCTGGTGGCTTCGCGCGCTGTGTGTGCCCTCGCGTGGTGGGCCCGCTTGCGGTTCTTTTTCCGTGGTGGGCGGTGCTGTTGTCCCATTTGCTTTTCCCGTTCCTTTGTGCTTTGTTCCTTTTTCTTTGCGTGTGTTTCGAGTGTGTTTTTTTTGGTTGGCATTGCCTTCTGATCTTGTTTGCGTGTTGTGTCTGGGGGGCGTGTGCGTGTTTTGTGTGTCCGTTGCTCAGCTTTGTGCGGTGTGTTTTCTTCCATTGATTTTTTCTGTTAGGCAAGTGCCCACGCGTGCGTTGTTTGCGCGGCCAGTGCTAGCGGCCACGCGCGCATTGCGGGCGTTGAGCTTGAAGCTGTGCACACTTGCTTCCCCTGCACCACGGCCCAGGTGCCTTGTGCGCCTGTTTCGTCCTCGCATGCGGTGCCTGTTTCTGTCGCTGGTTTTGCCTTACTTGTGTCGTGTTGTGGTTTGCCCTCGTTTCCTGTTGTGTCGGTGTGTGTTGCGTGCCTTGTGCCTTGCGTCGTTTTGTCTTGGGTTTGTGTGTCTCTTGTTTCGCGTTGCGTCAGGCTCTGCAGCAGTGCTGCTGCCTCGCGGACGTGCTTGTCTTGGTCCTTGCCGCACATGTTTCCGAGTGTGATGTTGGCATCGGCCAGTTCTCTTTCTTGGCAGAGCGTTGCCATGCCCTCCCAGGTCTTTTTCCATTTTTCCAGGTCGTTGATGAGAGTTGCGAAGCGGCCGAGCTGCGTGTTGTTGTGGCTTTTACCGTCCTCTTTGTCCGCGTCGGCCCACGTTATTGTTGGTGTGGCTGTTCGCCCTTCTTTTTTTTGCCACGCTCCTATTGTGAACCCGTTGCCGTTGGCCGGTTTGTCGGAAGTGCCGTCGGTGAGCGGGCAGTCGCACGCTGCGCCACTTCCACCCCCTCCTGTGCACGAGTCCGTGCCACTGTCTGCTTTAAAAATCTTCGTCTCCTGTTCCGTTTTTTCCAAGTCCACCGTGAGAGCCTGAATTTGCGCAAAAAGGCTTGTGTTACCGGCGCCCTCGCTGGCGAGTTCGTTGTTTCGTCGAGCGCATCCTTTTAGCTTTGCGACGCCTGTCCTTGTCAACTCGGCGCCACTGCCGTGCGGTGCTGCGTGCGTAATCGCTTGTGCAGCCCACCCTTGTTGCGCGTCGATGTCGTAGAGTTGGGCTTTGCTGGTTGGGTCCTCTGCCTTTATGCAGTAGTTGTTCGTTCCGCGTGTGCTGGCGAAGAGGTGCACGAGGCTGTCTATCTCGTCTGCCCTTGCGCGCGCCTCGCGTTCAATGTCCCGCTCGAGTTGTGCCATTTGCTGTGCCTTGCCCTGTGCGCCCGTGACGTCTTCGAGCCTTGCGCGCAAGCTGTCGATTGTCTCGTTTGCTACCCCCCAACCCCGCGCTTGCGCGAGCGCCTGTTTCGCCACAAGCAAAGAAACGGCGGTGAGCTTTGGCACGCTTGCCTGCTTTGCCGTCAGCTGCGCTGCGATTTCCTTCGCCACTTTCTTCAGCGTGCCGGAAAGCTCGCAGAAAAGCTTAGCGCCTTCCACCTCCATTGGCTCTTTCCCGGCAGCGTGAGCGCGCAGGCCGAGCAGAGCCAAAAGCACGCACGCAGCCAAGAAAGCGCATGTCCCCGAGCGCTCTCGCATGCCACCTGCACAAAACACGAGCAAAAAACTGAAACTACCCTGCGTTCCGCTCCTGTGTCCGCGGCCCTCCACTCCGTCTCAGCAGGTGTCCATGCTGGCCCAAGTGCTGCCGACATGCTGGCGGTTCTTCGTCCTCGGCTCTCCCCTGTAGCGCGACCAGCGACTCACACCCTGCCACGCCCTCTTGCTCCTCCGCTCCATCGCGCCGCGCACAAAATCAAGTTCCGCACCCCAAGTCCGTCGACACGCTTTTCAGGCAAGCAAAGCAAAAAACACATCGAAAATCTACAAGCAGCCACCGACGCCTCTGACCACAACCTCCGTTCCTCTCTTCCCCGGTTCGCGCCTGGGTCCCCTTCTGCCAGCCATGCGCGCCACGAAGTGCAGCGCACAAGTCTCGGGCGCGCTTGTCAAACACGCCGATGGCCGATCTCTCGCAAACGAAACCAAAAACCGCACTGTCCTGTCTGGTTGCGTCGCCTAAAGGCCGGTGGCCCGCGCATGCGAATCGTCTCGACGCCGTTACTTCCACCCGCGGCACCTCAACACGCTCCGCGCCTCTTGTTCATGCCGCCGCCACGCCGTTCACTCCTTTCCGCTGTCACCGTGGGTCCAACCAAATGCCCTCCGCACGCGCCATTCCTCTGCGATCTGTTTCACTCGGGCCATGTCCACCCACCGCTGCGCTGCCTCTCGGTGCTCCTCCCCTCTGCCAAGTCCTTCCGTCCTGCCTCGGGTCAGCGGCCGGTCTTCCGCCTGCGTTCCTCCTGCTAAGGCACCTCTCACTACCAAATCCGCCAAAAGCTCCAGTTCCCTCTCATCACACGCTCGCAGCAACCCTGCTGATCTTCCCGGCACTACCTCGCTGCCAACGCACGCTCGTTCTCCCCGTCGGAAAACCGCCGACCCCAGTCCCATTCCCTTTCTCCTGTTTCACTTCTTTCGGCAACCCCTTGTCACTTTACCTTTTTCTGGCTCAGCTTCCCTGCGACCCCTTGTGTGCGAAGCTTCCGACCGTCCCCGTCCTTGCTCTATTGTTCTTTTCAAGTTTCCCATTGCGCCTCCGGCTTGCCCTGCCACGCCCGCCCCCATCCCTCCTGCGCTTTTTCTGCGTCCTCTCTTCGTATCCGTGTCGGCTCGCTCGGCCGGCACTGTAGGCGCCTTTTCCCACAGCCGCAGCAACGGCCCAAGGCGGCCAACGGCTTCAAGACAGAGATGCGCGACCGCGGACCAGTCCGGATGGGGCTCGCTTTCTGGCGCCGCTGCTTTGCGTCGCGGCCCGCCGCCGCGCTCGCCGCCATCGCAAGGCCACATCGGACGGTTGCCTCCGCAGTCCCCCGCCCGCGCGGTTCACACTTCACTCGGCGGTTTTGTCCCGCGCAGCGTCGCTGTTCTGTTTGCTGTCTCTTCGTCACTGTTGCGCGTTCCGGGCCCATCCACCCTCGAAGCAATGTTCTTGCCTTGTGCTGGTCCCTTGTTGTCCGCTCAGGTTGCGGTTCGTTCTGGCGCGAGTGTGCTCGTGCATCTTCGCGCGTCTCTGTTGGATCGGTTGGCCGCACGCACGCACACGTGCCGCAAGCTTTGCCTACCGTGTCGACGCGCGTCTCCTACGACCTCCTTCGATGTGTCTCCTGCTGTCTCACAGTCAGGGGGCGGACGACGTGACCCTCTGCCTGCCACGCGTCCCGCCTTCGTTGCCCGCACGTCCCGATGCCCACGCGCGCTTCTTCCGTGTCTCCTCTCCCCGCGCCCGCTGTGACCTTGGTGTGATCCCAGGCGCGCCTATCTGCCTCCTGTGAGTCTGCGGCCAGAGCGCTGTTGGCGCGCCGTCCCAAAGCGCAACTGACAACGGACGACCCAGGTGCGCACGCGTCCCCCTGAGCGGGCTCTCGGGACGGCCGGCGCGACACGGCGCCCTTGCGTTCTTGTCTCCCGCATCCGTCCTTCGGCGTCTGTGCGCACCGGCAGCCCGTGAAGGCGGTGCGCCGGCCCCTGGCCCGAGACCGGCGTGGGCCGGGCGCGGCCTAAGAAAGCCAGGACACGACGCGCGGTCGGGTCTTGACAAGCCTCCCGCCGCACAACGCCCGGCCCTCGCGCGTGCGTGGCGACCGCAGGGCCCCCGTTGCCGTGCGCGGCCGCGCAGTCCACTCTCGGCGCCGTTGGGACAGGCGGACATTTCTCGGTCGCCTCAAGCGTGCCAACAGCAAGGACGAACACGGCCCGCGCGACACGGGCGGCGACGCCAGCGGAATCACGTGTCCGCCTTTGTTCGGGCACCGGGACACAGGGTGCAATCTGCTCGCGCCTGCGGGCCCGCTACGCGCCGGCTGAGCAATTGAGACGGAGGGCATGCAAGCTACGATGGCTGCGCCGCGCACGCGGTGCCTCTCAGCGGCAACAGCCCGCGACCGCGCCCGCCAAGAGCTCCCAAGAATGATACAAGAGAGAAGTGGAAGCGCTCGTCGGGCACAGCCGTAGCACCGCGCCTGAGAGCGGAGCGGCAGACAAGGGCTGAGGCGGCGAAGAAAACAACGACGCCGACCTGTGCGCGGCGAGCGCGGACGGGTGGTCGAAGAGGAAGAGAGGAAGGAACGAACTGATGGTGCAACTTCACCCCACCTGTTGGCGCAGCACCCGGAAGAAAGGAACGCAGCGGCGGAGCGCGGGCCTGCGCGACAGGCGAGGCGCGCGCGTCCATACTGGGATGAGGCTGGTGAAAACGGGCCCGTCACGAGCAAGGCCCCGGGTACGCGCACCGCGTGGACGGACACGAGAGACGGAGGCGGAGCAAAAGGCGAGAAAGAAGGCACGAGGGATTTGACGAGGGCTGGACGACGGGGTTGGTGAGGGTTGAAGTAACAGCGGAAGCGACTGGCAAAGCATAGTTTGCAGGCCAAGGACGCAGGAGACTGAGGCAGGTGCGCCGCAAGCGGCATGTCACTCGGCACGGTGGAAACGGTGCGAACGGGACACCGAGACAACACCAGGAGGACCGACGGACGATCGTCACCCGCAGTTCTCCATCGGGAAGATGTGGGGGTGATTGAGGAGCGAGGTTTGCAGACCGATGAAGAACTCGTTTGATTGCTCTGCGGGGACGCATTGGGAAAGAAAACAGGGACGAGGGCAAACGAGCGCGGACTTGAAGCGCCAGCAGCGGCGACAGCAGGTTGATCAAGCGCAGACGCGTGCCATTGGCGTGCGAACGCCGGTGGACGGCAAAAGCAAGCCAGGCAGCGGACGGCTTTGGCGAGGGAGAGTGCCTCAACGAGCTAGGAAAAGGAGCAGCCGGTAGCGGTTGCATGCCGAGCGGTGCGAAGAAGGCGGCCCGTGGCGGCACAGAACGAGAAAGGGCGAAGCAGCAGGAATTGAGCAGTGGACGACGTGAGAAAATGCGGGACGTGCGATGAGGGGGCGGCCGAACGACACCGCGCATGACGAACGCACACATGGAAAAACAGGGGACGTGAAGGAAGCTGCGGCGCAACGGAACAGCGAAGCAGCGGAATAGGGGGTGTATTTTTTGGGGATGACCGGGGGGCGCGTGGCCTGCGGGCAAAAACAGCTGGCTAGGTAGTTTGCCGGCGGAAGGAAAAGACGAACGTGTGGGGAAGGAGGGGGCCGACGCGACGACACCAGAAAGCCAGCAGGACGGCGCGCCGTTTGGCAACGAAATAAGCAAACAGCTGAACGCGGTACCGCGCTAGAGGGACGCTGGCAGCGACGACGTGAAGACTGAGCGCGCACGGAGACACACGGGGGGAAGCGCGGAACGGGAAGGCGCAGGAGGAATCCTTTGTGTTTTATGTTTGCAAACTGGGCGCGGAAGGGCACCGCGGAAGTGGTTGGGACACGCTGTTGGAGTGGTCGGGCGCGAGAGGAGAAGCAGGAACGCGCAGGCATCTGGCGGTGTTGGGGGGCGGGTTTCGGAGAAACCTACGCAGTCGGGATCCGCGGCGTGGGGCGGATGCGACGCCGACGACGCGGCGACGGTGGGCGGGAGACGGTTGAAGGGCTGCGAGGCGGTAACGAGTGGTGCGAAAAGCGCAGCGACGGGCAGTGCGGGCGAACGGCGGACGAGACGCGACTGGGCAAGAAAGGAGACGGTGAGGAGAGATCAGCGCTGACGTAAAATGGGCGCAGCTAGGAGATATGGTTGCTGCGGAGGCCGTTGTCAGTTTTGGGGGACTGAAAAAAGGAGGAAAAGGCAGGCGAGCACAGTTAGCAGTCGCGGCAAGGCGGCCGGGGACATGCGGAGCAGGCATGCGATTTGTGAAGCGTGGGGGTTGGGAAGGAGAACGCAACGTGAAAGGGAGGCAAAAAAGCGCGTGCGGATGAAGGCCAGCTGGGTCTGTGGGAAGAGGTTTGAGGAGGCGGGACGAAAGGTGAAGCTGGACGATGGAGGCAAAAATGCCAGGAGAGACGCAGCTTTTAGTTTGACGAGGGGTATAGAGGCGACGTTCGACGCGAGAACGAGGAAGAGGGAGCCTGGCGAAGTTTGCACGACGAGGACACAGCTGGGAGAGCGACGTGTTGGCGACGTGGCCGACGACTTGGAGATGAACGGGTGCAGTGCGGTGTTGGGAGAGGACCGGGGAGGAGACTGACAGGACGATGGGAGAGCAGGAGAGGCAAGAGAGACATGTGCAGTAAAGGGAGTCTGCTACGGCGCCGGATTGCTTGGCCAACCTGGGAGCAGAGGAGCGCGGGGAGGCTTTTAGACACGGTGGGCGAGGAAAGATGTGGCGCTGCGCGGGAACCGACAGGGGGAGCAGGACAGAGAGAGGATTTGTGGCTTGCATGGGGGGGAAATTGCAGGCGGTGAGTGACACCAGGACATCAGAAGAGGTTATGAGGGCACGGCCGGGTCAGTGGACTTTGCGCGCGGTGGCGTCAAAAACACAGGGGAGAAGCACAGGGAGGAGAGGACATGGCAGATACGACGTGAAGCGAAGTGCCGCGGACAGGAAAGCGAGAAAACAGAAAAAGGTTGCTGGGAAGCGAAGGCGCGGGTAGAGGTGGGCGGGGGAAAAGCAAGCTATTCAAGATGAGCACTCGCGAGGGATGGGCACGGTGGACTGGCAAACGCGTGTGGGTGGAGACTGTTAAGGCGTGCACTGACAGCGAGAGGAAAGTAAGGCCGGGAAGGAAGGGGCACTTGATCGGCAAGACCCGAGAGGCAGAGCGCGAGAGCAAACGGAGGAAGACAACGCAATGGCGCGCGGCCAGAAAGGCGACGTGGACATGCTACGTGTGTCGGCTGTGCGGGGATCTGAAGAGGAAGCCGCTAGCGACAGAGGACACGGAAGCGGAAGTGTGTGCTAGGCAGGAAAAGCCCAAGGCACAAAGAAAGAACCGACAAGCTCAGGCAACGGGGCAGCACGGGGACGCGGCGCGAAGAGGCGCTATTGGGTGGACATGGTTTCCAGAGGACACAGTTGGACAAGGCGAGGAACAAGCGCTGTGCAGCGGCGCGGGCAGCGCCGGCACACGACAGAGGAAGAATGAGTTGAGCGTGTTCACTTGGGAGATGGCGAAGGACAGGAGTTGGACGTGCACAAAGCAGGAACAGGAAGAAGCCAGCTAGAATATGAGACAGCGGAACGGAACACGGGAACGCGGCGCAGAGACGCGTTAGTCGAACCGGCATTAAGGGAGGAAGGCAACAGGTCGTGGTGATGAGGGAACGCAAGGAAGTGCGGGGCCATTGGCACAACGCGGGGCGCCGGTGACAGGGAAAAGTTTTCCGGGCGGTGCCGGAGGACAGATGACATGCCGACGAGGCGCGGCAAGCGAATGAATGGGGGCACTGGGAAACGGGAAGCATGGTTTTGGCACGGGAAGCCGGCACAGTGATGGCAGGGGAGCAACGGCGAGGCGTGTAACGCAGATGAGGTGAGAGAGCGGAGACCGGGCACTGTGAGCGGAAAGGAAAAAATGTGAGGGGGGAAGGCACTTTGCACACGACGAAAACGCAGCTGCGGAGAAGGCACAGGGAACTGGCACAGTGAACGGCACGCTGTTCGCAGTGGTAGCGAGTGGGTGGAGGCGCTCGCTTGAGGCAATTGAAGAGGGAAAATAAGAGGCAAGCGAGAGAAGTGAAAACAGGCAACCGGAGGTGCTTACGTGGACGGGCAAGGGGGCGCATCGATAGCAAGTGCGGCTGCAGAGGATGCGAGGGACGCGAGGCGAGACGCGAAGAGGCGAGCATTAGGTAGGGCGAAAGAGGGTGCGCGTGTTTGAAGGTCGACCACGAGCATGCCGCCAAGGAAAGGGCAGAGAAAGCGACTTGCGTTGGTGGCGCTTTGCCGTGTTTTGGTACGAAACTTTTGTGCAGGGGAAAGGGGAAGAGGATGAAAGGAAATGGGCGGAAAGGATCCGCGCAGCTCGTGCTTTTAAAGGGAACGGCAAGCACTGACAACGGACGAGGGAAGGGAGGAGCATGCAGGAGTTGGGGAGTGGGGAAAATAGTTGTTCGTTTTTTGGCCCGCGAGAGGAAAGCGAACGGTTGCGAGAGAAGGAGCGCTGGACAAAGGAAAAGCCGTGACTCAGCGGACGCGGAGCGTCGAAGAAAGATGAAGAAACATTGGGTGAAAACGGTGGGGACGGAGAGGCGGCTGACGCGGCAGCGCAAGAGAAAAGGAAAGCAGTTGGAAGAAGATGAGGAAGAAGAAACAGCGGGGCAAGGGGTGGGGCTGACGGGCGAAAACTACGGGGCGCAAGACAGCCTGGAGTGAGCGCGGTTAGCGAGATAGCAGAACGCTTCGTGTGACGCGTGGCTTTGAGAAGCTTGCGTGGCAGGGAAAGTTGATGCTTTGACCGCAAAAGAACGGAACAGGTAGAAACACGAGCCGCGCGAAGTGGGAGTAGCAAATAAGGAAGAAAACAACAACACACATACTCATGAGACTTTTGTTTCGCCTTTTTTTTGTTTTTTGAGAATCGTCAGGAAAAGTGGGGAAAAGGTCAAGGAAATGAAGAAAAGAGAAAAGCAGGCAAAGAGGGAGAAAAGAAAAAGAAAGAGAAAGAAAAAGACGTCAGAGAGACAGGTCTCTATTTATACGTTTTTTATTTGCGAGACTTGCACGCGGTAGGTGTAAAGCTCAAGAGAGCTTTTTTTGCCGAATTTGTGGCTCGACGACGGAAGCACTCTGAGGGAATGCCTGTGCTTTGTGTGAAGGCTTAGTTTTTTTGTTCACGTTTCACCTGCTTAAATTGAGCTTCGCGTGGAGAGAGCTTCATAGAGTACGTTTATTGAAAAATCATTTTTTTGCTTCTCGTTGTCGAAGCTTTAAAGAGGAGCATGTACAATTTAAATGAATGGTGTCTTCGGCGTGTTTTATTTTACTGCAATTTTTTTGTTTAAAAAAATCGGATTCAAACACAAAGTTTGTTTTTTTATTTGAACTTTATTTTGAGTGAAACGAGACTTTTTCCACTTACTTTTCAGTTTGAGTTGAGTTCTCGGAAGTAGTTGTCTTTTTTGTTTAAGTCGTGTAAAGCGTGCGCAAAGTAAAATATGGCAAAGGAGCGGGCATCTCTTTTAGCTTTCTTTTTTGCGGTGGACAAAGCGGGTTGGAGAAGCTTTGTGTCTTTGCCCTCTTTTTTTTTGAATGCTAGATTGATCTGTTGTCCGCTCTTAAAATCCACTTGCCCAGTAGAAGTCATCGAAACAGATTTAAGGTCGAGACTTGACACACGCGATTTTTTTGTTTTTCGTTCGTCTTTCTCTGTTTTTGTTTTTTTTCTTGTTTATGTCTGCGGACGAAACATGCGAAAATGAACTGAGAAAGTTAAAATGCCAGTAACAATTTTTTTGCAAACTTCTTGCTTTTTTGCTTTTTATTTTTTTTTGTATTTTTAATCCCTTTCTTGCTTGCTTTTTTTGTGTTGCTTTCACTGTTTCGCCTTCTTCTTTGCGCATAATCTTAGTGTTTGCTTTGCTATGCTATGCTATGTTTCATCTTCTTTCTTTATTTTCATGTTGTTGAAACATTTCTTCCTCTCTATGTTTCGACGCCTGTTGCCTTTGCCAATTTTTTCTATTTATCCTTTTGTTTTCTGTCTGTCGCCTTAGCTTTGTCGCTTTTTGATTCTTGCCTTTCTAGTCTTCCAATTCTTTTTTGTTTTGCTTTCGCTCTTTTTGTTTTCTGATTTCTGTCTTTTATCCTCCTTCAGTGGCTTCCGGCCCCTTTGTGTTGTGTTGTGTTTGACATCTTCTTCGCATGCCGCTTTATTTTTACTTTCCTGGCTTCATTGTCGTTATGCGTCTCGTCCTGCCTACCTTTCTTCTTGCACCTGCAAAAGTTGTGTTTCAGCCTTCCTTGTCTTGTCTTCTTCTTTCTAAGTGGCGTCTTTGCGCGTGTTTTTGCATGTGGTTTCCCTCCTGGTTTTACACTTTCCCCCTTTTTTCTGCGTTGCGTGCCATGTGTTGTATTTCCTTGTGTGTCTCTTCTTTCCGCGCTTGTGTCCTCGGTTGCTTCTCATCCGTGCCTTTTTTCTCTTCTCGACTTGCTGGCCCGCAGTGTCGGCGTGCGTTTCTCTGTGTTTTTGTGTCTTCCTACCTTTTTTTTCTTTTTCCCCATTCTGTTCCGCGGTGTCTTTCTTGTCTTCAGTGCCAGTGCGTTCTGCGTGCCTTTCTGTGTTCCTGCTGTCTGCCAAGCGCCAAGCTGTGCCACGCAACTGCTGTCCCAGTGTTTCTCCGCCGCGCGGTTTTTGCGTTTGGTCTGGCCCGTTGTCCTGGCCCTTCGTCCTGTCTGCTTGCTTTGCGCGTTGCCTTTCCTTTTGCCAAGCCAAGTGCTTGCCTGCCTTTGTCGCGACGTTTTTCTGTCCCTGCGGCGTGCTGCAGTGGTGCGTGGCGTGTTTGGGCTTGGTGCTTTGTCCGGCCTCGTCGCCCCCCTCCGTCATTTCGACGTGTCCCCATTAGCGGTGCTGGCTCTCTTCTTCTGTCTGCTTTCTCTTTGTGTTCGCGTGTTTGCCTTTTTCCATTTTCCCTTGTCCGGTTCTCTGCTGTCCTGTGTTGCGCCGCGCTGTGGTCTTGTCTGTGTGTTTCCCCCTCGTTTGCCTTGCCCTGCGTGCCTTTGTTTTTCGCTGGTCATGCCCACACCTTTGTTTGTCATCAATGTGTTGCTGTTCTCTGCTCTTCGTGCCTGTGTGTCGCTGCGGTGGGCCGTGTTCTTTGCGCGCGTTGTTGTTCTTTCGAGCTTCTTCCGGGCGCCGGCCAGCTGTGTGTGCTCACGCGTGTCTTCGTCCTTTCCTCCTGCCCCCCATCTTTGATGGCTTGCTGCGGCGCCTGCGTGTTCCAGCGCGCCTGGTTTTTTGTGTTTTCCGCTGTGCGCGCTTGCGTGTTGGCCTGTGTGCTTTCTGCTGGTGTGCCGTGTCGGTTTCCTCTTCCTCTTGCTTCTCGTCTTGTTGCTGTTGACTGTGTTCCTTCGTGTGGTGCGTTGTGTTGGCGGTGTCATTTTTGTGCTGATGTTCGTGCCGCCTTTTTCTCCGTCGGCGTGTTGTTCTCGTCTCGGTGTCTGCGTTCTGTGCATTGTCCCAAGTTTTTGCTGCGTTGTTCTGTCCGGTGCTTGCGCGCGGCTGTGTGCGAGCGTGCAGTGTTCCCGGTCTGCGTGGTTGCGGCGGTGTTGCCCCTGTTGACCGGTGTTTCCTTTTGCTGTGTGTGTGTGTACGTGTTTTTGTTTCTCTTGTTGTCGTGGTCCTTTACTGTCTCGTGGTGCGCTTTTTTGCGTGTTCTTGCGGCAGTTGCAGTGCTTAGTCGCTCGTCTTCGCTCTAGTGTTGTGCGTTGTGCTTTTTGGTGGCTTCGCGCGCTGTGTGTGCCCTCGCGTGGTGGTCGCGCCTGCGGTTCTTTTTCCGTGGTGGGCGGTGCTGTTGTCCCATTTGCTTTTCCCGTTCCTTTGTGCTTTGTTCCTTTTTCTTTGCGTGTGCTTCGAGTGTGTTTTTTTTGGTTGGCTGTGCCTTCTGATCTTGTTTGCGTGTTGTGTCTGGGGGGCGTGTGCGTGTTTTGTGGCTCTGTTGCTCAGCTTTGTTCGTTGTGTTTTCTTCCATTGATTTTTTCTGTTAGGCAAGTGCCCACGCGTGCGGTGTTTGCGCGGCCAGTGCTAGCGGCCACGCGCGCATTGCGGGCGTTGAGCTTGTAGCTGTGCACACTTGCTTCCCCTGCACCACGGCCCAGGTGCCTTGTGCGCCTGTTTCGTCCTCGCATGCGGTGCCTGGCTGTGTCGCTGGTTTTGCCTTATTTGTGTCGTGCTGTGGTTTGCCCTCGTTTCCTGTTGTGTCGGTGTGTGTTGTGGTCCCTGTGCCGTGCTTCGTTTGCTCTTGGGTTTGGTGTCTGTTGTTTCGCGTCGCGTCAGGCTCTGCAGCAGTTGGCCGCCTCTTGGACGTGCTTGTCTTGGTCCTTGCCGCACATGTTCCGAGTGTGATGTTGGCATTGGCCAGCTTTTGTTCTTGCAGAGCGTTGCCATGGCTTCCCAGGTCTTTTTCCATTTTTCCAGGTCGTTGATGAGAGTGGCGAAGCGACCGAGCTGCGTGTTGTTGTGGCTTTTACGTCCTCTTTGTCCTCGTCGGCCCACGTTATTGTTGGTGTGCTGTCTGCCCTGCTTTTATTTTCCACGCGCCTATCGTGAAGCCGTCGCCGGCGGTTGGCCTCGGAACGCCGTCGGTGAGCGGGCAGTCGCACCGTCCGCCACTGCCATGTCCGTCTGTGCACGAGTCACTCCACCGTCCGCTTTTAAAAATCTCCGTTTTCCTTGCGTCGTCTGCAAGTCCACCGTGAGAGCCTGAATTTGCGCAAAAAGGCTTGTGTTACCGGCTCCTCGATGGCGAGTTCGTGTTGCGTCGAGCGCATCCTTTTAGCTTTGCGACGCCTGTTTTGTCCAACTTGGCGCCAGCGCCGTGCGGAGCTGCATTCGTAATCGTCTGTGCAACCCACCCGTGTTGCGCGTCGATGTCGTAGAGTTGGGCTTTGCTGTTGAGTCCTCTGCCTTATGCAGTAGTTGTTTGGTCCGCGTGTTCTGGCGAAGAGGTGCACGAGGCTGTCTATCTCGTCTGCCCTGCGCGCGCCTCGCGTTCAATGTCCCGCCGAGTTGTGCCATTTGCTGTGCCTTGCCCTGTGCGCCCGTGACGTTCTCGAGCCTTGCGCGCAAGCTGTTGATTGTCTCGTCTGCCACCCCCCAACCGTGCGCTTGCGCGAGCGCCTGCTGCGCCACAAGCAAAGAAACGGCGGTGAGCTTTGGCACGCTTGCCTGCTTTGCCGTCATTCGCGCTGCGATTTCCTTCGCCACTTTCTTCAGCGTGCCGGAAAGCTCGCAGAAAAGCTTAGCGCCTTCCACCTCCATTGGCTCTTTCCCGGCAGCGTGAGCGCGCAGGCCGAGCAGAGCCAAAAGCACGCACGCAGCCAAGAAAGCGCATGTCCCCGAGCGCTCTCGCATGCCACCTGCAAAAAACACGAGCAAAAAACTGAAACGACCCTGCGTTCCGCTCCTGTGTCCGCGGCCCTCCACTCCGTCTCAGCAGGTGTCCATGCTGGCCCAAGTGCTGCCGACATGCTGGCGGTTCGCTGTCCTCGGCTCTCCCCTGTAGCGCGACCAGCGACTCACACCCTGCCACGCCCTCTTGCTCCTCCGCTCCATCGCGCCGCGCACAAAATCAAGTTCCGCACCCCAAGTCCGTCGACACGCTTTTCAGGCAAGCAAAGCAAAAAACACATCGAAAATCTACAAGCAGCCACCGACGCCTCTGACCACAACCTCCGTTCCTCTCTTCCCCGGTTCGCGCCTGGGCCCCCTTCTGCCAGCCATGCGCGCCACGAAGTGCAGCGCACAAGTCTCGGTCGCGCTTGTCAAACACGCCGATGGCCGATCTCTCGCAAACGAAACCAAAAACCGCACTGTCCTGTCTGGTTGCGTCGCCTAAAGGCCGGTGGCCCGCGCATGCGAATCGTCTCGACGCCGTTACTTCCACCCGCGGCACCTCAACACGCTCCGCGCCTCTTGTTCATGCCGCCGCCACGCCGTTCACTCCTTTCCGCTGTCACCGTGGGTCCAACCAAATGCCCTCCGCACGCGCCATTCCTCTGCGATCTGTTTCACTCGGGCCTTGTCCACCCACCTCTGCGCTGCTTTCCGGCGCGCCTCCCCTCTGCCAAGTCCTTCCGTCCTGCCTCGGGTCAGCGGCCGGTCTTCCGCCGTCGTTCCTCCTGCTAAGGCACCTCTCACTACCAAATCCGCCAAAAGCTCCAGTTCCCTCTCATCACACGCTCGCAGCAACCCTGCTGATCTTCCCGGCACTACCTCGCTGCCAACGCACGCTCGTTCTCCCCGTCAAAAACCGCCGACCCCAGTCCCATTCCCTTTCTCCTGTTTCACTTCTTTCGGCAACCCCTTGTCACTTTACCTTTTTCTGGCTCAGCTTCCCTGCGACCCCTTGTGTGCGAAGCTTCCGACCGTCCCCGTCCTTGCTCTATTGTTCTTTTCAAGTTTCCCATTGCGCCTCCGGCTTGCCCTGCCACGCCCGCCCCCATCCCTCCTGCGCTTTTTCTGCGTCCTCTCTTCGTATCCGTGTCGGCTCGCTCGGCCGGCACTGTAGGCGCCTTTTCCCACAGCCGCAGCAACGGCCCAAGGCGGCCAACGGCTTCAAGACAGAGATGCGCGACCGCGGACCAGTCCGGATGGGGCTCGCTTTCTGGCGCCGCTGCTTTGCGTCGCGGCCCGCCGCCGCGCTCGCCGCCATCGCAAGGCCACATCGGACGGTTGCCTCCGCAGTCCCCCGCCCGCGCGGTTCACACTTCACTCGGCGGTTTTGTCCCGCGCAGCGTCGCTGTTCTGTTTGCTGTCTCTTCGTCACTGTTGCACGTTCCGGGCCCATCCACCCTCGAAGCAATGTTCTTGCCTTGTGCTGGTCCCTTGTTGTCCGCTCAGGTTGCGGTTCGTTCTGGCGCGAGTGTGCTCGTGCATCTGCGCGCGTCTCTGTTGGATCGGTTGGCCGCACGCACGCACACGTGCCGCAAGCTTTGCCTACCGTGTCGACGCGCGTCTCCTACGACCTCCTTCGATGTGTCTCCTGCTGTCTCACAGTCAGGGGGCGGACGACGTGACCCTCTGCCTGCCACGCGTCCCGCCTTCGTTGCCCGCACGTCCCGATGCCCACGCGCGCTTCTTCCGTGTCTCCTCTCCCCGCGCCCGCGTTGAACTTGGTGTGATCCCAGGCGCGCCTATCTGCCTCCTGTGAGTCTGCGGCCAAGGCGCTGTTGGCGCGCCGTCCCAAAGCGCAACTGACAACGGACGACCCAGGTGCGCACGCGTCCCCCTGAGCGGGCTCTCGGGACGGCCGGCGCGACACGGCGCCCTTGCGTTCGCGTCTCCCGCATCCGTCCTTCGGCGTCTGTGCGCACCGGCAGCCCGTGAAGGCGGTGCGCCGGCCCCTGGCCCGAGACCGGCGTGGGCCGGGCGCGGCCTAAGAAAGCCAGACCACGACGCGCGGTCGGGTCTTGACAAGCCTCCCGCCGCACAACGCCCGGCCCTCGCGCGTGCGTGGCGACCGCAGGGCCCCCGTTGCCGTGCGCGGCCGCGCAGTCCACTCTCGGCGCCGTTGGGACAGGCGGACATTTCTCGGTCGCCTCAAGCGTGCCAACAGCAAGGACGAACACGGCCCGCGCGACACGGGCGGCGACGCCAGCGGAATCACGTGTCCGCCTTTGTTCGGGCACCGGGACACAGGGTGCAAGCTGCTCGCGCCTGCGGGCCCGCTACGCGCCGGCTGAGCAATTGAGACGGAGGGCATGCAAGCTACGATGGCTGCGCCGCGCACGCGGTGCCTCTCAGCGGCAACAGCCCGCGACCGCGCCCGCCAAGAGCTCCCAAGAATGATACAAGAGAGAAGTGGAAGCGCTCGTCGGGCACAGCCGTAGCACCACGCCTGAGAGCGGAGCGGCAGACAAGGGCTGAGGCGGCGAAGAGCACAACGACGCCGACCTGTGCGCGGCGAGCGCGGACGGGTGGTCGAAGAGGAAGAGAGGAGAGAACGAACTGATGGTGCAACTTCACCCCACCTGTTGGCGCAGCACCCGGAAGAAAGGAACGCAGCGGCGGAGCGCGGGCCTGCGCGACAGGCGAGGCGCGCGCGTCCATACTGGGATGAGGCTGGTGAAAACGGGCCCGTCACGAGCAAGGCCCCGGGTACGCGCACCGCGTGGACGGACACGAGAGACGGAGGCGGAGCAAAAGGCGAGAAAGAAGGCACGAGGGATTTGACGAGGGCTGGACGACGGGGTTGGTGAGGGTTGAAGTAACAGCGGAAGCGACTGGCAAAGCATAGTTTGCAGGCCAAGGACGCAGGAGACTGAGGCAGGTGCGCCGCAAGCGGCATGTCACTCGGCACGGTGGAAACGGTGCGAACGGGACACCGAGACAACACCAGGAGGACCGACGGACGATCGTCACCCGCAGTTCTCCATCGGGAAGATGTGGGGGTGATTGAGGAGCGAGGTTTGCAGACCGATGAAGAACTCGTTTGATTGCTCTGCGGGGACGCATTGGGAAAAAAAACAGGGACGAGGGCAAACGAGCGCGGACTTGAAGCGCGAGCAGCGGCGACAGCAGGTTGATCAAGCGCAGACGCGTGCCATTGGCGTGCGAACGCCGGTGGACGGCAAAAGCAAGCCAGGCAGCGGACGGCTTTGGCGAGGGAGAGTGCCTCAACGAGCTAGGAAAAGGAGCAGCCGGTAGCGGTTGCATGCCGAGCGGTGCGAAGAAGGCGGCCCGTGGCGGCACAGAACGAGAAAGGGCGAAGCAGCAGGAATTGAGCAGTGGACGACGTGAGAAAATGCGGGACGTGCGATGAGGGGGCGGCCGAACGACACCGCGACTGACGAACGCACACATGGAAAAACAGGGGACGTGAAGGAAGCTGCGGCGCAACGGAACAGCGAAGCAGCGGAATAGGGGGTGTATTTTTTGGGGATGACCGGGGGGCGCGTGGCCTGCGGGCAAAAACAGCTGGCTAGGTAGTTTGCCGGCGGAAGGAAAAGACGAACGTGTGGGGAAGGAGGGGGCCGACGCGACGACACCAGAAAGCCAGCAGGACGGCGCGCCGTTTGGCAACGAAATAAGCAAACAGCTGAACGCGGTACCGCGCTAGAGGGACGCTGGCAGCGACGACGTGAAGACTGAGCGCGCACGGAGACACACGGGGGGAAGCGCGGAACGGGAAGGCGCAGGAGGAATCCTTTGTGTTTTATGTTTGCAAACTGGGCGCGGAAGGGCACCGCGGAAGTGGTTGGGACACGCTGTTGGAGTGGTCGGGCGCGAGAGGAGAAGCAGGAACGCGCAGGCATCTGGCGGTGTTGGGGGGCGGGTTTCGGAGAAACCTACGCAGTCGGGATCCGCGGCGTGGGGCGGATGCGACGCCGACGACGAGGCGACGGTGGGCGGGAGACGGTTGAAGGGCTGCGAGGCGGTAACGAGTGGTGCGAAAAGCGCAGCGACGGGCAGTGCGGGCGAACGGCGGACGAGACGCGACTGGGCAAGAAAGGAGACGGTGAGGAGAGATCAGCGCTGACGTAAAATGGGCGCAGCTAGGAGATATGGTTGCTGCGGAGGCCGTTGTCAGTTTTGGGGGACTGAAAAAAGGAGGAAAAGGCAGGCGAGCACAGTTAGCAGTCGCGGCAAGGCGGCCGGGGACATGCGGACAAGGCATGCGATTTGTGAAGCGACGGGGTTGGGAAGGAGAACGCAACGTGAAAGGGAGGAAAAAAGCGCGTGCGGATGAAGGCCAGCTGGGTCTGTGGGAAGAGGTTTGAGGAGGCGGGACGAAAGGTGAAGCTGGACGATGGAGGCAAAAATGCCAGGAGAGACGCAGCTTTTAGTTTGACGAGGGGTATAGAGGCGACGTTCGCCGCGAGAACGAGGAAGAGGGAGCCTGGCGAAGTTTGCACGACGAGGACACAGCTGGGAGAGCGACGTGTTGGCGACGTGGCCGACGACTTGGAGATGAACGGGTGCAGTGCGGTGTTGGGAGAGGCCCGGGGAGGAGACTGACAGGTCGATGGGAAAGGAGGAGAGGCAAGAGAGACATGTGCAGTAAAGGGAGTCTGCTACGGCGCCGGATTGCTGGGCCAACCTGGGAGCAGAGGAGCGCGGGGAGGCTTTTAGACACGGTGGGCGAGGAAAGATGTGGCGCTGCGCGGGAACCGAGCGGGGGAGCAGGACAGAGAGAGGATTGTGGCTTGCATGGGGGGGTAATTGCAGGCGGTGAGTGACACCAAGACATCAGAAGAGGTTATGAGGGCACGGCCGGGTCAGTGGACTTTGCGCGCGGTGGCGTCAAAAACACAGGGGAGAGGCACAGGGAGGAGAGGACATGGCAGATACGACGTGAAGCGAAGTGCCGCGGACAGGAAAGCGAGAAAACAGAAGAAGGTTGCTGGGAAGCGAAGGCGCGGGTAGAGGTGGGCGGGGGAAGAGCAAGCTATTCAAGATGAGCACTCGAGAGGGATGGGCACGGTGGACTGGCACACGCGTGTAGGTGGAGACTGTTAGGGCGTGCACTGACAGCGAGAGGAAAGTAAGGCCGGGAAGGAAGGGGCACTTGATCGGCAAGACCCGAGAGGCAGAGCGCGAGAGCAAACGGAGGAAGACAACGCAATGACGCGCGGACAGAAAGGAGACGTGGACATGCTACGTGTGTCGGCTGTGCGGGGATCTGAAGAGGAAGCCGCTAGCGACAGAGGACACGGAAGCGGAAGTGTGTGCTAGGCAGGAAAAGCCCAAGGCACAGAGAAAGAACCGACAAGCTCAGGCAACGGAGCAGCACGGGGACGCGGCGCGAAGAGGCGCTATTGGGTGGACATGGTTTCCAGAGGACACAGTTGGACAAGGCGAGGAACAAGCGCTGTGCAGCGGCGCGGGCAGCGCCGGCACACGACAGAGGAAGAATGAGTTGAGCGTGTTCACTTGGGGGATGGCGAAGGACAGGAGTTGGACGTGCACAAAGCAGGAACAGGAAGAAGCCAGCTAGAATATGAGACAGCGGAACGGAACACGGGAACGCGGCGCAGAGACGCGTTAGTCGAACCGGCATTAAGGGAGGAAGGCAACAGGTCGTGGTGATGAGGGAACGCAAGGAAGTGCGGGGCCATTGGCACAACGCGGGGCGCCGGTGACAGGGAAAAGTTTTCCGGGCGGTGCCGGAGGACAGATGACATGCCGACGAGGCGCGGCAAGCGAATGAATGGGGGCACTGGGAAACGGGAAGCATGGTTTTGGCACGGGAAGCCGGCACAGTGATGGCAGGGGAGCAACGGCGAGGCGTGTAACGCAGATGAGGTGAGAGACAGGAGACCGGGCACTGTGAGCGGAAAGGAAAAAATGTGAGGGGGGAGGCTACTTTGCACACGACGAAAACGCAGCTGCGGAGAAGGCACAGGGAACTGGCACAGTGAACGGCACGCTGTTCGCAGTGGTAGCGAGTGGGTGGAGGCGCTCGCTTGAGGCAATTGAAGAGGGAAAATAAGAGGCAAGCGAGAGAAGTGAAAACAGGCAACCGGAGGTGCTTACGTGGACGGGCAAGGGGGCGCATCGATAGCAAGTGCGGCTGCAGAGGATGCGAGGGACGCGAGGCGAGACGCGAAGAGGCGAGCATTAGGTAGGGCGAAAGAGGGTGCGCGTGTTTGAAGGTCGACCACGAGCATGCCGCCAAGGAAAGGGCAGAGAAAGCGACTTGCGTTGGTGGCGCTTTGCCGTGTTTTGGTACGAAACTTTTGTGCAGGGGAAAGGGGAAGAGGATGAAAGGAAATGGGCGGAAAGGATCCGCGCAGCTCGTGCTTTTAAAGGGAACGGCAAGCACTGACAACGGACGAGGGAAGGGAGGAGCATGCAGGAGTTGGGGAGTGGGGAAAATAGTTGTTCGTTTTTTGGCCCGCGAGAGGAAAGCGAACGGTTGCGAGAGAAGGAACTCTGGACAAAGGGCAGCCGTGACTTAGCGGACGCGGAACGTCGAAGAAAGATGAAGAAACGTTGGGTGAAAACGGTGGGGACGGAGAGGCGGCTGACGCGGCAGCGCAAGAGAAAAGGAAAGCAGTTGGAAGAAGATGAGGAAGAAGAAACAGCGGGGCAAAGGGTGGGGCTGACGGGCGAAAACTACGGGGCGCAAGACAGACTGGAGTGAGCGCGGTTAGCGAGATAGCAGAACGCTTCGTGTGACGCGTGGCTTTGAGAAGCTTGCGTGGCAGGTAAAGTTGATGCTTTGACCGCAAAAGAACGGAACAGGTAGAAACACGAGCCGCAAGAAGTGGGAGTAGCAAATAAGGAAGAAAACAACAACACACATGATCATGAGACTTTTGTTTCGCCTTTTTTTTGTTTTTTGAGAACGTCAGGAAAAGTGGGGAAAAGGTCAAGGAAATGAAGAAAAGAGAAAAGCAGGCAAAGAGGGAGAAGCGAAAAAGAAAGAGAAAGAAAAGGAGTCAGAGAGACAGGTCTCTATTTATACGTTTTTTATTTGCGAGGCCACAACGAGGTAGGTGGAAAGCTCAAGAGAGCTTTTTTTGCCGAATTTGTGGCTCGACGACGGAAGCACTCTGAGGGAATGCCTGTGCTTTGTGTGAAGGCTTAGTTTTTTTGTTCACGTTTCGCCTGCTTAAATTGAGCTTCGCGTGGAGAGCGCTTCATAGAATACTTTTATTGAAAAATCATTTTTTTGCTTCTCGTTGTCGAAGCTTTAAAGAGGAGCGTGTACAATTTAAATGAATGGTGTCTTCGGCGTGTTTTATTTTACTGCTATTTTTTTTTTTAGAAAAAATCGGATTCAAACACAAAGTTTGTTTTTTTATTTGAACTTTATTTTGAGTGAAACGAAGACTTTTTCCACTTACTTTTCAGTTTGAGTTGAGTTCTCGGAAGTAGTTGTCTTTTTGTTTAAGTCGTGTACAGCGTGCGCAAAGTAAAATATGGCAAAGGAGCGGGAATCTCTTTTAGCTTTCTTTTTTGCGGTGGGCAAAGCGGGTTGGAGAAGCTTTGTGTCTTTGCCCTCTTTTTTTTTGAATGCTAGATTGATCTGTTGTCCGCTCTTAAAATCCACTTGCCCAGTAGAAGTCATCGAAACAGAATTAAGGTCGAGACTTGACAAACGCGATTTTTTTGTTTTTCGTTCGTCTTTCTCTGTTTTTGTTTTTTTTCTTGTTTATGTCTGCGGACCAAACATGCGAAAATGAACTGAGAAAGTTAAAATGCCGAGTAACAATTTTTTTGCAAATTTCTTTTTTTTTTGCTTTTTATTTTTTTTTGTATTTTTAATCCCTTTCTTGCTTGCTTTTTTTGTGTTGCGATCACTGTTTCGCCTTCTTCGCTGCGCATAATCTTAGTGTTTGCTTTGCTATGTTATGTTATGTTTCATCTTCTTTCTTTATTTTCATGTTGTTGAAACATTTCTTCCTCTTTATGTTGCGATGCCTGTTGCCTTTGCCAATTTTTTCTATTTATCCTTTTGTTTTCTGTCTGTCGCCTTAGCTTTGTCGCTGTTTGTTTTTGGCCTTTCTAGTCTTCCAATCCTTTTTTGTTTTTGTTTCGCTCTTTTTGTTTTCTGATTTCTGTCTTTTATCCTCCTTCAGTGGCTTCCGGCCCCTTTGTGTTGTGTTTTGTTTGATTCTTCTTCGCATGCCGCTTTATTTTTACTTTCCTGGCTTCACTGTCGTTATGCGTCTCGTCCTGCCTACCTTTCTTCGTGCACCTTCAAAAGTTGTGTTCAGCCTTCCTTTGTCTTGTCTTCTTCTTTCTAAGTGGCGTCTTTGCGCGTGTTTTTGTTGTGGTTTCCTTGCCTGTTTTTCCACTTTCCCCCTTTTTTCTGCGTTGCGTGCTATGTGTTGTATTTCCTTGTGTGTCTCTTCTTTCCGCGCCTGTGTCCTCTGTTGCTTCTCATCCGTTGTCTTTTTTCTCTTCTCGACTTGCTGGCCCGCAGTGTCGGCGTGCGTTTCTCTGTGTTTTTGTGTCTTCCTACCTTTTTTTTCTTTTCTCCCATTCTGTTCCGCGGTGTCTTTCTTGTCTTCAGTGACGATGCGTTCTTTGTGCCTTTCTGTGTTCCTGCTGTCTCCAAAGCGCCAAGCTGTGCCACGCAAGTGCCTGTCCCAGTGCGTTTCCGCCGCGCGTTTTTTGCGTTTGGTCTGGCCCGTTGTCCTGGCCCTTTGTCCTGTCTGCTTGCTTTGCGCGCTGCCTTTCCTTTTGCTAAGCCAAGTGCCTGCCTGCCTTTGTCGCGACGTTTTTCTGTGCCTGCGGCGTGCTGCAGTGGTGCGTGGCGTGTTTGGGCTTGGTGCTTTGTCCGGCCTCGTCGCCCCCCTCCGTCATTTCGACGTGTCCCCATTAGCGGTGCTGGCTCTCTTCTTCTGTCTGCTTTCTCTTTGTGTTCGCGTGTCTGCCTTTTTCCATTTTCCCTTGTCCGGTCCTCTGCTGTCCTTTGTTGCGCCGCGCTGTGGTCTTGTCTGTGTGTTTCCCCCTCGTTTGCCTTGCCCTGCGTGCCTTTGTTTTTCGCTGGTCATGCCCACACCTTTGTCTCTCAGCTTTGTGTTGTTTCTGTTCTTTGCTCTTCGTGCCTGTGTGTCGCTGCGGTGGGCCGTGTTCTTTGCGCCCGTTGTTGTCCTTTCGAGCTTCTTCCGGGCGCCGGCCAGCTGTGCGTGCTCACGCGTGTCGGCGTCCTTTCCTCGTGCCGCCCCTCTTTGATGGCTTGCTGCGGCGCCTGCGTGTTCCAGCGCGCCTGGTGTTTTTGTGTTTTCCGCTGTGCGCGCTTGCGTGTTGGCCTGTGTGCTTTCTGCTGGTGTGCCGTGTCGGTTTCCTCTTCCTCTCGCTTCTCGTCTTGTTGATTTTGACTGTGCCCCTTCGTGTGCTGCGTTGTGTTGGCGGTGTGATTTCTGTGCTGATGTTCGTGCCGCCTTTTTCTCCGGCGGCGTGTTGTTCTCGTCTCGGTGTCTGCGTTCTGTGCCTTGTCCCAAGTTTCTGCTGCGTTGTTCTTTCCGGTGCTTGCGCGCGGCTGTGTGCGAGCGTGCAGTGTTCCCGGTCTGCGTGGTTGCGGCGGTGTTGCCCCTGTTTGACCGGTGTTTCCTTTCGGTGTGTGTGTGTGTACTTGTTTTTCTTGTTGTGGTGGTCCTTTACTGTCTCGTGGTGCGCTTTTTTGTGTGGGCTTGCGGCAGTGGCAGTGCTTAGTCGCGCGTCTTCGCTCTAGTGTTGTGCGTTTTGTTGTCTGGTGGTCTCGCGCGCTGTGTGTGCCCTCGCGTGGTGGGCCCGCTTGCGGTTCTTTTTCCGTGGTGGGCGGTGCTGTTGTCCCATTTGCTTTTCCCGTTCCTTTGTGCTTTGTTCCTTTTTCTTTGCGTTTCTTTCGAGTGTGTTTTTTTTGGTTGGCTGTGCCTTTTGATCTTGTTTGCGTTGTGTGTCTGGTGGGTGTGTGCGCGTCTTGTGTCTCCGTTGCGCAGCTTTGTGCGGTGTGTTTTATTCCATTGATTTTTTCTGTTAGGCAAGTGCCCACGCGTGCGGTGTTTGCGCGGCCAGTGCTAGCGGCCACGCGCGCATGGCGGGCGTTGAGCTTGTTGCTGTGCACACTCGCTTCCCCTGCACCACGGCCCAGGTGCCTTGTGCGCCTGTTTCGTCCTCGCATGCGGTGCCTGTTTGTGTCGCTGGTTTTGCCTTATTTGTGCCATGTTTTGTTTTGCCTTCGTTTCTTGTTGTGTCGGTGTGTGTTGTGGTGCTTGTGCCGTGCTTCGTCTGCTCTTGGGTTTGTGTGTCTGTTGTTTCGCGTCGCGTCAGGCTGTGCAGTAGTGCTGCCGCCTCTTGGACGTGCTTGTCTTGGTCCTTGCCGCACATGTTTCCGAGTGTGATGTTGGCAGTGGTCAGCTTTCTTTCTTGGCAGAGCGTTGCCATGGCTTCCCAGGTCTTTTTCCATTTTTCCAGGTCGTTGATGAGAGTTGCGAAGCGACCGAGCTGCGTGTTGTTGTGGCCTTTACCGTTGTCTTTGTCCGCGTCGGCCCACGTTATTGTTGGCGTGTTGCTGGCCCTTTCTTTTATTTGCCACGCGCCTATTGTGAATCCGTCGTCTTCGGCTGGCTTGCCGGAAGCGCCGTCGGTGAGCGGGCAGTCGCACGCTGCGCCATTGCCACCGCCGCCTGTGTACGAGTCTGTTCCACTGTCTGCTGTAAAAATCTTCGTTGTTCCTTGCGTCGTGGCCAAGTCCACCGTGAGAGCCTGAATTTGCGCAAAAAGGCTTGTGCTGCCGGCGCCTGCGATGGCGAGTTCGTTGTTGCGGCGAGCGCATCCTTTTAGCTTTGCGACGCCTGTTGTGCTCAGCGTGGCGCCAGTGCCGTGCGGAGCTGCATCCGCAATCGTCTGTGCAGCCCACCCTTGCTGCGCGTCGATGTCGTAGAGTTGGGCTGTGCTCGTTGATTCCTCTGCCTTTATGCAGTAATTCTGCGCGCCGCGTGTTTTAGCGAAGAGGTGCACGAGGCTGTCGACTTCGTCTGCCCTTGCGCGCGCCTCGCGTTCAATGTCCCGCGCGAGTGTCGCCATTTGCTGTGCCTTGCCCTGTGCGCCCGTGACGTCTTCGAGCCTTGCGCGCAAGCTGTTGATTGTCTCGTTTGCCACCCCCGTACCGTGCGCTTGCGCGAGCGCCTGCTGCGCCACAAGCAAAGAAACGGCGCTGAGCTTTGGCACCCCTGCCTGCCTTGCCGTCAGCTGCGCTGCGATTTCGCTCGTCACTTTCTTCAGCGTGCCGAGAAGCTCGCAGAAAAGCTTAGCGCCGTCCACCTCCATTGGCTCTTTCCCGGCAGCGTGAGCGCGCAGGCCGAGCAGAGCCAAAAGCACGCACGCAGCCAAGAAAGCGCATGTCCCCGAGCGCTCTCGCATGCCACCTGCAAAAAACACGAGCAAAAAACTGAAACGACCCTGCGTTCCGCTCCTGTGTCCGCGGCCCTCCACTCCGTCTCAGCAGGTGTCCATGCTGGCCCAACTGCTGCCGACATGCTGGCGGTTCGCTGTCCTCGTCTCTCCCCTGTAGCGCGACCAGCGACTCACACCCTGCCACGCCCTCTTGCTCCTCCGCTCCATCGCGCCGCGCACAAAATCAAGTTCCGCACCCCAAGTCCGTCGACACGCTTTTCAGGCAAGCAAAGCAAAAAACACATCGAAAATCTACAAGCAGCCACCGAGGCCTCTGACCACAGCCTCCGTTCCTCTCTTCCCCGGTTCGCGCCTGGGCCCCCTTCTGCCAGCCATGCGCGCCACGAAGTGCAGCGCACAAGTCTCGGGCGCGCTTGTCAAACACGCCGATGGCCGATCTCTCGCAAACGAAACCAAAAACCGCACTGTCCTGTTTGGTTGCGTCGCCTAAAGGCCGGTGGCCCGCGCATGCGAATCGTCTCGACGCCGTTACTTCCACCCGCGGCACCTCAACACGCTCCGCGCCTCTTGTTCATGCCGCCGCCACGCCGTTCACTCCTTTCCGCGCTCACCGTGGGTCCAACCAAATGCCCTCCGTACGCGCCATTCCTCTGCGATCTGTTTCACTCGGGCCATGTCCACCCACCTCTGCGCTGCTTTCCGGCGCGCCTCCCTTCTGCCAAGTCCTTCCGTCCTGCCTCGGGTCAGCGGGCGGTCTTCCGCCGTCGTTCCTCCTGCTAAGGCACCTCTCACTACCAAATCCGCCAAAAGCTCCAGTTCCCTCTCATCACACGCTCGCAGAAACCCTGCTGATCTTCCCGGCACTACCTCGCGGCCAACGCACGCTCGTTCTCCCCGTCAAAAACCGCCGACCCCAGTTCCATTCCCTTTCTCCTGCTTCACTTCTTTCGGCAACCCCTTGTCAATTTACCTTTTTCTGGCTCTGCTTCCCTGCGACCCCTTGTGTGCGAAGCTTCCGACCGTCCCCGTCCTTGCTCTATTGTTCTTTTCAAGTTTCCCATTGCGCCTCCGGCTTGCCCTGCCACGCCCGCCCCCATCTCTCCTGCGCTTTTTCCGCGTCCTCTCTTCGTATCCGCGTCGGCTCGCTCGGCCGGCACTGTAGGTGCCTTTTTCCACAGCCGCGGCAACGGCCCAAGGCGGACAACGGCTTCAAGACAGAGATGCGCGACCGCGGACCAGTCCGGATGCGCCTCGCTTTCTGGCGCCGCTGCTTTGCGTCGCGGCCCGCCGCCGCGCTCGCCGCCATCGCAACGCCACATCGGACGGTTGCCTCCGCAGTCCCCCGCCCGCGCGGTTCACACTTCACTCGGCGGTTTTGTCCCGCGCATCGTCGCTGCTCTGTTTGCTGTCTCTTCGTCACTGTTGCACGTTTCGGGCCCATCCACCCTCGAAGCAATGTTCTTGCCATGCGCTGGTCCCTTGTTGTCCGCTCAGGTTGCGGTTCGTTCTGGCGCGAGTGTGCTCGTGCATCTGCGCGCGTCTCTGTTGGATCGGTTGGCCGCACGCACGCACACGTGCCGCAAGCTTTGCTTACCGTGTCGACGCGCGTCTCCTACGACCTCCTTCGATGTGTCTCCTGATGTCTCACAGTCAGGGGGCGGACGACGTGACCCTCTGCCTGCCACGCGTCCCGCCTCCGTTGCCCGCACGTCCCGATGCCCACGCGCGCTTCTTCCGTGTCTCTTCTCCCCGCGCCCGCGTTGACCTTGGTGTGATCCCAGGCGCGCCTATCCGCCTCCTGTGAGTCTAAGGCCAAGGCGCTGTTGGCGCGCCGTCCCAAAGCGCAACTGACAACGGACGACCCAGGTGCGCACGCGTCCCCCTGAGCGGGCTCTCGGGACGGCCGGCGCGACACGGCGCCCTTGCGTTCGCGTCTCCCGCATCCGTCCTTCGGCGTCTGTGCGCACCGGCAGCCCGTGAAGGCGGTGCGCCGGCCCCTGGCCCGAGACCGGCGTGGGCCGGGCGCGGCCTAAGCAAGCCAGACCACGACGCGCGGTCGGGTCTTGACAAGCCTCCCGCCGCGCAACGCCCGGCCCTCGCGCGTGCGTGGCGACCGCAGGGCCCCCGTTGCCGTGCGCGGCCGCGCAGTCCACTCTCGGCGCCGTTGGGACAGGCGGACATTTCGCGGTCGCCTCAAGCGTGCCAACAGCAAGGACGAACACGGCCCGCGCGACACGGGCGGCGACGCCAGCGGAATCACGTGTCCGCCTTTGTTCGGGCACCGGGCCACAGGGTGCAAGCTGCTCGCGCCTGCGGGCCCGCTACGCGCCGGCTGAGCAATTGAGACGGAGGGCATGCAAGCTACGATGGCTGCGCCGCGCACGCGGTGCCTCTCAGCGGCAACAGCCCGCGACCGCGCCCGCCAAGAGCTCCCAAGAATGATACAAGAGAGAAGTGGAAGCGCTCGTCGGGCACAGCCATAGCACCACGCCTGAGAGCGGAGCGGCAGACAAGGGCTGAGGCGGCGAAGAGCACAACGACGCCGACCTGTGCACGGCGAGCACGGACGGGTGGCCGAAGAGGAAGAGAGGAAGGAACGAACTGATGGTGCAACTTCACCCCACCTGTTGGCGCAGCACCCGGAAGAAAGGAACGCAGCGGCGGAGCGCGGGCCTGCGCGACAGGCGAGGCGCGCGCGTCCATACTGGGATGAGGTTGGTGAAAACGGGCCCGTCACGAGCAAGGCCCCGGGTACGCGCACCGCGTGGACGGGCACGAGAGACGGAGGCGGAGCAAAAGGCGAGAAAGAAGGCGCGAGGGATTTGACGAGGCATGGACGACGGGGCTGGTGAGGGTTGAAGTAACAGCGGAAGAGACTGGCAAAGCATAGTTTGCAGGCCAAGGACGCAGGAGACTGAGGCAAGTGCGCCGCAAGCGGCATGTCACTCGGCACGGTGGAAACGGTGCGAACGGGACACCGAGACAACACCAGGAGGACCGACGGACGATCGTCACCCGCAGTTCTCCATCGGGAAGATGTGGGGGTGATTGAGGAGCGAGGTTTGCAGACCGATGAAGAACTCGTTTGATTGCTCTGCGGGGACGCATTGGGAAAAAAAACAGGGACGAGGGCAAACGAGCGCGGACTTGAAGCGCGACCAGCGGCGACAGCAGGTTGATCACGCGCAGACGCGTGCCATTGGCGTGCGAACGCCGGTGGACGGCAAAAGCAAGCCAGGCAGCGGACGGCTTTGACGAGGGAGAGTGCCTCAACGAGCTAGGAAAAGGAGCAGCCAGTAGCGGTTGCATGCCGAGCGGTGCGAACAAGGCGGGCCGTGGCGATACAGAACGAGAAAGGGCGAAGCAGCAGGAATTGAGCAGTGGACGACGTGAGAAAATGCGGGACGTGCGATGAGGGGGCGGCCGAACGACACCGCGCATGACGAACGCACACATGGAAAAACAGGGGACGTGAAGGAAGCTGCGGCGCAACGGAACAGCGAAGCAGCGGAATAGGGGGTGTATTTTTTGGGGATGACCGGGGGGCGCGTGGCCTGCGGGCAAAAACAGCTGGCTAGGTAGTTTGCCGGCGGAAGGAAAAGACGAACGTGTGGGGAAGGAGGGGGCCGACGCGACGACACCAGAAACACAGCAGGACGGCGCGCCGTTTGGCAACGAAATAAGCAGACAACTGGATGCGGTACCGCGCTAGAGGGACGCTGGCAGCGACGACGTGAAGACTGAGCGCGCACGGACACACACGGGGGGAAGCGCGGAACGGGAAGGCGCAGACGGAATCCTTTGTGTTTTGTGTTTGCAAACTGGGCGCGGGAGGGCACCGCGGAAGTGGTTGGGACACGCTGTTGGAGTGGTCGGGCGCGAGAGGAGAAGCAGGAACGCGCAGGCATCTGGCGGTGTTGGGGGGCGGGTTTCGGAGAAACCTACGCAGTCGGGATCCGCGGCGTGGGGCGGATGCGACGCCGACGACGAGGCGACGGTGGGCGGGAGACGGTTGAAGGGCTGCGAGGCGGTAACGAGTGGTGCGAAAAGCGCAGCGACGGGCAGTGCGGGCGAACGGCGGACGAGACGCGACTGGGGAAGAAAGGAGACGGTGAGGAGAGATCAGCGCTGACGTAAAATGGGCGCAGCTAGGAGATATGGTTGCTGCGGAGGCCGTTGTCAGTTTTGGGGGACTGAAAAAAGGAGGAAAAGAAAGGCGAGCACAGTTAGCAGTCGCGGCAAGGCGGCCGGGGACAAGCGGACAAGGCATGCGATTTGTGAAGCGACGGGGTTGGGAAGGAGAACGCAACGTGAAGCGGAGGCAAAAAAGCGCGTGCGGATGAAGGCCAGCTGGGTCTGTGGGAAGAGGTTTGAGGAGGCGGGACGAAAGGTGAAGCTGGACGAGGGAGGCAAAAATGCCAGGAGAGACGCAGCTTTTAGTTTGACGAGGGGTATAGAGGCGACGTTCGCCGCGAGAACGAGGAAGAGGGAGCCTGGCGAAGTTTGCACGCAGAGGAGACAGATGGGAGGGCGACGTCTTGGCGACGTGGCCGACGACTTGGAGATGAACGGGTGCAGTGCGGTGTTGGGAGAGGACCGGGGAGGAGACTGACAGGACGATGGGAGAGGAGGAGAGGCAAGAGAAACATGTGCAGTAAAGGGAGACTGCTACGGCGCCGGATTGCTTGGCCAACCTGGGAGCACAGGAGCGCGGGGAGGCTTTTAGACACGGTGGGCGAGGAAAGATGTGGGGCTGCGAGGGAACCGAGCGGGGGAGAAGGACAGAGAGAGGATTTGTGGCTTGCATGGGGGGGAAATTGCAGGCGGTGAGTGACACCAGGACATCAGAAGAGGTTATGCGGGCACGGCCGGGTCAGTGGACTTTGCGCGCGGTGGCGTCAAAAGCACAGGGGAGAAGCACAGGGAAGAGAGGACATGGCAGATACGACGTGAAGCGAAGTGCCGCGGACAGGAAAGCGAGAAAACAGAAAAAGGTTGCTGGGAAGCGAAGGCGCGGGTAGAGGTGGGCGGGGGAAGAGCAAGCTATTCAAGATGAGCACTCGCGAGGGATGGGCACGGTGGACTGGCACGCGCGTGAAGGTGGAGACTGTTAAGGGGTGCAATGGAAGCGAGAGAGAAGTAAGGCCGGGAAGGAAGGGGCGCTTGATCGACAAGACCCGAGAGGCAGAGCGCGAGAGCAAACGGAGGAAGACAACGCAATGACGCGCGGACAGAAAGGAGACGTGGACATGCTACGTGTGTCGGCTGTGCGGGGATCTGAAGAGGAAGCCGCTAGCGACAGAGGACACGGAAGCGGAAGTGTGTGCTAGGCAAGAAAAGCCCAAGGCACAGAGAAAGAACCGACAAGCTCAGGCAACGGGGCGAAACGGGGACGCGGCGCGAAGAGGCGCTATTGGGTGGACATGGTTTCCAGAGGACACAGTTGGACAAGGCGAGGAACAAGCGCTGTGCAGCGGCGCGGGCAGCGCCGGCACACGACAGAGGAAGAATGAGTTGAGCGTGTTCACTTGGGGGATGGCGAAGGACAGGAGTTGGACGTGCACAAAGCAGGAACAGGAAGAAGCCAGCTAGAATATGAGACACAGGAACGGAACACGGGAACGCGGCGCAGAGACGCGTTAGTCGCACCGGCATTAAGGGAGGAAGGCAACAGGTCGTGGTGATGAGGGAAAGCAAGGAAGTGCGGGGCCATTGGCACAACGCGGGGCGCCGGTGACAGGGAAAAGTTTTCCGGGCGGTGCCGGAGGACAGATGACATGCCGACGAGGCGCGGCAAGCGAATGAATGGGGGCACTGGGAAACGGGAAGCATGGTTTTGGCACGGGAAGCCGGCACAGTGATGGCGGGGGTGCAACGGCGGGGCGTGTAACGCAGATGAGGTGAGAGAGCGGAGACCGGGCACTGTGAGCGGAAAGGAAAAAATGTGAGGGGGGAAGGCGACTTTGCACACGACGAAAACGCAGCTGCGGAGAAGGCACAGGGAACTGGCACAGTGAACGGCACGCTGTTCACAGTGGTAGCAAGTGGGTGGAGGCGCTCGCTTGAGGCAATTGAAAAGGGAAAAGAAGAGGCAAGCGAGAGAAGTGAAAACAGGCAACCGAAGGTGCTTACGTGGACGGACAGAGGGAAGCATCGATAGCAAGTGCGGCTGCAGAGGATGCGAGGGACGCGAAGCGAGACGCGAAGAGGCAAGCATTAGGTAGGGCGAAAGACGGTACGCGTGTTTGAAGGTCGACCACGAGCATGCCGCCAAGGAAAGGGGAGAGAAAGCGGATTGCGTTGGTGGCGCTTTGCCGTGTTTTGGTACGAAACTTTTGTGAAGGGGGAAGGCGCAGAGGATGAAAAGAAATGGGCGGAAAGGCTCCGCGCAGCTCGTGCTTTTAAAGGGACCGGCAAGCACTGACAACGGACGAGAAAAGGGAGGAGCATGCAGGAGTTGGGAAGTGGGGAAAATAGTTGTTCGTTTTTTGGCCCGCGAGAGGAAAGCGAACGGTTGCGAGCGAGGGAACTCTGGACAAAGGCGCAGCCGTGACTTAGCGGACGCGGCACGTCGAAGAAAGATGAAGAAACATTGGGTGAAAACGGTGGGGACGGAGAGGCGGCTGACGCGGCAGCGGAAGAGAAAAGGAAAGCAGTTGGAAGAAGATGAGGAAGAAGAACCAGCGGGGCAAGAGGTGGGGCGGACGGGCGAAAACTGCGGGGCGCAAGACAAACTCGAGTGAACGCGGTTAGGGAGATAGCAGAACGCTTCGAGTGACGCGTGGCTTTGAGAAGCTTGCGTGGCAGGGAAGGTTGATGCTTTGGCCGCAAAAGAACGGAACAGGTAAAAACACGAGCCGCAAGAAGTGGGAGTAGCAAAGAAGGAAGAAAACAACAACACACATACTCATGAGAGTTTTGTTTCGCCTTTTTTTCGTTTTTTGAGAATCGTCAGGAAAAGTGGGGAAAAGGTCAAGGAGGTGAAGAAAAGAGAAAAGCAGGCAAAGAGGGAGAAAAGAAAAAGAAAGAGAAAGAAAAAGGAGTCAGGGAGACTGGTCTCTATTTATACGTTTTTTATTTGCGAGACTTGCACGCGGTAGGTGTAAAGCTCAAGAGAGATTTTTTTGCCGAATTTGTGGCTCGACGACGGGTGCACTTTGAGGGAATGCCTGTGCTTTGTGTGAAGGCTTAGTTTTTTGTTCACATTTCGCCTGCTTAAATTGAGCTTCGCGTGGAGAGAGCTTCATAGAGTACGTTTATTGAAAAATCATTTTTTTGCTTCTCGTTGTCGAAGCTTTAAAGAGGAGCATGTACAATTTAAATGAATGGTGTCTTCGGCGTGCTTTATTTTACTGCTATTTTTTTCGTTTAAAAAAATCGGATTCGAACACAAAGTTTGTTTTTTTATGCGAAGTTTATTTTGAGTGAAACGAGGACTTTTTCCACTTACTTTTCAGTTTGAGTTGAGTTCTCGGAAGTAGTCGTCTTTTTTATTTAAGTCGTGTAAATCGTGCGCAAAGTAAAATATGACAAAGGAGCGGGCATACCTTTTAGCTTTCTTTTTTGCGGTGGGAAAAGCGGGTTGGAGAAGCTTTGTGTCTTTGCCCTCTTTTTTTTTGAATGCTAGATTGATCTGTTGTCCGCTCTTAAAATCCACTTGCCCAGTAGAAGTCATCGAAACAGATTTAAGGTCGAGACTTGACACACGCGATTTTTTTGTTTTTCGTTCGTCTTTCTCTGTTTTTGTTTTTTTTCTTGTTTATGTCTGCGGACGAAAAATGCGAAAATGAACTGAGAAAGTTAAAATGCCAGTCACAATTTTTTTGCAAACTTCTTGCTTTTTTGCTTTTTATTTTTTTTTTGTATTTTTAATCCCTTTCTTGCTTGCTTTTTTTGTGTTGCTTTCACTGTTTCGCCTTCTTCTGTGCGCATAATCTTAGTGTTTGCTTTGCTATGCTATGCTATGTTTCATCTTCTTTCTTTATTTTCATGTTGTTGAAACATAGCTTCCTCTCTATGTTTCGACGCCTGTTGCCTTTGCCAATTTTTTCTATTTATCCTTTTGTTTTCTGTCTGTCGCCTTAGCTTTGTCGCTTTTTGATTCCGGCCTTTCTAGTCTTCCAATTCTTTTTTTGTTTTGCTTTCGCTCTTTTTGTTTTCTGATTTCTTTCTTTTATCCTCCTTCAGTGGCTTCCGGCCCCTTTGTGTTGTGTTGTGTTTGACATCTTCTTCGCATGCCGCTTTATTTTTACTTTCCTGGCTTCATTGTCGTTATGCGTCTCGTCCTGCCTACCTTTCTTCTTGCACCTGCAAAAGTTGTGTTTCAGCCTTCCTTGCTCTTGTCTTCTTCTTTCTAAGTGGCGTCTTTGCGCGTGTTTTTGTTGTGGTTTCCCTGCCTGTTTTTACACTTTCCCCCTTTTTTCTCTGTTGCGTGCTATGTGTTGTATTTCCTTGTGTGTCTCTTCTTTCCGCGCCTGTGTCCTCTGTTGCTTCTCATCCGTGCCCTTTTTTCTCTTCTCGACTTGCTGGCCCGCAGTGTCGGCGTGCGTTTCTCTGTGTTTTTGTGTCTTCCTACCTTTTTTTTCTTTTCTCCCATTCTGTTCCGCGGTGTCTTTCTTGTCTTCAGTGACGATGCGTTCTTTGTGCCTTTCTGTGTTCCTGCTGTCTCCAAAGCGCCAAGCTGTGCCACGCAAGTGCCTGTCCCAGTGCGTTTCCGCCGCGCGTTTTTTGCGTTTGGTCTGGCCCGTTGTCCTGGCCCTTTGTCCTGTCTGCTTGCTTTGCGCGCTGCCTTTCCTTTTGCTAAGCCAAGTGCCTGCCTGCCTTTGTCGCGACGTTTTTCTGTGCCTGCGGCGTGCTGCAGTGGTGCGTGGCGTGTTTGGGCTTGGTGCTTTGTCCGGCCTCGTCGCCCCCCTCCGTCATTTCGACGTGTCCCCATTAGCGGTGCTGGCTCTCTTCTTCTGTCTGCTTTCTCTTTGTGTTCGCGTGTTTGCCTTTTTCCATTTTCCCTTGTCCGGTTCTCTGCTGTCCTGTGTTGCGCCGCGCTGTGGTCTTGTCTGTGTGTTTCCCCCTCGTTTGCCCTGCCCTGCGTGCCTTTGTTTTTCGCTGGTCATGCCCACACCTTTGTCTCTCAGCTTTGTGTCGCTTCTGTTCTTTGCTCTTCGTGCCTGTGTGTCGCTGCGGTGGGCCGTGTTCTTTGCGCGCGTTGTTGTTCTTTCGAGCTTCTTCCGGGCGCCGGCCAGCTGTGTGTGCTCACGCGTGTCTTCGTCTCTTCCTCGTGCCCCCCATCTTTGATGGCTTGCTGCGGCGCCTGCGTGTTCCAGCGCGCCTGGTGTTTTTGTGTTTTCCGCTGTGCGCGCTTGCGTGTTGGCCTGTGTGCTTTCTGCTGGTGTGCCGTGTCGGTTTCCTCTTCCTCTTGCTTCTCGTCTTGTTGCTGTTGACTGTGTGCCTTCGTCTGGTGCGTTGTGTTGGCGGTGTGATTTCTGTGCTGATGTTCGTGCCGCCTTTTTCTCCGGCGGCGTGTTGTTCTCGTCTCGGTGTCTGCGTTCTGTGCATTGTCCCAAGTTTCTGCTGCGTTGTTCTTTCCGGTGTGTGCGCGCGGCTGTGTGCGAGCGTGCAGTGTTCCCGGTCTGCGTGGTTGCGGCGGTGTTGCCCCTGTTTGACCGGTGTTTCCTTTCGGTGTGTGTGTGTGTACTTGTTTCTCTTGTTGTCGTGGTCCTTTACTGTCTCGTGGTGCGCTTTTTTGTGTGGGCTTGCGGCAGTGGCAGTGCTTAGTCGCGCGTCTTCGCTCTAGTGTTGCGCGTTTTGTTGTCTGGTGGTCTCGCGCGCTGTGTGTGCCCTCGCGTGGTGGGCCCGCTTGCGGTTCTTTTTCCGTGGTGGGCGGTGCTGTTGTCCCATTTGCTTTTCCCGTTCCTTTGTGCTTTGTTCCTTTTTCTTTGCGTGTGTTTCGAGTGTGTTTTTTTTGGTTGGCTGTGCCTTTTGATCTTGTTTGCGTTGTGTGTCTGGTGGGTGTGTGCGCGTCTTGTGTCTCCGTTGCGCAGCTTTGTGCGGTGTGTTTTATTCCATTGATTTTTTCTGTTAGGCAAGTGCCCACGCGTGCGGTGTTTGCGCGGCCAGTGCTAGCGGCCACGCGCGCATTGCGGGCGTTGAGCTTGTTGCTGTGCACACTCGCTTCCCCTGCACCACGGCCCAGGTGCCTTGTGCGCCTGTTTCGTCCTCGCATGCGGTGCCTGTTTGTGTCGCTGGTTTTGCCTTATTTGTGCCGTGTTTTGTTTTGCTGTCGTTTCTTGTTGTGTCGGTGTGTGTTGTGGTGCTTGTGCCGTGCTTCGTCTGCTCTTGGGTTTGTGTGTCTGTTGTTTCGCGTCGCGTCAGGCTGTGCAGTAGTGCTGCCGCCTCTTGGACGTGCTTGTCTTGGTCCTTGCCGCACATGTTTCCGAGTGTGATGTTGGCAGTGGTCAGTCTTCTTTCTTGGCAGAGCGTTGCCATGGCTTCCCAGGTCTTTTTCCATTTTTCCAGGTCGTTGATGAGAGTGGCGAAGCGACCGAGCTGCGTGTTGTTGTGGCCTTTACCGTTGTCTTTGTCCGCGTCGGCCCACGTTATTGTTGGCGTGTTGCTGGCCCTTTCTTTTATTTGCCACGCGCCTATTGTGAATCCGTCGTCTTCGGCTGGCTTGCCGGAAGCGCCGTCGGTGAGCGGGCAGTCGCACGCTGCGCCATTGCCACCGCCGCCTGTGTACGAGTCTGTTCCACTGTCTGCTGTAAAAATCTTCGTTGTTCCTTGCGTCGTGGCCAAGTCCACCGTGAGAGCCTGAATTTGCGCAAAAAGGCTTGTGCTGCCGGCGCCTGCGATGGCGAGTTCGTTGTTGCGGCGAGCGCATCCTTTTAGCTTTGCGACGCCTGTTGTGCTCAACGTGGCGCCAGTGCCGTGCGGAGCTGCATCCGCAATCGTCTGTGCAGCCCACCCTTGCTGCGCGTCGATGTCGTAGAGTTGGGCTGTGCTCGTTGATTCCTCTGCCTTTATGCAGTAATTCTGCGCGCCGCGTGTTTTAGCGAAGAGGTGCACGAGGCTGTCGACTTCGTCTGCCCTTGCGCGCGCCTCGCGTTCAATGTCCCGCGCGAGTGTCGCCATTTGCTGTGCCTTGCCCTGTGCGCCCGTGACGTCTTCGAGCCTTGCGCGCAAGCTGTTGATTGTCTCGTTTGCCACCCCCGTACCGTGCGCTTGCGCGAGCGCCTGCTGCGCCACAAGCAAAGAAACGGCGCTGAGCTTTGGCACCCCTGCCTGCCTTGCCGTCAGCTGCGCTGCGATTTCGCTCGTCACTTTCTTCAGCGTGCCGGAAAGCTCGCAGAAAAGCTTAGCGCCGTCCACCTCCATTGGCTCTTTCCCGGCAGCGTGAGCGCGCAGGCCGAGCAGAGCCAAAAGCACGCACGCAGCCAAGAAAGCGCATGTCCCCGAGCGCTCTCGCATGCCACCTGCAAAAAACACGAGCAAAAAACTGAAACGACCCTGCGTTCCGCTCCTGTGTCCGCGGCCCTCCACTCCGTCTCAGCAGGTGTCCATGCTGGCCCAAGTGCTGCCGACATGCTGGCGGTTCGCTGTCCTCGTCTCTCCCTGTAGCGCGACCAGCGACTCACACCCTGCCACGCCCTCTTGCTCCTCCGCTCCATCGCGCCGCGCACAAAATCAAGTTCCGCACCCCAAGTCCGTCGACACGCTTTTCAGGCAAGCAAAGCAAAAAAAACATCGAAAATCTACAAGCAGCCACCGAGGCCTCTGACCACAGCCTCCGTTCCTCTCTTCCCCGGTTCGCGCCTGGGCCCCCTTCTGCCAGCCATGCGCGCCACGAAGTGCAGCGCACAAGTCTCGGGCGCGCTTGTCAAACACGCCGATGGCCGATCTCTCGCAAACGAAACCAAAAACCGCACTGTCCTGTTTGGTTGCGTCGCCTAAAGGCCGGTGGCCCGCGCATGCGAATCGTCTCGACGCCGTTACTTCCACCCGCGGCACCTCAACACGCCCCGCGCCTCTTGTTCATGCCGCCGCCACGCCGTTCACTCCTTTCCGCGCTCACCGTGGGTCCAACCAAATGCCCTCCGTACGCGCCATTCCTCTGCGATCTGTTTCACTCGGGCCATGTCCACCCACCTCTGCGCTGCTTTCCGGCGCGCCTCCCTTCTGCCAAGTCCTTCCGTCCTGCCTCGGGTCAGCGGGCGGTCTTCCGCCGTCGTTCCTCCTGCTAAGGCACCTCTCACTACCAAATCCGCCAAAAGCTCCAGTTCCCTCTCATCACACGCTCGCAGCAACCCTGCTGATCTTCCCGGCACTACCTCGCTGCCAACGCACGCTCGTTCTCCCCGTCAAAAACCGCCGACCCCAGTTCCATTCCCTTTCTCCTGCTTCACTTCTTTCGGCAACCCCTTGTCACTTTACCTTTTTCTGGCTCAGCTTCCCTGCGACCCCTTGTGTGCGAAGCTTCCGACCGTCCCCGTCCTTGCTCTATTGTTCTTTTCAAGTTTCCCATTGCGCCTCCGGCTTGCCCTGCCACGCCCGCCCCCATCTCTCCTGCGCTTTTTCCGCGTCCTCTCTTCGTATCCGCGTCGGCTCGCTCGGCCGGCACTGTAGGTGCCTTTTTCCACAGCCGCAGCAACGGCCCAAGGCGGCCAACGGCTTCAAGACAGAGATGCGCGACCGCGGACCAGTCCGGATGCGCCTCGCTTTCTGGCGCCGCTGCTTTGCGTCGCGGCCCGCCGCCGCGCTCGCCGCCATCGCAAGGCCACATCGGACGGTTGCCTCCGCAGTCCCCCGCCCGCGCGGTTCACACTTCACTCGGCGGTTTTGTCCCGCGCATCGTCGCTGCTCTGTTTGCTGTCTTTTCGTCACTGTTGCACGTTCCGGGCCCATCCACCCTCGAAGCAATGTTCTTGCCATGCGCTGGTCCCTTGTTGTCCGCTCAGGTTGCGGTTCGTTCTGGCGCGAGTGTGCTCGTGCATCTGCGCGCGTCTCTGTTGGATCGGTTGGCCGCACGCACGCACACGTGCCGCAAGCTTTGCCTACCGTGTCGACGCGCGTCTCCTAGGACCTCCTTCGATGTGTCTCCTGTTGTCTCACAGTCAGGGGGCGGACGACGTGACCCTCTGCCTGCCACGCGTCCCGCCTTCGTTGCCCGCTCGTCCCGATGCCCACGCGCGCTTCTTCCGTGTCTCTTCTCCCCGCGCCCGCGTTGACCTTGGTGTGATCCCAGGCGCGCCTATCCGCCTCCTGTGAGTCTGCGGCCAAGGCGCTGTTGGCGCGCCGTCCCAAAGCGCAACTGACAGGGGACGACCCAGGTGCGCACGCGTCCCCCTGAGCGGGCTCTCGGGACGGCCGGCGCGACACGGCGCCCTTGCGTTCGCGTCTCCCGCATCCGTCCTTCGGCGTCTGTGCGCACCGGCAGCCCGTGAAGGCGGTGCGCCGTCCCCTGGCCCGAGACCGGCGTGGGCCGGGCGCGGCCTAAGAAAGCCAGACCACGACGCGCGGTCGGGTCTTGACAAGCCTCCCGCCGCACAACGCCCGGCCCTCGCGCGTGCGTGGCGACCGCAGGGCCCCCGTTGCCGTGCGCGGCCGCGCAGTCCACTCTCGGCGCCGTTGGGACAAGCGGACATTTCTCTGTCGCCTCAAGCGTCACAACAGCAAGGACGAACACGGCCCGCGCGACACGGGCGGCGACGCCAGCGGAATCACGTGTCCGCCTTTGTTCGGGCACCGGGACACAGGGTGCAAGCTGCTCGCGCCTGCGGGCCCGCTACGCGCCGGCTGAGCAATTGAGACGGAGGGCATGCAAGCTACGATGGCTGCGCCGCGCACGCGGTGCCTCTCAGCGGCAACAGCCCGCGACCGCGCCCGCCAAGACATCCCAAGAAAGCTACAAGAGAAGAGGGGAAGCACTCGTCGGGCACAGCCGTAGCACCACGCCTGAGAGCGGAGCGGCGAACGAGGGCTGAGGCGGCGAAGACCACAACGACGCCGACCTGTGCGCGGCGAGCACGGACGGGTGGTCGAAGAGGAAGAGAGGAAGGAACGGACTGATGGTGCAACTTCACCCCACCTGTTGGCGCAGCACCCGGAAGAAAGGAACGCAGCGGCGGAGCGCGGGCCTGCGCGACAGGCGAGGTGCGCGCGTCCATACTGGGATGAGGCTGGTGAAAACGGGCCCGTCACGAGCAAGGCCCCGGGTACGCGCACCGCGTGGACGGACACGAGAGACGGAGGCGGAGCAAAAGGCGAGAAAGAAGGCACGAGGGATTTGACGAGGGCTGGACGACGGGGTTGGTGAGGGTTGAAGTAACAGCGGAAGCGACTGGCAAAGCATAGTTTGCAGGCCAAGGACGCAGGACACTGAGGCAGGTGCGCCGCAAGCGGCATGTCACTCGGCACGGTGGAAACGGTGCGAACGGGACACCGAGACAACACCAGGAGGACCGACGGACGATCGTCACCCGCAGTTCTCCGACGGGAAGATGTGGGGGTGATTGAGGACAGAGGTTTGCAGACCGATGAAGAACTCGTTTGATTGCTCTGCGGAGACGCATTGGGAAAAAAACGGGCCCGAGGGCAAACGAGCGCGGACTTGAAGCGCGAGCGGCGGCAACGGCAGGTTGATCAAGCGAAGACGCGTGCCATTGGGGTCAGCACGGCGGTGGACGGCATAAGCAAGCCAGGCAGCGGACGGCTTTGGCGAGGGAGAGTGCCTCAGCGAGCTAGGAAAAGGAGCAGCCGGTAGCGGTTGCATGCCGACAGGTGCGAAGAAGGCGGGCCGTGGCGGCACAGAACGAGAAAGGGCGAAGTGGCAGGAATTGAGCAGTGGACGACGTGAGAAAATGCGGGACGAAAGATGAGGGACCGGCCGAACGACGCCGCGACTGACGAACGCACACATGGAAACACAGGGGGCGTGAAGGAAGATGCGGCGCAACGGAACAGCGAAGCAGCGGAATAGGGGGTGTATTTTTTGGGGATGACCGGGAGGCGAGTGGCCTGCGGGCAAAAACGGCTGGCTAGGTTTTTTGCCGCAGGAAGGAAAAGACGAACGTGTGGGGAAGGAGAGGGACAACGCGACGACACCAGAAGGCCAGCAGGACGGCGCGCCGTTTGGCAACGAAATAAGCAGACAGCTGGATGCGGTACCGCGCTAGAGGGACGCTGGCAACGACGACGTGAAGACTGAGCGCGCACGAAGACAAACGGGGGGACAGCGGAACGGGAAGGCGCAGGAGGAATCCTTTGTGTTTTATGTTTGCAAACTGGGCGCGGAAGGGCACCGCGGAAGTGGTTGGAACACGCTGTTGGAGTGGTGGGGCGCGAGAGGAGCAGCAGGAACGCGCAGGCATCTGGCGGTGTTGGGGGGCGGGTTTCGGAGAAACCTACGCAATTGGGATCCGCGGCGTGGGGCGGATGCGACGCCGACGACGCGGCGACGGTGGGGGGGAGACGATTGAAGGGCTGCGAGGCGGTAACGAGTGGTGCGAAAAGCGCAGCGACGGGCAGTGCGGGCGAGCGGCAAACGAGACGCGACGAGGCAAGAAGGGAGCAGGTGAGGAGAGATCAGTTGTGACGTAAAATGGGTGCAGCTAGGAGATATGGTTGCTGCGGAGGGCGTTGTCAGTTTTGGGGGACTGAAAAAAGGAGGAAAAGGCAGGCGAACACAGTTAGCAGTCGCGGCGCGGCGGACGGGGACATGCGGACGAGGCATGCGATTTGTGAAGCGACGGGGTTGGGAAGGAGAACGCAACGCGCAAGGGAGCAAGCAAAGCGCGTGCGGATGAAGACCAGCTAAGTCTGGGGGAAGAGGTTTGAGGAGGCGGGACGAAAGGTGAAGCTGGGCGATGGATGCAAAAACGACAAGAGCGGCGCAGCTTTTAGTTTGACGAGGGGTGAAGAGGCAACGTTCGCCGCGAGAACGAGGAAGAGGGAGCCTGGCAAAGTTTGCACGCAGAGGACACAGCTGGGATCGCGACGTCTTGGCGACGACTTGGAGATGAACGGGTACAGTGCGGTATTGGGAGAGAACCGGGGAGGAGACTGACAGGCCGATGGGACAGCAGGAGAGACCAGAAAGACATGTGCAGCAAAGGGGGTCTGCTACGACGACGGATTGCTGGGCCAACCTGGGGACACAGCAGCGCGGGGAGGCTTTTAGACACGGTGGGCGAGGAAACATGTGGCGCTGCGCGGGAGCCGAGAGGGGCTGCAGGACAGAGAGAGGGTTTGTGGCTTGCATGGGGGGGAAATTGCAGGCGGTGAGTGACACCAGGACATCAGAAGAGGTTATGAGGGCACGGCCGGGTCAGTGGACTTTGCGCGCGGTGACGTCAAAACCACGCGGGAGCAGCACAGGGAGGAGAGGCCATGGCAGATACGACGTGAAGCGAAGTGCCGCGGACAGGAAGGCGAGAAAACAGAAAAAGGTTGCTGGGAAGCAAAGCCGCGGGTAGAGGTGGACGGGCGGAGAGCGAGATATTCAAGATGAGCACTCAAAAGGGATGGGCACGGTGGACTGGCAAACAGGTGTGGGTGGAGACTGTTAAGGCGTGCACTGACAGCGAGAGGAAAGTAAGGCCGGGAAGGAAGGGGCACTTGATCGGCAAGACCCGAGAGGCAAAGCACGACAAGAAACGGAGGTAGAGAACGCAATGACGCGCGGCCAGAAAAGAAACGTGGACATGCTACGTGTGTCGGCTGTGCGGGGATCTGAAGAGGAAGCCGCTAGCGACAAAGGACACGGAAGCGGAAGTGTGCGCTGGGCGGGAAAAGCCCAAGGCACAAAGCAAGAGCCGACAAGCTCAGGCAACGGGAGAACACGGGGACGCGGCGCGAAGAGGCGCTATTGGGTGGACATGGTTTCCAGAGGACACAGTTGGACGAGGCGAAGAACAAGCGATGCGCAGCGGCATGGGCAGCGCCGGCACGATGCGGAGGAGGAATGAGTTGACGGTGTTCGCCTGGGAGATGGCGGCGGACAGGAGTTGGACGTGCACAAAGCAGGAACAGGAAGAAGCCAGCTAGAATATACGACAGCGGAGGGGAGCACGGGAACGCGGGGCAGAGACGCATAAGTCGAACTGGCATTAAGGGAGGAAGGCAACAGGTCGTGGTGATGCGGGGTCGCAAGGAAGTGCGGGGCCATTGGCACAACGCGGGACGTCGGTGACAGGCAAAAGTTTTCCGGGCGGTGACGGAGGACAGATGACATGCCGACGAGGCGCGGGAAGCGAATGAATGGGGGAACTGGGAAACGGGGGGCATGGTTTTGGCACGGGGAACCGGCACAGTGATGGCAAGGGTAAGACGGCGAGGCGTGTGACGCAGATGAGGTGAGAGAGCGGAGACCGGGAACTGTGAGCGGAAAGGAGAAGATGTGAGGGGAGAAGGCCACTTTGCACACGACGAAAGAGCAGCTGCGGAGAAGGCACAGGGAACTGGCACAGTGAACGGCACCATGTTCGCAGTGGTAGCGGGAGGGTGGAGGCGCTCGCTTGAGGCAATTGAGCAGGGAAAAGAAGAGGCAAGCGAGAGAAGTGAGAGCAGACAACCGGAGGTGTTTACGTGGACGGACAGAGGGAGGCATCGATAGCAAGTGCCGCTGCAGAGGATGCGAGGGACGCGAGGCGAGACGCGAAGAGGCAAGCATTAGGTAGGGAGAAAGAGGGTGCGCGTGTTTGAAGGTCGACCACACGCATGCCGCCAAGGAAAGGGGCGGGAAAAGCAACTTGCGTTGGTGGCGCTTTGCCGTGTTTTGGTACGAAACTTGTGTGAAGGGGAAAGGGGAAGAGGATGAAAGGAAATGGGAGGAAAGGCTCCGCGCAGCTCGTGCTTTTAAAGGGAGGGACAAGCACTGACAACGGAGGAGGGGCGGGAGGAGCATGCAGGAGTTGGGAAGTAGGCAAAATAGTTGTTCGTTTTTTGGCCCGCGAGAGGTTAGAGCGCGGTTGCGAGCGAGGGAGCGCTGGACAAAGGAAAAGCCGTGACTCAGCGGACGCGGCACGTCGAAGAAAGATGAAGAAACATTGGGTGAAAACGGTGGGGACGGAGAGGCGGCTGACGCGGCAGCGCAAGGGAAAAGGAAGCAGTTGGAAGAAGATGAGGAAGAAGAAACAGCGGGGCAAGGGGTGGGGCGGACGGGCGAACACTGCGGGGCGCGAGACAGCCTGGAGTGAGCGCGGTTAGCGAGATAGCGGAACGCTTCGTGTGACGCGTGGCTTTGAGAAGCTTGCGTGGCAGGGAAAGTTGATGCTTTGGCCAAAAAAGAAAGCAACAGGTAAAAACACGAGCCACAAGAAGTGGGAACAGCAAAGAAGGAGGAAAACAACAACACACATGATCATGAGAGTTTTGTTTCGCCTTTTTTTTGTTTTTTGAGAATCGTCAGGAAAAGTATGGAAAAGGCCAAGGAAATGAAGATAAGAGAAAAGCAGGCAAAGAGGGAGAAAAGAAAAAGAAAGAAAAAGAAAAAGAAGTCAGAGAGACAGGTCTCTATTTATACGTTTTTTATTTGCGAGACCTGCACGCGGTAGGTGTAAAGCTCAAGAGAGATTTTTTTGCCGAATTTGTGGCTCGACGACGGAAGCACTTTGAGGGAATGCCTGTTTTTTGTGTGAAGGCTTAGTTTTTTTGTTCACATTTCGCCTGCTTAAATTGAGCTTCGCGTGGAGAGAGCTTCATAGAGTACTTTTATTGAAAAATCATTTTTTTGCTGCTCGTTGTCGAAGCTTTAAAGAGGAGCATGTACAATTTAAATGAATGGTGTCTTCGGCGTGTTTTATTTTACTGCTATTTTTTTTGTTTTAAAAAAATCGGATTCGAACACAAAGTTTGTTTTTTTTATTTGAACTTTATTTTGAGTGAAACGAGGACTTTTTCCACTTACTTTTCAGTTTGACTTGAGTTCTCGGAAGTAGTTGTCTTTTTTGTTTACGTCGTGTAAAGCGTGCGCAAAGTAAAATATGACAAAGGAGCGGGCATCTCTTTTAGCTTTCTTTTTTGCGGTGGACAAAGCGGGTTGGAGAAGCTTTGTGTCTTTGCCCTCTTTTTTTTTGAATGCTAGATTGATCTGTTGTCCGCTCCTGAAATCCACTTGCCCAGTAGAAGTCAACGAAACAGAATTAAGGTCGAGACTTGACACACGCGATTTTTTTGTTTTTCGTTTGTCTTTCTCTGTTTTTGTTTTTTTTCTTGTTTATGCCTACGAACGAAACATGCGAAAATGAACTGAGCAAGTTAAAATGCCAGTCACAATTTTTTTGCAAACTTCTTTCTTTTTTGCTTTTTATTTTTTTTTTGTATTTTTAATCCCTTTTTTGCTTGCTTTTTTTGTGTCGCTTTCACTGTTTCGCCTGCTTCTTTGCGCATGTTCTTAGTGTTTGCTTTGCTTTGTTATGTTCCATCTTCTTTCTTTATTTTCATGTTGTTGAAACATTTCTTCCTCTCTATGTTTCGACGCCTGTTGCCTTTGCCAATTTTTTCTATTTTTCCTTTTGTTTGTTGTCTGTCGCCTTAGCTTTGTCGCTTTTTGATTCCTTCCTTTCTAGTCTTCCAATTCTATTTCTTTTTTTGTTTTGCTTTCGCTCTTGCTGTTTTCTGATTTCTGTCTTTTATCCTCCTTCAGTGGCTTCCTGCCCCTTTGTGTTGTGTTGTGTTTGATATCTTCTTCGCATGCCGCTTTATTTTTACTTTCCTGGCTTCACTGTCGTTATGCGTCTCGTCCTGCCTACCTTTCTTCTTGCACCTGCAAAAGTTGTGTTTCAGCCTTCCTTGCTCTTGTCTTCTTCTTTCTAAGTGGCGTCTTTGCGCGTGTTTTTGTTGTGGTTTCCCTGCCTGTTTTTACACTTTCCCCCTTTTTTCTCTGTTGCGTGCTATGTGTTGTATTTCCTTGTGTGTCTCTTCTTTCCGCGCTTGTGTCCTCTGCTGCTTCTCATCCGTTGTCTTTTTTCTCTTCGCGACTTGCTGGCCCGCAGTGTCGGCGTGCGTTTCTCTGTGTTTTTGTGTCTTCCTACCTTTTTTTTCTTTTTCCCCATTCTGTTCCGCGGTGTCTTTCTTGGCTTCAGTGCCAGTTCGTTATGCGTGCCTTTCTGTCTTCCTGCTGTCTGCAAAGCGCCAAGCTGTGCCACGCAAGTGCCTGTCCCAGTGCGTTTCCGCCGCGCGTTTTTTGCGTTTGGTCTGGCCCGTTGTCCTGGCCCTTTGTCCTGTCTGCTTGCTTTGCGCGTTGCCTTTCCTTTTGCTAAGCCAAGTGCCTGCCTGCCTTTGTCGCGACGTTTTTCTGTGCCTGCGGCGTGCTGCAGTGGTGCGTGGCGTATTTGGGCCTGGTGCTTTGTCCGGCCTCGTCGCCCCCCGCCGTCATTTCGACGTGTACCCATTAGCGGTGCTGGCTCTCTTCTTCTGTCTGCTTTCTCTTTGTGTTCGCGTGTTTGCCTTTTTCCATTTTCCCTTGTCCGGTCCTCTGCTGTCCTGTGTTGCGCCGCGCTGTGGTCTTGTCTGTGTGTTTCCCCCTCGTTTGCCTTGCCCTGCGTGCCTTTGTTTTTCGCTGGTCATGCCCACACCTTTGTTTCTCAGCTTTGTGTTGTTTCTGTTCTCTTCGTGCCTGTGTGTCGCTTCGGTGGGCCGTGTTCTTTGCGCGCGTTGTTGTCCTTTCGAGCTTCTTCCGGGCGCCGGCCAGCTGTGCGTGCTCACGCGTGTCTTCGTCCTTTCCTCGTGCCCCCCCTCTTTGATGGCTTGCTGCGGCGCCTGCGTGTTCCAGCGCGCCTGGTTTTTTTGTGCTTTTCGCTGTGCGCGCTTGCGTGTCGGCCTGTGTGCTTTCTGCTGGTGTGCCGTGTCGGTTTCCTCTTCCTCTTGCTTCTCGTCTTGTTGCTGTTGACTGTGTGCTTTCTCGTTCGGTGCGTTGCGTTGTCGGTGTCATTTTTGTGCTGATGTTCGTGCCGCCTTTTTCTCCGGCGGCGTGTTGTTCTCGTCTCGGTGTCTGCGTTCTGTGCATTGTCCCAAGTTTTTGCTGCGTTGTTCTTTCCGGTGCTTGCGCGCGGCTGTGTGCGAGCGTGCAGTGTTCCCGGTCTGCGTGGTTGCGGCGGTGTTGCCCCTGTTTGACCGGTGTTTCCTTTTGGTGTGTGTGTGTGTACGTGTTTTTGTTTTTCTTGTTGTCGTGGTCCTTTACTGTCTCGTGGTGCGCTTTTTTGCGTGTTCTTGCGGCAGTGGCAGTGCTTAGTCGCGCGTCTTCGCTCTAGTGTTGTGCGTTTTGTTGTCTGGTGGTTTCGCGCGCTGTGTGTGCCCTCGCGTGGTGGTCGCGCCCGCGGTTCTTTTTCCGTGGTGGGCGGTGCTGTTGTCCCATTTGCTTTTCCCGTTCCTTTGTGCTTTGTTCCTTTTTCTTTGCGTGTGTTTCGAGTGTGTTTTTTTTGGTTGGCTGTGCCTTTTGAGCTTGTTTGCGTGTTGTGTTTGGGGGCGTGTGCGTGTCTTGTGTCTCTGTTGCTCAGCTTTGTGCGGTTTGTTTTCTTCCATTGATTTTTTCTGTTAGGCAAGTGCCCACGCGTGCGGTGTTTGCGCGGCCAGTGCTAGCGGCCACGCGCGCATTGCGGGCGTTGAGCTTGTTTGTGTGCACACTCGCTTCCCCTGCACCACGGCCCAGGTGCCTTGTGCGCCTGTTTCGTCCTCGCATGCGGTGCCTGTTTGTGTCGCTGGTTTTGCCTTATTTGTGTCCTGTTGTGTTTTGCCTTCGTTTCTTGTTGTGTCGGTGTGTGTTGTGGTGCTTGTGCCGTGCTTCGTCTGCTCTTGGGTTTGTGTGTCTGTTGTTTCGCGTCGCGTCAGGCTCTGCAGTAGTGCTGCCTCGTCTTGGACGTGCTTGTCTTGGTCCTTGCCGCACATGTTTCCGAGTGTGATGTTGGCAGTGGCCAGCTTTTTTTCTTGGCAGAGCGCTGCCATGTCTTCCCAGGTCTTTTTCCATTTTTCCAGGTCGTTGATGAGAGTTGCGAATCGACCGAGCTTCGTGTTGTTGTGGCTTTTAGCTTCTTCTTTGCCCGCGTCGGCCCACGTTATTGTTGGTGTGGCTGCGTTCCCTGCTTTTATTTGCCACGCGCCTATTGTGAATCCGTTGCCGTTGGCCGGCTTTCCGGAAGCGCCGTCGGTGAGCGGGCAGTCGCACACTGCGCTACTGCCACCGCCGCCTGTGCACGAGTCACTGCCCATGTCTGCTTTAAAAATCTTCGTTGTTCTTTGCGTCGTGGCCAAGTCCACCGTGAGAGCCTGAATTTGCGCAAAAAGGCTTGTGCTGCCGGCGCCTGCGATGGCGAGTTCGTTGTTGCGGCGAGCGCATCCTTTTAGCTTTGCGACGCCTGTTGTGCTCAACGTGGCGCCAGTGCCGTGCGGAGCTGCATCCGCAATCGTCTGTGCAGCCCACCCTTGCTGCGCGTCGATGTCGTAGAGTTGGGCCGTGCTTGTTGGCGCTTCTGCCTTTGTGCAGTAGTTGTTCGTTCCGCGTGTTCTGGCGAAGAGGTGCACGAGGCTGTCGATCTCGTCTGCCCTTGCGCGCGCCTCGCGTTCAATTTCCCGCGCGAGTGTCGCCATTTGCTGTGCCTTGCCCTGTGCGCCCGTGACGTCTTCGAGCCTTGCGCGCAAGCTGTTGATTTTCTCTTTTGCCACCCCCGTACCGTGCGCTTGCGCGAGCGCCTGCTGCGCCAGAAGCAAAGAAACGGCGCTGAGCTTTGGCGACCACGCCTGCCTTGCCGTCAGCTGCGCTGCGATTTCCTTCGCCACTTTCTTCAGCGTGCCGGAAAGCTCGCAGAAAAGCTTAGCGCCGTCCATCTCCATTGGCTCTTTCCCGGCAGCGTGAGCGCGCAGGCCGAGCAGAGCCAAAAGCACGCACGCAGCCAAGAAAGCGCATGTCCCCGAGCGCTCTCGCATGCCACCTGCAAAAAACACGAGCAAAAAACTGAAACGACCCTGCGTTCTGCTCCTGTGTCCGCGGCCCTCCACTCCGTCTCAGCAGGTGTCCATGCTGGCCCAAGTGCTGCCGACATTCTGGCGGTTCGCTGCCCGCGTCTCTCCCCTGTAGCGCGACCAGCGACTCACACCCTGCCACGCCCTCTTGCTCCTCCGCTCCATCTCGCCGCGCACAAAATCAAGTTCCGCACCCCAAGTCCGTCGACACGCTTTTCAGGCAAGCAAAGCAAAAAACACATCGAAAATCTACAAGCAGCCACCGACGCCTCTGACCACAGCCTCCGCTCCTCTCTTCCCCGGTTCGCGCCTGGGCCCCCTTCTGCCAGCCATGCGCGCCACGAAGTGCAGCGCACAAGTCTCGGGCGCGCCCGTCAAACACGCCGATGGCCGATCTCTCGCAAACGAAACCAAAAACCGCACTGTCCTGTTTGGTTGCGTCGCCTAAAGGCCGGTGGCCCGCGCATGCGAATCGTCTCGACGCCGTTACTTCCACCCGCGGCACCTCAACACGCTCCGCGCCTCTTGTTCATGCCGCCGCCACGCCGTTCACTCCTTTCCGCGCTCACCGTGGGTCCAACCAAATGCCCTCCGTACGCGCCATTCCTCTGCGATCTGTTTCACTCGGGCCATGTCCACCCACCTCTGCGCTGCTTTCCGGTGCGCCTCCCTTCTGCCAAGTCCTTCCGTCCTGCCTCGGGTCAGCGGCCGGTCTTCCGCCGTCGTTCTCCCTGCTAAGGCACCTCTCACTACCAAATCCGCCAAAAGCTCCAGTTCCCTCTCATCACACGCTCGCAGCAACCCTGCTGATCTTCCCGGCACTACCTCTCTGCCAACGCACGCTCGTTCTCCTCGTCAAAAACCGCCGACCCCAGTTCCATTCCCTTTCTCCTGTTTCACTTCTTTCGGCAACCCCTTGTCACTTTACCTTTTTCTGGCTCAGCTTCCCTGCGACCCCTTGTGTGCGAAGCTTCCGACCGTCTCCGTCCTTGCTCTACCGTTCTTTTCAAGTTTCCCATTGCGCCTCCGGCTCGCCCTGCCACGCCCGCCCCCATCCCTCCTGCGCTTTTTCTGTGTCCTCTCTTCGTATCCGCGTCGGCTCGCTCGGCCGGCACTGTAGGTGCCTTTTTCCACAGCCGCAGCAGCCGCCCAAGGCGGCCAACGGCTTCAAGACAGAGATGCGCGACCGCGGACCAGTCCGGATGCGCCTCGTTTTCTGGCGCCGCGTCTTTGCGTCGCGGCCCGCCGCCGCGCTCGCCGCCATCGCAACGCCGAATCGGACGGTTGCCTCCGCAGTCCCCCGCCCGCGCGGTTCACACTTCACTCGGCGGTTTTGTCCCGCGCAGCGTCGCTGTTCTGTTTGCTGTCTCTTCGTCACTGTTGCACGTTCCGGGCCCATCCACCCTCGAAGCAATGTTCTTGCCTTGTGCTGGTCCCTTGTTGTCCGCTCAGGTTGCGGTTCGTTCTGGCGCGAGTGTGCTCGTGCATCTGCGCGCGTCTCTGTTGGATCGGTTGGCCGCACGCACGCACACGTGCCGCAAGCCTTGCTTACCGTGTCGACGCGCGTCTCCTAGGACCTCCTTCGATGTGTCTCCTGTTGTCTCACAGTCAGGGGGAGGACGACGTGACCCTCTGCCTGCCACGCGTCCCGCCTCCGTTGCCCGCACGCCCCGATGCCCAAGCGCGCTTCTTCCGTGGCTCTTCTCCCCGCGCCCGCGTTGACCTTGGTGTGATCCCAGGCGCGCCCATCTGCCTCCTGTGAGTCTGCGGCCAAGGCGCTGTTGGCGCGCCGTCCCAAAGCGCAACTGACAACGGACGACCCAGGTGCGCACGCGTCCCCCTGAGCGGGCTCTCGGGACGGCCGGCGCGACACGGCGCCCTTGCGTTCGCGTCTCCCGCATCCGTCCTTCGGCGTCTGTGCGCACCGGCAGCCCGTGAAGGCGGTGCGCCGGCCCCTGGCCCGAGACCGGCGTGGGCCGGGCGCGGCCTAAGAAAGCCAGACCACGACGCGCGGTCGGGTCTTGACAAGCCTCCCGCCGCACAACGCCCGGCCCTCGCGCGTGCGTGGCGAACGCAGGGCCCCCGTTGCCGTGCGCGGCCGCGCAGTCCACTCTCGGCGCCGTTGGGACAAGCGGACATTTCTCGGTCGCCTCAAGCGTGCCAACAGCAAGGACGAACACGGCCCGCGCGACACGGGCGGCGACGCCAGCGGAATCACGTGTCCGACTTTGTTCGGGCACCGGGACACAAGGTGCAAGCTGCTCGCGCCTGCGGGCCCATTACGCGCCGGCTGAGCAGTTGAGACGGAGGGCATGCAAGCTACGATGGCTGCGCCGCGCACGCGGTGCCTCTCAGCGGTAACAGCCCGCGACCGCCCCCGCCAAGAGCTCCCAAGAATGATACAAGAGAAGAGGGGAAGGGCTCGTCTGGAACAGCCGTAGCACCACGCCTGAGAGCGGAGCGCCAGACGAGGGCTGAGGCGGCGAAGAGCACAACGACGCCGACCTGTGCACGGCGAGCACGGACGGGTGGTCGAAGAGGAAACGAGGAAGGAACGGACTGATGGTGCAACTTCACCCCACCTGTTGGCGAAGCACCCGAAAGAAAGGGACGCAGCGGCGGAGCGCGGTGCTGCGCGACAGGCGAGGCGCGCGCGTCCATACTGGGATGAGGCTGGTGAAAACGGGCCCGTCACGAGCAAGGCCCCGGGTACGCGCACCGCGTGGGGGGACACGAGAGCCGGAGGCGGAGCAAGAGGCGAGAAAGAAGGCACGAGGGATTTGACGAGGGCTGGACGACGGGGTTGGTGAGGGTTGAAATAACAGCGGAGGCGACTGGCAAAGCATAGTTTGCAGGCCAAGGACGCAGGAGACTGAGGCAGGTGCGCCGCGAGCGGCATGTCACTCGGCACGGTGGAAACGGTGCGAACGGGACACCGAGACAACACCAGGAGGACCGACGGACGATCGTCACCCGCAGTTCTCCATCGGGACGATGTGGGGGTGATTGAGGAGCGAGGTTTGCAGACCGATGAAGAACTCGTTGGATTTCTCTGCGGGGACGAATTGGGAAAAAAACAGGGACGGCAAACGAGCGCGGACTTGAAGCGCGAGCAGCGGCAACGGCAGGTTGATCAAGCGCAGACGCGTGCCATTGGCGTGCGAACGCCGGTGGACGACAAAAGAAAGCCAGGCAGCGGACGGCTTTGGCGAGGGCGCGTGCCTCAACGACCTAGGAAAAGGAGTAGCCAGTAGCGGTTGCATGCCGAGCGGTGCGAAGAAGGCGGCCCGTGGCGGCACAGAGCGAAAAAGGGCGAAGCAGCAGGAATTGAGCAGTGGGCGACGTGAGAAAATGCGGGACGTGCGATGAGGGGCCGGCCGAACGACACCGCGACTGAAGAACGCACACATGGAAACACAGGGGACGTGAAGGAAGCTGCGGCGCAACGGAACAACGAAGCAGCGGAATAGGGGGTGTATTTTTTGGGGATGACCGGGAGGCGAGTGGCCTGCGGGCAAAAACAGCTGGCTAGGTTTTTTGCCGGCGGAAGGAAAAGACGAACGTGTGGGGAAGGAGGGGGCCGACGCGACGACACCAGAAGGACGGCAGGACGGCGCGCCGTTTGGCAACGAAACAAGCAGACAGCTGAACGCGGTACCGCGCTAGAGGGACGCTGGCAGCGACGACGTGAAGACTGAGCAGGCACGGAGATGAACGGGGGGGAGCGCGGAACGGGAAGGCGCAGGAGGAGTCCTTTGTGTTTTATGTTTGCAAACTGGGCGCGGAAGGGCACCGCGGAAGTGGTTGGGACACGCTGTTGGAGTGGTCGGGCGCGAGAGGAGAAGCAGGAACGCGCAGGCATCTGGCGGTGTTGGGGGACTGGTTTCGGAGAAACCTACGCAGTTGGGATCCGCGGCGTGGGGCGGATGCGACGCCGACGACGCGGCGACGGTGGGCGGGAAACGGTTGAAGGGCTGCGAGGCGGTAACGAGTGGTGCGAAAAGCGCAGCGACGGGCGGTGCGGCAGGGCGGCAAACGAGACGCGACTGGGGAAGAAAGGAGGCGGTGAGGAGAGATCAGCGCTGACGTAAAATGGGCGCAGCTAGGAGATATGGTTGCTGCGGAGGGCGTTGTCAGTTTTGGGGGACTGAAAAAAGGGGGAAAAGGCAGGCGAACACAGTTAGCAGTCGCGGCAAGGCGGCTGGGGACATGCGGACGAGGCATGCGATTTGTGAAGCGACGGGGTTGGGAAGGCGGACGCAAGCAGAAAGGGAAGCAGGAAAGCGCGTGCGGATGAAGGCCAGCTGGGTCTGTGGGAAGAGGTTTGAGGAGGCGGGACGAAAGGTGAAGCTGGACGATGGAGGCGAAAATGCCAGGAGAGACGCAGCTTTTAGTTTGACGAGGGGTAGAGAGGCAACGTTCGACGCGAGGACGAGGAAGAGGGAGCCTGGCGAAGTTTGCACGACGAGGACACAGCTGGGAGAGCGACGTCTTGGCGACGTGGCCGACGACTTGGAGATGAGCGGGTGCAGTGCGGTGTTGGAAGAAAACCGGGGCAGAGACTGACAGGACGATGGGGCAGCAGGAGAGACAAGAGAGACATGTGCAGTAAAGGGGGTCTGCTACGGCGGCGGATTGCTGGGCCAACCTGGGAGCACAGGACCGCGGGGAGGCTTTTAGACACGGTGGGCGAGGAAACATGTGGCGCTGCGCGGGAACCGAGAGGGGGGAAAGGACAGAGAGAGGATTTGTGGCTTGCATGGGGGGGAAGTTGCAGGCAGTGAGTGACACCAGGACATCAGAAGAGGTTATGAGGGAACGCAGGGGTCAGTGGACTTTGCGCGCGGTGGCGTCAAAAGCACGCGGGAGCAGCACAGGGAGGAGCGGCCATGGCAGATACGACGTGAAGCGAAGTGCCGCGGACAGGAAGGCGAGAAAACAGAAAAAGGTTGCTGGGGAGCGAAGGCGCGGGTGGAGGCGAACGGGCGGAAGGCAAGCTATGCAAGATGGGCACTCGCGAGGGATGGGCACGGTGGACTGGCAAACGCGTGTGCGGGGAGACTGTTAGGGCGTGCACTGACAGCGAGAGGAAAGTAAGGCCGGAAAGGAAGGGGCACTTTTTCGGCAAGAACCGAGAGGCAAAGCACAGCAACAAACGGAGGTAGAGAACGCAATGACGCGCGGCCAGAAAGGAGACGTGGACATGCTAAGTGTGTCGGCTGTTCGGGGATCTGAAGGGGAAGCCACTAGCGACAGAGGACACGGAAGCGGAAGTGTGTGCTAGGCGGGAAAAGCCCAAGGCACAAAGAAAGAACCGACAAGCTCAGGCAAGGGGACAGCACGGGGACGCGGCGCGAAGAGGCGCTATTGGGTGGACATGGTTTCCAGAGGACACAGTTGGACGAGGGGAAGAACAAGCGCTGCGCAGCGGCGCGGGCAGCGCCGGCACACTGCGGAGGAAGAATGAGTTGAGCGTGTTCGCCTGGGAGATGGCGAAGGACAGGAGTTGGACGTGCACAAAGCACGGACAGGAAGAAGCCAGCTAGAATATACGACAGCGGAGGGGAGCACGGGAACGCGGCGCAGAGACGCATAAGTCGAACTGGCATTAAGGGAGGAAGGCAACAGGTCGTGGTGATGCGGGAACGCAAGGAAGTGCGGGGCCATTGGCACAACGCGGGGCGTCGGTGACAGGCAAAAGTTTTCCGGGCGGTGCCGGAGGACAGATGACATGCCGACGAGGCGCGGCAAGCGAATGAATGGGGGCACTGGGAAACGGGAAGCATGGTTTTGGCACGGGAAGCCGGCACAGTGATGGCGGGGGTGCAACGGCGGGGCGTGTAACGCAGATGAGGTGAGAGAGCGGAGACCGGGCACTGTGAGCGGAAAGGAAAAAATGTGAGGGGGGAAGGCGACTTTGCACACGACGAAAACGCAGCTGCGGAGAAGGCACAGGGAACTGGCACAGTGAACGGCACGCTGTTCACAGTGGTAGCAAGTGGGTGGAGGCGCTCGCTTGAGGCAATTGAAAAGGGAAAAGAAGAGGCAAGCGAGAGAAGTGAAAACAGGCAACCGAAGGTGCTTACGTGGACGGACAGAGGGAAGCATCGATAGCAAGTGCGGCTGCAGAGGATGCGAGGGACGCGAAGCGAGACGCGAAGAGGCAAGCATTAGGTAGGGCGAAAGACGGTACGCGTGTTTGAAGGTCGACCACGAGCATGCCGCCAAGGAAAGGGCAGAGAAAGCGACTTGCGTTGGTGGCGCTTTGCCGTGTTTTGGTACGCAACTTTTGTGAAGGGGAAAGGGGAAGAGGATGAAAAGAAATGGGCGGAAAGGCTCCGCGCAGCTCGTGCTTTTAAAGGGAACGGCAAGAACTGACAACGGAGGAGAAAAGGGAGGAGCATGCAGGAGTTGGGAAGTGGGGAAAATAGTTGTTCGTTTTTGGCCCGCGCAAGGTACGAGAACGGTTAAGAGGAAGGGAGCTCTGGACAAAGGAAATGCCGTGACTCAGCGGACGCGGCGCGTCGAAGAAAGATGAAGAAACATTGGGTGAAAACGGTGGGGACGGAGAGGCGGCTGACGCGGCAGCGCAAGAGAAAAGGAAAGCAGTTGGAAGAAGATGAGGAAGAAGAAACAGCGGGGCAAGGGGTGGGGCGGACGGGCGAACACTGCGGGGCGCAAGACAGCCTGGAGTGAGCGCGGTTAGCGAGATAGCAGAACGCTTCGTGTGACGCGTGGCTTTGAGAAGCTTGCGTGGCAGGGAAAGTTGATGCTTTGGCCGCAAAAGAAAGCAACAGGTAGAAACACGAGCCGCAAGAAGTGGGAGTAGCAAAGAAGGAAGAAAACAACAACAAACATACTCATGAGAGTTTTGTTTCGCCTTTTTTTTGTTTTTTGAGAATCGTCAGGAAAAATGTGGAAAAGGCCAAGGAAATGAAGAAAAGAGAAAGGCAGGCAAAGAGGGAGAAGCGAAAAAGAAAGAGAAAGAAAAAGAAGTCAGAGAGACAGGTCTCTATTTATACGTTTTTTATTTGCGAGACTTGCACGCGGTAGGTGTAAAGCTCAAGAGAGATTTTTTTGCCGAATTTGTGGCTCGACGACGGGTGCACTTTGAGGGAATGCCTGTTTTTTGTGTGAAGGCTTAGTTTTTTGTTCACGTTTCGCCTGCTTAAATTGAGCTTCGCGTGGAGAGAGCTTCATAGAATACTTTTATTGAAAAATCATTTTTTTGCTGCTCGTTGTCGAAGCTTTAAAGAGGAGCATGTACAATTTAAATGAATGGTGTCTTCGGCGTGTTTTATTTTACTGCTATTTTTTTCGTTTAAAAAAATCGGATTCGAACACAAAGTTTGTTTTTTTATTTGAACTTTATTTTGAGTGAAACGAGGACTTTTTCCACTTACTTTTCAGTTTGACTTGAGTTCTCGGAAGTAGTTGTCTTTTTTGTTTAAGTCGTGTAAAGCGTGCGCAAAGTAAAATATGACAAAGGAGCGGGCATCTCTTTTAGCTTTCTTTTTTGCGGTGGGAAAAGCGGGTTGGAGAAGCTTTGTGTCTTTGCCCTCTTTTTTTTTGAATGCTAGATTGATCTGTTGTCCGCTCTTAAAATCCACTTGCCCAGTAGAAGTCATCGAAACAGAATTAAGGTCGAGACTTGACACACGCGATTTTTTTGTTTTTCGTTCGTCTTTCTCTGTTTTTGTTTTTTTTCTTGTTTATGCCTACGAACGAAACATGCGAAAATGAACTGAGAAAGTTAAAATGCCAGTCACAATTTTTTTGCAAACTTCTTTCTTTTTTGCTTTTTATTTTTTTTTTGTATTTTTAATCCCTTTCTTGCTTGCTTTTTTTGTGTCGCTTTCACTGTTTCGCCTGCTTCTTTGCGCATGTTCTTAGTGTTTGCTTTGCTATGTTATGTTTCATCTTCTTTCTTTATTTTCATGTTGTTGAAACATTTCTTCCTCTCTATGTTGCGACGGCTGTTGCCTTTGCCAATTTTTTCTATTTTTCCTTTTGTTTTCTGTCTGTCGCCTTAGCTTTGTCGCTGTTTAATTCCTTCCTTTCTAGTCTTCCAATCCTTTTTTGTTTTTGTTTCGCTCTTTTTGTTTTCTGATTTCTGTCTTTTATCCTCCTTCAGTGGCTTCCGGCCCCTTTGTGTTGTGTTTTGTTTGATTTCTTCTTCGCATGCCGCTTTATTTTTACTTTCCTGGCTTCACTGTCGTTATGCGTCTCGTCCTGCCTACCTTTCTTCGTGCACCTTCAAAAGTTGTGTTCAGCCTTCCTTTGTCTTGTCTTCTTCTTTCTAAGTGGCGTCTTTGCGCGTGTTTTTGTTGTGGTTTCCTTGCCTGTTTTTCCACTTTCCCCCTTTTTTCTGCGTTGCGTGCTATGTGTTGTATTTCCTTGTGTGTCTCTTCTTTCCGCGCCTGTGTCCTCTGTTGCTTCTCATCCGTTGTCTTTTTTCTCTTCGCGACTTGCTGGCCCGCAGTGTCGGCGTGCGTTTCTCTGTGTTTTTGTGTCTGCCTACCTTTTTTTTCTTTTTCCCCATTCTGTTCCGCGGTGTCTTTCTTGTCTTCAGTGCCAGTGCGTTCTTTGTGCTTTTCTGTGTTCCTGCTGTCTCCAAAGCGCCAACCTGTGCCACGCAAGTGCCTGTCCCAGTGTCTTTCCGCCGCGCGTTTTTGCGTTTGGTCTGGCCGTTTGTCCTGGCCCTTTGTCCTGTCTGCTTGCTCTGCGCGCTGCCTTTCCTTGTGCTAAGCCAAGTGCCTGCCTGCCTTTGTCGCGACGTTTTGCTGTGCCTGCGACGTGCTGCAGTGGTGCGTGGCGTATTTGGGCTTGGTGCTTTGTCCGGCCTCGTCGCCCCCCTCCGTCATTTCGACGTGTCCCCATTAGCGGTGCTGGCTCTCTTCTTCTGTCTGCTTTCTCTTTGTGTTCGCGTGTTTGCCTTTTTCCATTTTCCCTTGTCCGGTCCTCTGCTGTCCTTTGTTGCGCCGCGCTGTGGTCTTGTCTGTGTGTTTCCCCCTCGTTTGCCTTGCCCTGCGTGCCTTTGTTTTTCGCTGGTCATGCCCACACCTTTGTCTCTCAGCTTTGTGTTGTTTCTGTTCTGTTCTCTTCGTGCCTGTGTGTCGCTGCGGTGTGCCGTGTTCTTTGCGCGCGTTGTTGTCCTTTCGAGCTTCTTCCGGGCGCCGGCCAGCTGTGCGTGCTCACGCGTGTCTTCGTCCTTTCCTCGTGCTGCCCCTCTTTGATGGCTTGCTGCGGCGCCTGCGTGTTCCAGCGCGCCTGGTTTTTTTGTGCTTTCCGCTGTGCGCGCTTGCGTGTCGGCCTGTGTGCTTTCTGCTGGTGTGCCGTGTCGGTTTCCTCTTCCTCTTGCTTCTCGTCTTGTTGCTGTTGACTGTGTGCTTTCTCGTGGTGCGTTGTGTTGGCGGTGTGATGCCTGTGCTGATGTTCGTGCCGCCTTTTTCTCCGGCGGCGTGTTGTTCTCGTCTCGGTGTCTGCGTTCTGTGCATTGTCCCAAGTTTTTGCCGCGTTGTTCTTGCCGGTGCTTGCGCGCGGCTGTGTGCGAGCGTGCAGTGTTCCCGGTCTGCGTGGTTGCGGCGGTGTTGCCCCTGTTTGACCGGTGTTTCCTTTTGCTGTGTGTGTGTGTACGTGTTTCTGTTTTTCTTGTTGTGGTGGTCCTTGACTGTCTCGTGGTGTGCTTTTTTGTGTGTTCTTGCGGCAGTGGCAGTGCTTAGTCGCGCGTCCTCGCTCTAGTGTTGTGCGTTCTGTCTTCTGGTGGTTTCGCGCGCTGTGTGTGCCCTCGCGTGGTGGCTCCGCCTGCGGTTCTTTTTCCGTGGTGGGCGGTGCTGTTGTCCCATTTGCTTTTCCCGTTCCTTTGTGCTTTGTTCCTTTTTCTTTGCGGCTCTTTCGAGTGTTTTTTTGGTTGGCATTGCCTTCTGATCTTGTTTGCGTGTTGTGTCTGGGGGGCGTGTGCGTGTCTTGTGGCTCTGTTGCTCAGCTTTGTGCGGTGTGTTTTCTTCCATTGATTTTTTCTGTTAGGCAAGTGCCCACGCGTGCGGTGTTTGCGCGGCCAGTGCTAGCGGCCACGCGCGCATTGCGGGCGTTGAGCTTGTTGCTGTGCACACTCGCTTCCCCTGCACCACGGCCCAGGTGCCTTGTGCGCTTGTTTCGTCCTCGCATGCGGTGCTTGTTTGTGCCGCTGGTTTTGCCTTATTTGTGTCCTGTTGTGTTTTGCCTTCGTTTCTTGTTGTGTCGGTGTGTGTTGTGGTGCTTGTGCCGTGCTTCGTCTGCTCTTGGGTATGGGTGTCTGTTGTTTCGCGTTGCGTCAGGCTCTGCAGTAGTGCTGCCGCGTCTTGGACGTGCTTGTCTTGGTCCTTGCCGCACATGTTTCCGAGTGTGATGTTGGCAGTGGTCAGCTTTCTTTCTTGGCAAAGCGCTGCCATGTCTTCCCAGGTCTTTTTCCATTTTTCCAGGTCGTTGATGAGAGTTGCGAATCGACCGAGCTTCGTGTTGTTGTGGCTTTTAGCTTCCTCTTTGCCCGCGTCGGCCCACGTTATTGTTGGTGTGGCTGCGTTCCCTGCTTTTATTTGCCACGCGCCTATTGTGAATCCGTTGCCGTTGGCAGGCTTGTTGGAAGCGCCGTCGGTGAGCGGGCAGTCGCACGCTGCGCCACTGCCACTTCCGTCTGTGCACGCGTTACTGCCACTGTCTGCTGTAAAAATCTTCGTAGTTCTTTGCGTCGTGGCCAAGTCCACCGTGAGAGCCTGAATTTGCGCAAAAAGGCTTGTGGTGCCGGCGCCTGCGATGGCGAGTTCGTTGTTGCGGCGAGCGCATCCTTTCAGCTTTGCGACGCCTGTCGTTGTCAACGTGGCGCCAGCGCCGTGCGGAGCTGCATCCGTAATCGTCTGTGCAGCCCACCCTTGCTGCGCGTCGATGTCGTATAGTTGGGCTGTGCTGGTTGATGCCTCTGCCTTTGTGCAGTAGTTGTTCGTTCCGCGTGTTCTGGCGAAGAGGTGCACGAGGCTGTCGATCTCGTCTGCCCTTGCGCGCTCCTCGCGTTCAATGTCCCGCGCGAGTGTCGCCATTTGCTGTGCCTTGCCCTGTGCGCCCGTGACGTCTTCGAGCCTTGCGCGCAAGCTGTTGTCTGTCTCGTTTGCCACCCCCGTGCCGTGCGCTTGCGCGAGCGCCTGCTGCGCCAGAAGCAAAGAAACGGCGCTGAGCTTTGGCACCCCTGCCTGCCTTGCCGTCAGCTGCGCTGCGATTTCCTTCGCCACTTTCTTCAGCGTGCCGGAAAGCTCGCAGAAAAGCTTAGCGCCGTCCACCTCCATTGGCTCTTTCCCGGCAGCGTGAGCGCGCAGGCCGAGCAGAGCCAAAAGCACGCACGCAGCCAAGAAAGCGCATGTCCCCGAGCGCTCTCGCATGCCACCTGCAAAAAACACGAGCAAAAAACTGAAACGACCCTGCGTTCTGCTCCTGTGTCCGCGGCTCTCCACTCCGTCTCAGCAGGTGTCCATGCTGGCCCAAGTGCCGCCGACATTCTGGCGGTTCGTCGTTCTCGTCTCTCCCCTGTAGCGCGACCAGCGACGCACACCCTGCCACTGCCTTTTGCTCCTCCGCTCCATCGCGCCGCGCAAAAATCAAGTTCCGCAACCCAAGTCCGTCGACACGCTTTTCAGGCAAGCAAAGCAAAAAACACATCGAAAATCTACAAGCAGTAACCGACGCCTCTGACCACAACCTCGCTCCTCTCTCCCCCGGTTCGTTGCCTACTTTGGTTCCCGCCCAACCCTTCGTGCCCGCTGCGATTATTTCGCTAGCCAGCTTCTTGTCTTCCAGTTGCGTTTCGTTGCATGCCGCCACGTGCTTCGTCCCCACGTAGTCCGCGTCGCCGTTTTGGCTCTCGCTGGCTTGGTCTGCGTTGGCCGTGCCGGCAGTTGCCTTTGCGATGCACAGGTATCCGTCGCTGTGGCCTCTGCCCGAGACGCTGGCGAATGTAAGCACAAAGTCGCTGATGCGCCACCCGAATTCTGTCCCGAGCTTGGTGGCGAGCAGCGCGTGCTTTTGCACCTCCCTCGCTGCGCTTGCTGCTGCCGCAGCGTCAGCTGCGTGTGCTGCGGCGGTGGAGTTGTGCGTGTCGGCCACTGCGAGCGTGCTTGCTGCCAGCCACTTTGCGACTGCGTCCGCTTTCTCCGCCGCTGCCTCTGCCAGTGTTTCTGCTGCCGCCGCTGCCACTCTGAGTGCCTTCGATGTCAAGCAGAGCTCCTGCGCCTTTTCCAGTTTCAGTGCCTTTGCCTCGTTCGTTGCGTCCCCCGTGCCGATGCATGCTGTGGCGAGCACACACAAAACCCACGCCGCGCGCTGCTGTGCCATCTCCCTTCTCTCTCTTTTCCCCTCCCACCGCACGCAGCCCCCACCGCACGCCGTTCACTACCCAAACGCTGCCTGCGCGCCTCGCTTTGCGGAGCGGCACTTCACCTCTGCCAACTCCCCTTGGTCCCAAGCTCGCGTACCCTTTCCCTGTAGCGCCCCTCTGCGCTCTTTCCCCGGTCACCTGCCCCGGTCCCCCAGCGCGGCGCAGCGCGACCTCCTTGCCCCCGCTGCTGCGCGCCGCCCGTCGGCGCTGCCTCCCTCTCTCTGTGCGTTTTGCCTCGTATCCTGTCTCCCCTCGCCTCGCCAGTTTTCTCTGTTCGTGGCTCTCGTCTCGACGTCCGTGCCGCCCTGTGCGCCGCCGCAGACGCTGCTTGACGCACGCTCGCGCTGCCGGCACTTGTTGTCTCCACACTGTCATTTACCACCTTGTCCGTCTCTGCGCGCCGCGTGTTGCACGCTCGAGCACGTGCACGTCACGCCGCGTGACCAACGACGACCTGGGCACGCCGCGTTTGGCGCGCACACTCCTGTTCCCTTTGTCGATCGCGGCCATCGACCTCCCTCGCGTGCGTCCCTTGGCCCAGCGCCGAAAGAGGTCGCTGGTGTGCGGCGGTGCCGGCGCTGTGTCCGGCGGGCAGGTTCGGCGCCACGCAGGCAGAACCTTTGCCGCCCGAAAGGCGTCGTTGAGCGCGGCGCCCGAAGCTGTCCGTGTGGGCCGGCCTTGGCCCGTGTTAGCGCGCCTCGGCTTGGCCTTGTCTCCGCGGGCGCCGCACCACTGACGGAACACGCAAGCGACTTCAACGAGCCGTCGTCCAGGCCGGTGTCGGACGACGAACGAAGCCAGGGCCGTGCGCGCCGGACGCGCAAGGCGCAGGCGCCCTGATGGGGGACCACGTTCTGCGGCAGCGTACCGGACCAGCCGAAAGACCGGCGTGGCCCGTGCACCTCTCAGCGAAGCCCTGGTGGGCACGCCCACGGCCAGCCGCGGCGTGACAGCAGCGAGCAAGTGTGGGCGGCGCCTACGCACGTGCGCGGTGTCGAGCCGGAGAAAGACGAGCAAAGCACTGACGGGTCAGGCGTGGCAGCAAAAGACTGCGACGCGGCACCACCGAGCGGCACAGAAGGGCGGAGACAGCACACGCCCGCGGCGGCCGCGTGCAAACGCAGCGAGGCGTCGGCGCACTGGCCGGACGCGGGTCCGAGAAAGGAGGTGACGGACAAATGCACGCAAGCACGCCCCGACCGGACGGACAGCGGGCAGCACAGAACCCAATCCGCGTTGACATACTGGCTGAGTGGGCGGGGAGCCGATGCATGGCGCCGGAGGACGAGGGCCAGACGCGGCAAGGGACAGCACGCCTTCGAAGACACCGCCCCGCACAGGAGGCTCGGCCTGCGGTGCCGCCTCGAGCGCGAGCGGAAACGCGCAAGCCGGATGCGGTTCGTCAGGGCATAGACACAGACAACGTGGCGCTGCCACCCGACGACGTGCGCGCGGACTGGCAAGAGAACACGACAGCGGGCCACATGTGCAGCTGCAGAGTGAACGGGGACAGGGCGAAGCGGTGCGGGGCGGCACCCGCGTGACGGGTAACGGTTGCAGACAGGGATGGCGAACGCGGCAACGGCATACGCATGCGCGGGGCGATTTGCTGAGCGCGGAAGATGTCGGACCGGCGAGTGCACCGGGCACGCAGTCAACGGGCGATTTCCATCGCGCGTACTGGGAAAGACAGGAAGCCTTGGGTGACGAGCGAGCGTGGGAAACGGCAACGCCTGCCGCGCGCGCACAGCAGGAAGGCACCGCACAGGGTGAAGCAGATGAGCCATGCAAACAAAGGGATTGACCGCTGCATGCTTTGCTTGGCCCAAGTGACGGAAAGTGACAGGATGAGCGCGAGACGACACGCGGGGACGGGACCTTGGGGTTGGTGGGTCCTCGGAGTGGTGTGGTGCGCTTTGGGTCGGCGCGGCGGAAGCTCACGCGGCGATGAACAGTGCAAGAGGCGCTACGTTTTTGGAAGCGCACACGGGCGGGGCAGAGTGGGGGAACAGCGGGGCAAGTTGGGCGAGACGAACGCGACGTCGACAGCGAGGAAACGGAGGCACAGACACCAGGAGGAGGGAGGCAGCAACGGCCGAGTCGGCTTGGAAGGCGGCCTGTGTGCCAGCGAGCTAGAAGGGTCGACAGGAACGGGGCAGACTGGGCATGGGACCGCGAGTGGGAACCTTGCACGCATGCCTTGCAGGGAGGAACAAACCACCCGTGAGCTTGACTAACGCAAGGAAGGGGACAGCCTTGTCAGCACTGCGGCGGCGCGCAGGTCGCGAGTGCACGCCTTTGTGAGCGGCGCGCGCGGCACTTGGACGGAAGGACAGGAGGAACGACTCGAGACGTGGAACGTGGGGTCACGGAAAAGCAGCGGTGTGCGCAGCAGTGGGACCAACGGAAAAACGAAGCTTGGGAGTTGGAAAGAAAGGATGCGACGCGACAGCGCGGCGTGGCGTGAAGGCGCGGCGCGAGGAAAGCGGCAATGGGACGCAGAGGGGAGAAAGGCAGGTGCGACAGGGCCAGGCCCGACAGAGGCGAGGGCGTGCCGCTGCATACAGCCGGCCGGTCCACAGCTTGGGCCTGTGTGGGGCACCAAACGGTTGACGTGATTGGAAGCAGCTTGGTCGTTTGTGCACCGATCAGGAAAGCAGGCGCACTACGCGGCGCGAGCCGGTAAGAAGGAGCTGGGGCGATGTGCAGAGAGTCCGACGCCATTACGGTGGCGTGAGAAGTGAGGAAAGACCGGCAAGGAGTGGGCAGCGCGTGCGAAAGGGGGGAGGAGACGCGTGCGGAAGCGGGAAGGCAGGCGAGGCAGCAGAAAGCAGGGCAAGACTTGCACGAGGATATAGGAAGAGAACGGCACACCAATGGGTGGCATGGGCACGAGACGACGTGGAACTTGCGACACACTGCATAAGGACGCGAACCAGACACCGGGGCGCGGAGGAAAGCACGCGACGCGGGAGCGGAAGCAGCAGCCCAGAGAAGGAGGCAGCGCGCTTAGCAAAAAGCAGCCGCAGCCGCAGCGGGACGCGGAAGCGAGGGCACCAGGCACAGAGGAAGGAATAGAGGAACTGTAGGTGACACACACGGCGCGGCAGCACTCAACACGCATGGCTCACGGAAAGGGAGAGCTTGCGCGCGGAGAACAGGACGCGAAGGAGACAAGAACTTGGTGCGCGATGGCGGGGTAAAAAGAGAAGACCATGGAGTTGATGCGGTTATCGAGTGCAGAGAAAATGTCTATAGAGACGGGCGCGACGGACGACGTTGCGGCAGAGAGTGATTGACGCGGCATGCGTGAGCGAACAACAGCACAACAAGCACGCAGCGCACACGCGGAAAGAGGCATGGCGTAGGGGAAGCCAGCTGAAAGCAACAAGCGGAGATGGCAGGTTCGTTACTTGATTGTTTGGTCCTTAGGCGTGTGGCCAGCCCGGCGGAAAAAGGCGAGGGATAAATTTTTTAGAAAGAAAGGAAAGGATGGCGAAGGTTGAAAGCAAAGAGATGGAAGATAGTGTGAATTTTTTTCAGGCGGTGATTGGCGATGTTAGACTTTAGTTTTTGTCGAGTTAACGAAATGCGAGGGCGCCACAATTGAGAGTAAAAAATGTCGCTGTGTTGCCGTGATTGCGGGAGTGCGATGGTAAGGTAAAAACAGCAAAGCGGAAGATACTGCTGCCACGCAGGAGAATAGATCACGCAGAATTGTAAATAATTTTTTTTAATGCGACCGCTTCAAACTGCGACAAGGAAAAGGAAACAGAAAAGCTAAAGAAAATAACAGGGAAATTCGAGTAGAAAAATACTGAGTCCAATTTGTTTAGTAGCATTTTTGTTCATTTGACTTCAGCACACTTTTTTTTATTTTATTTTTCGTTGCACAGTGTAACTCTGTAAAAGATTTTTATTGTCAGCAGAGGTTTTATTTTTTTTAGCAAGTTTAAATTTAATTTTGTTGTTGTGAACAGTGATGTCATTTTTTCTCTGGAATTTTTTCTTATAAATCTCATCAAATGAATTTTTTTGTTTTCAGCTGAAATTTTATAGTGATTTCCCTTTCTTTTTCTCTGTTCTGTGTAGTAGTATTTTTCTATATTTATTTTTTTTTGTGGCCATTTTAGCAAATGTAATTTTCTGTTTTTCTTCTCCTTAACACAAAGCAATCCGCGAAGCTTATCGTTTTTTACCTTTTCTTCTATTATTTTTATGCTTCTTTCTTAACTTGTTTTCTCTATGATCTTCGTCTTTTGACGTGTTATCAATTTTTTTCTGCAAACTTTTTTGGTGTCCTTTTTTTATTGTCTTTGTTTCTTTGTATCTTTTTCTCGCGCCCTTGTCTCAGTTTTTTCCATGTCCTGATTTCTAGTTTCTTTTTTTTATTTTTTTTACTTGTTTTTTCGTTGATGTTTGTTGAAGTTCGTTTGTTGTCTTTTTCCTTTTTCTTTCAGTTTTCTTGTTTTTGGTTTGCATGTTTATTGTTGTTTTTGTGTGCCTTGTTTTCATTCAGCCCTTGCGCGCTGTGTGTTTCTCTTGTGTGCATCTGTTATATTTTTGCCGCCTACCGTTTCTTTTTTTGTCTTTGGCTTTGTTGGTGTCCGCGGTCCCTTGCGGTGGGCGTCTTGCCTCGTGGTGTTTTTATTTTTTGTCCCCTCCTCCGCGTTTTTCATGCTTCTTTTCCGAGCCTTCTTGCTTTGTCGGCTCATCCCCTTCTCTTCGTATGGTTTTGTTATTCCTGTGACTCCTTCAGTTTTCTTGTGTTTGCGTTTTTCTGTCCTGCTGTTGCTGTCAAGAAAGTGTTGGTCATTCTATCTTTGCTGTTGCCTGCTTGTCGTCCTGACTTCATTTCAGTGCTTTGTGCACTCCTGTTTTGTTCTGTTGTCCGCCTCCGCTTTGGGCGTTCATGCCGCCCACACTTTTTGCCTCGTAGCTCCTTTTTTCTTTTTTCGATCTTGCCCCACACAAAAAGCTGACCGCAGCAAGCATCGCGTTCTGCGAGTGCGTCTGTGGTGCCAGCTGCCAAGCGTGTCGAATTGAATGATGCGCTTGCGTTTCGCGACGCCACTGCGAGGTCGTTGCCATGTTTCCCTCGCGACTTGTGCCTCGTGCTACTCGCGTACTGGTGCGCGTTGTTTCGCGCGCTGCGCGTGTTGGTGTTTTTGCGTGCTGAGGTGTGGCATTTTCTTTTTTGTGGCGTGCCGTGTTAAACGCGTTTCGGCTGAGTCTCTTTGCTTCTTTGCCCTGCGTCTTTCAACTGTGCCTCTTTGGCCCGGCCACAAACGGTCGCCTCGTGGCGTTCTACCTGTCTATGGCCTTGTGTAGGCTCTGTCCCGTGCCTTCTTCCTTTCCATCCGCGTGTATTCTCCTGCTGACTGCTTTGCCCTTTGCGCCATGCTGTCGCCTCCGCGCTTTCTGGCTGCTTCGCCTGGCATGATCCTCTGCACCTCTGTTTGTGTTTTTCTTTTCCTCACGTGCCTTTCCATTTCTGCCTCTTTTAATGGCTTCTTTGCCATCCTGCTTCTGTGCGCGAGTTGGCTCCCGTCAGTGCCTTTGCGCCACCTTCTTCTTCCTTGTTTGCTTTCTCCTGTTTGCTTTGGTGCTTCCGAGCTGCTGCGTTTTCTCGTATTCTCTCTTCTGTTTTCACCTTTCTTTTCTTTCTGATTGGACCTTGTTCCTGTGGCCGGTGTTCCGACCAAGTTGCCGGCTCCCTCGCTGGGCCCTTTTCTTTTTCCGCCTCGCTGTGTTCCGTGCTTCCTTCCGTTCTGCCTCGCTTTCTTCGTTGTTTGTCCGTGGTTGTCGTTGTCCTTCGCCTGCGGCGTGTTCTTGTTTCTCTTGCGATATCTTGCTGTGCGTCGTGGCGTGTCTCTGGCGAGCTGGGTGTTGTCCCTCGTGTTCTTGTTTTTTCTTATTGCAGTGGCCGCCACGTTGCCGATTCTTTCTGCAAAGCCGCCAAGTCTCACTCCGCGGTGGCTCTGCGCGTCTTTTTGTTTGTTGCTGTCCTCGTGGCGGTTCGCCGCAAGCAACGTGCGTGCTTCGCCTTTCCTGAGTGTGCTGTGCGCTCTCGCGTGTTCGGTCGGAGGGTGCGTTGTTCCTGTCCTCGGTCCGCGTGCTTCGCCGCTTTTCGCGGCGCGGTGTTGCTGCCCTGCGTCGGTGGCGATGCGGTGCGGTGTGCAACGTCGTTGTTTCCGTTGCGGTCCATCGCACCGTTCTGCCTATGGTCTGTCTCTCTGCGGTGTCTTCTTGTCGCGCTTGCTGCGTCCCCTGTGTTGCTTCGTCTTCGTGCCTGCTGCAGGCCCTTTTTTGGTCTCGGCGGCTGTGCTCACTTGTGCTGGTGCCGTTGCTCTGTCTTGACCAACGCGGTCTCTCTGTGCGTGCTTGTCCCGTTGACGCTGCTTTTTGCGTGTCAGGTCCGTCTTCCGCATGGGTTCGCGAGTGTGCCCAAACAGGCAGAGCCGCCTGACAGTGACGCATTTCTTGTGCGTCCTTGTCTCGCTGCGTGTTGGACCGGTGTCTCTCAGTCCAACACACGCCCGCGCTTGCTCTGCCCCGTTGCGGCCTTGCATGTTGTTGCCCTTGCGAGTCTTCCCCCGCTGACTGTCCCGTGTTGCTTTGTTGTTGCCTCGCGCTGCCGAGCTTTCCGGCCGAGACGGCAAGCCTTCTTTGTTGCTTGCCCTTCTTGCTGTTCCTTGTACCTTGTCTTATTTCCACCGGGTTGCGTTTGATGATGTCTCGATCAGTGCCTCCTTGCTTGCCTTCCCTCATGTCGTCTGTGTGCTTGTTTCGACGTGCTTTTCTGTGCTTTGCCTTGGTGCGTGTGTCCTCTGTTCCCCCGTTTTGCGCGGTCTGCATGGTTCATGTTCTGCTGCACCTGGTGCCCGTGTGTGCTTGCCGCGCCGCCAGAAAAGCTGACAGTCCCCACGCCACGCGGTGCCTTGCCGTTGCGGCGTGTTCGTTTCCCTCACGGTCCCCTGCATGTGCTTGGGTCTGTGCGCTGCACGTTGCGCGTTGCTCGTCCCATTGCCCTCCCTGTGCGCGGCACTGTGCTCGGTTGCCTGTCGCTTGCGCTTTGTCCTTTCCCTTTGTGCCTCGCGTGTTTTCCTGTGCCGTCGGGCTCCCCTCCTGCTGGTCGATATCTTCGCCGCCCTCCTCCTCTCGCGGCCTGTGTCGTTCCGTCAGTTCGCGGCGCAGTGCTTCCACGTTTTTTTCCGGCCGCACTGCGCACGCTTCTGGTGCCTTCTTGCATGCTGCGGCGAGTTTTTCCGAGTGAGCCAAAGCCTTTTGCAGCGCGTCGCCTATCTTGTTGAATCGTTCTTTTCCGGCTGCGTTCTCTGCGAATGTGGTATCTGCGTTGCTGCCGGTGCCGTAGTTTAATTTGCTTGCTGGTGTCATGTCGAACAGGCCTGCCCACGTGACTACTCGGGCGTTGCGACTACTACTCGACCCTCCCTCGATGATGCCCGGCGATGCGCCTGTGTTGTCGCCCCTGTGACCTGTCAGCGGGCAGTAGACGCCGCCGGTTGCAAGCGAAATGCCCGTTGTGAGTCCATCTCCAATAGGCTTGTACACGAGCAGTGCTTGCAGCGTCTCCTGCGGCTGTTTGCCTACTTTGGTTCCCGCCCAACCCTTCAGCCCCGCTTCGATTATTTCTTTAGCCAGCTGTGCCTCGTCCAGTTGCGGTTCGTTGCATGCCTCCAAGTGCGTCTTCCCCACGTAGTCCGCGTCGCCGTTTTGGTTCGCCGAAGCTTGGTCTGCGTTGCTTGTTTCGGCAGTCGCCTTTGCGATGCATAGGTATCCGTCGCTGTGCCCTTTGCCCGAGACGCTGGCGAATGTAAGCACAAAGTCGCTGATGCGCCACGCGAATTCTGTCCCGAGCTTGGTGGCGAGCAGCGCGTGCTTCTGCACCTCCCTCGCTTCGCTTGCCGCTGCCGCAGCGTCAGCTGCGTGTGCTGCTGCGGTGGAGTTGTGCGTGTCGGCCACTGCGAGCGTGCTTGCTGCCAGCCACTTTGCGACTGCGTCCGCTTTCTCCGCCGCTGCCTCTGCCAGTGTTTCTGCTGCCGCCGCTGCCACTCTGAGTGCCTTCGATGTCAAGCAGAGTTCCTGCGCCTTTTCCAGTTTCAGGCCCTTTGCCTTGTTTGCTGCGTCCCCCGTGCCGATGCATGCTGTGGCGACCACGCACAAAACCCACGCCGCGCGTCGCTGTGCCATCTCCCTTCTCTCTCCTTTCCCCTCCCACCGCACGCAGCCCCCACCGCACGCCATTCACTGCCAAAATGTTGCCTGCGCGCCTCGCTTTGCGGAGCGGCACTTCACCTCTGCCAACTCCCCTTGGTCCCAAGCTCGCGTAACCTTTCCATGTAGCGCCCCTCTGCGCTCTTTCCCCGGTCACCTGCCCCGGTCCCCCAGCGCGGCGCAGCGCGACCTCCTTGCCCCCGTTGCTGCGCGCCGCCCGTCGGGGCTGCCTCCCTCTCTCTGTGCGTTTTGCCTCGTATCCTGCCTCCCCTCGCCTCGCCAGTTTTCTTTGTGCGTGGCTCTCGTCTCGACGTCCCTGCCGCCCTGTGCGCCGCCGCAGACGCTGCTTGACGCACGTTCGCGCTTCCGGCACTTGTTGTCTGCACACTGTCATTTACCACCTTGTCTGTCTCTGCGCGCCGCGTGTTGCACGCTCGAGCACGTGCACGTCACGCCGCGTGACCAACGACGACCTGGGCACGCCGCGTTTGGCGCGCACACTCCTGTTCCCTTTGGCGATCGCGGCCATCGACCTCCGTCGCGTGCGTCCCTTGGCCCAGCGCCGAAAGAGGTCGCTGGTGTGCGGCGGTGCCGGCGCTGTGTCCGGCGGGCAGGTTCGGCGCCACGCAGGCAGAACCTTTGCCGCCCGAAAGGCGTCGTTGAGCGCGGCGCCCGAGGCTGTCCGTGTGGGCCGGCCTCGGCCCGTGTTAGCGCGCCGCGGCTTGGCCTTGTCTCCGCGGGCGCCGCACCACTGACGGAACACGCAAGCGACCTCAACGAGCCGTCGTGCAGGCCGGTGTCGGACGACGAACGAAGCCAGGGCCGTGCGCGCCGGCCGCGCAAGGCGCAGGCGCCCTGATGGGGGACCACGTTCTGCGGCAGCGTACCGGACCAGCCGAAAGACCGGCGTGGCCCGTGCACCTCTCAGCGAATCCCTGGTGGGCACGCCCACGGCCAGCCGCGGCGTGACAGCAGCGAGCAAGTGTGGGCGGCGCCTACGCAGGTGCGCGGTGTCGAGCCGGAGAAAGACGAGCAAAGCACTGACGGGTCAGGCGTGGCAGCAAAAGACTGCGACGCGGCACCGCCGAGCGGCACAGAAGGGCGGAGACAGCACACGCCCGCGGCGGCCGCGTGCAAACGCAGCGAGGCGTCGGCGCGCTGGGCGGACGCGGGTCCGAGAAAGGAGGTGACGGACAAATGCACGCAAGCACGCCCCGACCGGACGGACAGCGGGCAGCACAGAACCCAATCCGCGTTGACATACTGGCTGAGTGGGCGGGGAGCCGATGCATGGCGCCGGAGGACGAGGGCCAGCGGCGGCAAGGGACAGCACGCCTTCGCAGACACAGCCCCGCACAGGAGGCTCGGCCTGCGGTGCCGCCTCGCGCGCGATCGGAAGCGCGCAAGCCGGATGCGGTTCGTCAGGGCATAGACACAGACAACGTGGCGCTGCCACCCGACGACGTGCGCGCGGACTGGCAAGAGAACACGACAGCGGGCCACATGTGCAGCTGCAGAGTGAACGGGGACAGGGCGAAGCGGTGCGGGGCGGCACCCGCGTGACGGGTAACGGTTGCAGACAGGGATGGCGAACGCGGCAACGGCATACGCATGCGCGGGGCGATTTGCTGAGCGCGGAAGATGTCGGACCGGCGAGTGCACCGGGCACGCAGTCAACGGGCGATTTCCATCGCGCGTACTGGGAAAGACAGGAAGCCTTGGGTGACGAGCGAGCGTGGGAAACGGCAACGCCTGCCGCGCGCGCACAGCAGGAAGGCACCGCACAGGGTGAAGCAGATGAGCCATGCAAACAAAGGGATTGACCGCTGCATGCTTTGCTTGGCCCAAGTGACGGACAGTGACAGGATGAGCGCGAGACGACACGCGGGGACGGGACCTTGGGGTTGGTGGGTCCTCGGAGTGGTGTGGTGCGCTTTGGGTCGGCGCGGCGGAAATTCACTTGGCGATGGACAGTGCAAGAGGCGCTACGTTTTTGGAAGCGCACACGGGCGGGGCAGAGTGGGGGAACAGCGGGGCAAGTTGGGCGAGACGAACGCGACGTCGACAGCGAGGAGGCGACGGCACAGGCACCAGGGGGAGGGAGGCAGCAACGGCCGAGTCGGCTTGGAAGGCGGCCTGTGTGCCAGCGAGCTAGAAGGGTCAACAGGAACGGGGCAGACTGGCCATAGGACCGCGAGTGGGACCCTTGCACGCATGCCTTGCAGGGAGGAACAAACCACCCGTGAGCTTGACTAACGCAAGGAAGGGGACAGCCTTGTCAGCACTGCGGCGGCGCGCAGGTCGCGAGTGCACGCCTTTGTGAGCGGCGCGCGCGGCACTTGGACGGAAGGACAGGAGGAACGACTCGAGACGTGGCACGTGGGGTCACGGAAAAGCAGCGGTGTGCGCAGCAGTGGGACCAACGGAAAAACGAAGCTTGGGAGTTGGAAAGAAAGGATGCGACGCGACAGCGCGGCGTGGCGTGAAGGCGCGGCGCGAGGAAAGCGGCAATGGGACGCAGAGGGGAGAAAGGCAGGTGCGACAGGGCCAGGCCCGACAGAGGCGCGGGCGTGCCGCTGCATACAGCCGGTCGGTCCACAGCTTGGGCCTGTGTGGGCCACCGAGCGGTTGACGTGCTTGGAAGCAGCTTGGTCGTTTGTGCACCGATCAGGAAAGCAGGCGCACTACGCGGCGCGAGCCGGTAAGAAGGAGCTGGGGCGATGTGCAGAGAATCCGAGGCCATTACGGTGGCGTGAGAAGTGAGGAAAGACCGGCAAGGAGTGGGTAGCGCGTGCGAAAGGGGGGAGGAGACGCGTGCGGAAGCGGACAGGCAGGCGAGGCAGCAGAAAGCAGGGCAAGACTTGCACGAGGATGAAGGAAGAGAACGGCACACCAATGGGTGGCATGGGCACGAGACGACGTGGCACGCGCGGCACACTGCATGAGGACGCGAACCAGACACCGGGGCGCGGAGGAAAGCACGCGACGCGGGAGCGGAAGCAGCAGCCCAGAGAAGGAGGTAGCGCGCTTAGCAAAAAGCAGCCGCAGCCGCAGCGGGACGCGGAGCTAAGGGAGCAGGCACGGAGGAAGGAATAGAGGGACTGTAGGTGACACACACGGCGCGGCACAACTCAACACGCATGGCTCACGGAAAGGGAGAACTTGCGCGCGGAGAACAGGACGCGAAGGAGATAGGAACTTGGTGCGCGAAGGAGGGGTAAAAAGAGAAGACCATGGAGTTGATGCGGTTATCGAGTGCAGAGAAAATGTCTATAGAGACGGGCGCGACGGACGACGTTGCGGCAGAGAGTGATTGACGCGGCATGCGTGAGCGAACAACAGCACGGCAAGCACGCAGCGCACACGCGGAAAGAGGCATGGCGTAGGGGAAGCCAGCTGAAAGCAACAAGCGGAGATGGCAGATTCGTTACTTGATTGTTTGGTCCTTAGGCGTGTGGCCAGCCCGGCGGAAAAAAGCGAGGGATAAATTTTTTAGAAAGAAAGGAAAGGATGGCGAAGGTTTAAAGCAAAGAGATGGAAGATAGTGTGAATTTTTTTCAGGCGGTGATTGGCGATGTTAGACTTTAGTTTTTGTCGAGTTAACGAAATGCGAGGAGGCCACAATTGAGAGTAAAAAATGTCGCTGTGTTGCCGTGATTGCGGGAGTGCGATGGTAAGGTAAAAACAGCAAAGCGGAAGATACTGCTGCCACGCAGGAGAATAGATCACGCAGAATTGTAAATAATTTTTTTTAATGCGACCGCTTCAAACTGCGACAAGGAAAAGGAAACAGAAAAGCTAAAGCAAATACCAGGGAAATTCGAGTAGAAAAATACTGAGTCCAATTTGTTTAGTAGCATTTTTGTTCATTTGACTTCAGCACACTTTTTTTTATTTTATTTTTCGTTGCACAGTGTAACTCTGTAAAAGATTTTTATTGTCAGCAGAGGTTTTATTTTTTTTAGCAAGTTTAAATTTAATTTTGTTGTTGTGAACAGTGATGTCATTTTTTCTCTGGAATTTTTTCTTATAAATCTCAGCAAATGAATTTTTTTGTTTTCAGCTGAAATTTTATAGTGATTTCCCTTTGTTTTTCTTTTTTCTGTGTAGTATTATTTTTCTATATTTATTTTTTTTTGTGGCCATTTTAGCAAATGTAATTTTCTGTTTTTCTTCTCCTTAACACAAAGCAATCCGCGAAGCTTATCGTTTTTTACCTTTTCTTCTATTATTTTTATACTTCTTTCTTAACTTGTTTTCTCTTTGATCTCGTCTTTTGTTGTGTTATCAATTTTTTTCTGCAAACTTTTTTGATGTCCTTTTTTTATTGTCTTTGTTTCTTTGTATCTTTTTCTCGCGCCCTTGTCTCAGTTTTTTGCATGTCCTGATTTCTAGTTTCTTTTTTTTATTTTTTTATTTGTTTTTTCGTTGATGTTTGTTGAAGTTCGTTTGTTGTCTTTTTCCTTTTTCTTTCAGTTTTCTTGTTTTTGGTTTGCATGTTTATTGTTGTTTTTGTGTGCCTTGTTTTCATTCAGCCCTTGCGCGCTGTGCGAGTCTTTTGTGTGCATCTGTTATATTTTTGACGCCTACCGTTCTTTTTTTGTCCTTGGCTTTGTTGGTGTCCGCGTTCCCTTGCGGTGGGCGTCTTGCCTCGTGGTGTTTTTATTTTTTGGCCCCTCCTCCGCGTTTTTCATGCTTCTTTTCCGAGCCTTCTTGCTTTGTCGGCTCATCCCCTTCTCTTCGTATGTTTTGTTATTCCTGTGACTCCTTCAGTTTTCTTGTGTTTGCGGTTTTCTGTCCTGCTGTTGCTGTCAACAAAGTGTTGGTCATTCTATCTTTGCTGTTTCCTGCTTGTCGTCCTGACTTCATTTCAGTGCTTTGTGCACCCCTGTTTTGTTCGTTGTTCCGCCTCCGCGTTGGGCGTTCATGCCGCCCACACTTTTTGCCTCGTAGCTCCTTTTTTCTTTTTTCGATCTTGTCCCACACAAAAAGCTGACCGCAGCAAGCATCGCGTTCTGCGAGTTCTGCTGTGGTGCCAGCTGCCAAGCGTGTCGAATTGAATGATGCGCTTGCGTTTCGCGACGCCACTGCGAGGTCGTTGCCATGTTTCCCTCGCGACTTGTGCCTCGTGCTACTCGCGTACTGGTGCGCGTTGTTTCGCGCGCTGCGCGTGTTGGTGTTTTTGCGTGCTGAGGTGTGGCATTTTCTTTTTTGTGGCGTGCCGTGTTAAACGCGTTTCGGCTGAGTCTCTTTGCTTCTTTGCCCTGCGTCTTTCAACTGTGCCTCCTTGGCCCGGCCACAAACGGTCGCCTCGTGGCGTTCTACCTGTCTGTGGCCTTGTGTAGGCTCTGTCCCGTGCCTTCTTCCTTTCCATTTGCGTGTATTCTCCTGCGCACTGCTTTGCCCTTTGCGCCATGCTGTCGCCTCCGCGCCTTCTGTCTGCTTCGCCTGGCATGATCCTCTGCACCTCTGTTTGTGTTTTTCTTTTCCGCACGTGCCTTTCCATTGCTGCCTCTTTTGATGGCTTCTTTGCCATCCTGCTTCTGTGCGCGAGTTGGCTCCCGTCAGTGCCTTTGCGCCACCTTCTTCTTCCTTGTTTGCTTTCTCCTGTTTGCTTTGGTGCTTCCGAGCTGCTGCGTTTTCTCGTATTCTCTCTTCTGTTTTCACCTTTCTTTTCTTTCTGATTGGACCTTGTTCCTGTGGCCGGTGTTCCGACCAAGTTGCCGGTTCCCTCGCTGGGCCCTTTTCTTTTTCCGCCTCGCTGTGTTCCGTGCCTCCTTCCGTTCTGCCTCGCCTTCTTCGTTGTTTGTCCGTGGTTGTCGTTGTCCTTCGCCTGCGGCGTGTTCTTGTTTCTCTTGCGATATCTTTCTGTGCGTCGTGGCGTGTCTCTGGCGAGCTGGGTGTTGTCCCTCGTGTTCTTGTTTTTTCTTATTGCAGTGGCCGCCACGTTGCCGATTCTTTCTGCAAAGCCGCCAAGTCTCACTCCGCGGTGGCTTTGCGCGTCTTTTTGTTTGTTGCTGTCCTCGTGGCGGTTCGCCGCAAGTCACGTGCGTGCTTCGCCTTTCCTGAGTGTGCTGTTTGCTCTCCCGTGTTCGCTCGGAGGGTGCGTTGTTCCTGTCCTCGTTCCGCGCGCTTCGCCGCTTTTCGCGTCGCGGTGTTGTTGCCCTGCGTCGGTGGCGATGCGGTGCGGTCTGCAACGTCATTGTTTCCGTTGCGGTTCATCGCACCGTTCTGCCTATGGTCTGTTTCTCTGCAGTGTCTTCGTGTCGCGCTTGCTGTCTCCCCTGTGTTGCTGCGTCTTCGTGCCTGGTGCAGGCCCATGTTGGTGTCGGCGGCTGTGCTCACTTTTGCTGTCGCCGTTGCTCGCTCTTGACCAACGCGGTCTCTCTGTGCGTGCTTGTCCCGTTGACGCTGCTTTTTGCGTGTCAGGTCCGTCTTCCGCATGGGTGTGCGAGTGTGCCCAAACAGGCAGACCCGCCGGACAGTGACGCATTGCTGCTGCGTCCTTGTCTCGCTGCGTGTTGGACCGGTGTCTCTCAGTCCAACACACGCGCGCGCTTGCTCTGCCCCGTTGCGGCCTTGCATGTTGTCGCCCTTGCGAGTCTTCCCCCGCTGACTGTCCCGTGTTGCTTTGTTGTTGCCTTGCGCTGCCGAGCTTTCCGGCCGAGACGGCAAGCCTTCTGCGTTGCTTGCCCTGCTTGCTGTTCCTTGTCCCTTGTCTTATTTCCACCGGGGTGCGTTTGATGATGTCTCGATCAGTGCCTCCTCGCTTTCCTTCCCTCATGTCGTCTGTGTGCCTCCTTCGGCGTGGTTTTCTGTGCTTTGCCTTGGTGCGTGTGTCCTCTGTTCCCCCGTTTTGCGCGGTCTGCATGGTTCATGTTCTGCTGCACCTGGTGCCCGTGTGTGCTTGCCGCGCCGCCAGAAAAGCTGACAGTCCCCACGCCACGCGGTGCCTTGCCGTTGCGGCGTGTGCGTTTCCCTCACGGTCCCCTGCATGTGCTTGGGTCTGTGCGCTGCACGTTTCACGTTGCTCGTCCCATTGCCCACCCTGTGCGCGGCACTGTGCTCGGTTGCCTGTCGCTTGCGCTTTGTCCTTTCCCTTTGTGCCTCGCGTGTTTTCCTGTGCCTGTGGCCGCGTTTCCTGCTGGTCGATTCTTCTCCGCCCTCCTCCTCTCGCGGCCTGTGGCGTTCTGTCAGTTCGCGGCGCAGTGTTTCCACGTTTTTGGTCGCTTGCGCTGCGCACGCTTCTGGTGCCTTCTTGCATGCTGCGGCGAGTTTTTCCGAGTGAGCCAAAGCCTCTTGCAGCGCGGCGCCTATCTTGTTGAATTGTTCTTTTCCGGCTGCGTTCTCTGCGAATTGGTTCTGCGTTGTCCCGGTGCCGTAGTTTAATGCGCTTGCTGGTGCATGTCGAACAGGCCCGCCCACGTGACTACCCGGGCGGTGTTGCTACTACGCGACCCTCCCTCGATGATGCCCGGCGATTGTCCCGCTGTGCCTCCCCTGTGACCTGTGAGCGGGCAGTAGACGCCCCCGTTTGCAAGCGAAATGCCCGTTGTGAGGGCACTGCCAATACCCTTGTACTCGAGCAGTGCGTTGATGCTGTCTCTGCCTCTGCCTATTTTGGTCTGTCCCCAACCCCTCGCGCCCGCTGCGATTATTTCGCTAGACAGCTGTGCCTCGTCCAGTTGCGTTTCGTTGCATGCCTCCAAGTGTGTCTGCCCCACGTAGTCCGCGTCGCCGTTTTGTGTCGCGCTTGCATGGTCTGCGTCGCCGCTGCCGTGAGTCCCCTTTGCGATGCATAGGTATCCGCCTGTGTCGCCTTTGCCCGAGACGCTGGCGAATGTAAGCACAAAGTCGCTGATGCGCCACGCGAATTCCGTCCCGAGCTTGGTGGCGAGCAGCGCGTGCTTCTGCACCTCCTTCGCTTCGCTTGCTGCTGCCGCAGCGTCAGCTGCGTGTGCTGCTGCGGTGGAGTTGTGCGTGTCGGCCACTGCGAGCGTGCTTGCCGCCAGCCACTTTGCGACTGCATCCGCTTTCTCCGCCGCTGCCTCTGCCAGTGTTTCTGCTGCCGCCGCTGCCACTCTGAGTGCCTTCGATGTCAAGCAGAGCTCCTGCGCCTTTTCCAGTTTCAGGCCCTTTGCCTTGTCTGCTGCGTCCCCCGTGCCAGTGCATGCTGTGGCGACCACGCACAAAACCCACGCCGCGCGTCGCTGTGCCATCTCCCTTCTCTCTCCTTTCCCCTCCCACCGCACGCAGCCCCCACCGCACGCCATTCACTGCCAAAACGCTGCCTGCGCGCCTCGCTTTGCGGAGCGGCACTTCGCCTCTGCCAACTCCCCTTGGTCCCAAGCTCGCGTAACCTTTCCATGTAGCGCCCCTCTGCGCTCTTTCCCCGGTCACCTGCCCCGGTCCCCCAGCGCGGCGCAGCGCGACCTCCTTGCCCCCGCTGCTGCGCGCCGCCCGTCGGGGCTGCCTCCCTCTCTCTGTGCGTTTTGCCTCGTATCCTGTCTCCCCTCGCCTCGCCAGTTTTCTTTGTTCGTGGCTCTCGTCTCGACGTCCCTGCCGCCCTGTGCGCCGCCGCAGACGCTGCTTGACGCACGCTCGCGCTGCCGGCACTTGTTGTCTCCACACTGTCATTTACCACCTTGTCTGTCTCTGCGCGCCGCGTGTTGCACGCTCGAGCACGTGCACGTCACGCCGCGTGACCAACGACGACCTGGGAACGCCGCGTTTGGCGCGCACACTCCTGTTCCCTTTGGCGATCGCGGCCATCGACCTCCGTCGCGTGCGTCCCTTGGCCCAGCGCCGAAAGAGGTCGCTGGTGTGCGGCGGTGCCGGCGCTGTGTCCGGCGGGCAGGTTCGGCGCCACGCAGGCAGAACCTTTGCCGCCCGAAAGGCGTCGTTGAGCGCGGCGCCCGAGGCTGTCCGTGTGGGCCGGCCTCGGCCCGTGTTAGCGCGCCGCGGCTTGGCCTTGTCTCCGCGGGCGCCGCACCACTGACGGCACACGCAAGCGACTTCAACGAGCCGTCGTGCAGGCCGGTGTCGGACGACGAACGAAGCCAGGGCCGTGCGCGCCGGCCGCGCAAGGCGCAGGCGCCCTGATGGGGGACCACGTTCTGCGGCAGCGTAACGGACCAGCCGAAAGACCGGCGTGGCCCGTGCACCTCTCAGCGAAGCCCTGGTGGGCACGCCCACGGCCAGCCGCGGCGTGACAGCAGCGAGCAAGTGTGGGCGGCGCCTACGCAGGTGCGCGGTGTCGAGCCGGAGAAAGACGCGCAAAGCACTGACAGGTCAGGCGTGGCAGCAAAAGACTGCGACGCGGCACCGACGAGCGGCACAGAAGGGCGGAGACAGCACACGCCCGCGGCGGCCGCGTGCAAACGCAGCGAGGCGTCGGCGCGCTGGGCGGACGCGGGTCCGAGAAAGGAGGTGACGGACAAATGCGCGCAAGCGCGACCCGACCGGACGGACAGCGGGCAGCACAGCACCCAATCCGAGTTGACAAACTGGCTGAGTGGGCGGGGAGCCGATACATGGCGCCGGAGGACGAGGGTCAGCGGCGGCAAGGGACAGCACGACTTCGCAGGGACCGCCCCGCACAGGAGGCTCGGCCTGCGGTGCCGCCTCGCGCGCGATCGGAAGCGCGCAAGCCGGATGCGGTTCGTCAGGGCGTAGACACAGACAACGAGGCGCTGCCATCCGACGACGTGCGAGCGGACTGGCAAGAGAACACGACAGCGGGCCACATGTGCAGCTGCAGAGTGAACGGGGACGGGGCGAAGCGGTGCAGGGAGGCACCCGCGTGACGGGTAACGGTTGCAAACAGGCGTGGCGAACGCGGCAACGGCATACGCATGCGCGGGGCGATTTGCTGAGCGCGGAAGGTGTCGGACCGGCGAGTGCACCGGGAACGCAGTCAACGGGCGATTTCCATCGCGCGTACTGGGAAAGACAGGAAGCCTTGGGTGACGAGCGAGCGTGGGAAACGGCAACGCCTGCCGCGCGCGCACAGCAGGAAGGCACCGCACAGGGTGAAGCAGACGAGCCATGCAAACAAAGGGATTGACCGCTGCATGCTTTGCTTGGCCCAAGTGACGGACAGTGACAGGATGAGCGCGAGACGACACGCGGGGACGGGACCGAGGGGTTGGTGGGTCCTCGGAGTGGTGTGGTGCGCTTTGGGTCGGCGCGGCGGAAACTCACTTGGCGATGGACAGTGCAAGAGGCGCTACGTTTTTGGAAGCGCACACGGGCGGGGCAGAGTGGGGGAACAGAGGGGCAAGTTGGGCGGAGCGAACGAGACGTCGACAGCGAGGAGGCGACGGCACAGGCACCAGGGGGAGGGAGGCAGCAACGGCCGAGTCGGCTTGGAAGGCGGCCTGTGTGCCAGCGACCTAGAAGGGTCAACAGGAACGGGGCAGACTGGCCATAAGACCGCACGTGGGACCCTTGCACGCATGCCTTGCAGGGAGGAACAAAGCACCCGTGAGCTTGACTAACGCAAGGAAGGGGACAGCCTTGTCAGCACTGCGGCGGCGCGCAGGTCGCGAGTGCACGGCTTTGTGAGCGGCAGGCGCGGCACTTGGACGGAAGGACGGGAGGAACGACTCGAGACGTGGCACGTGGGGTCACGGATGCGCAGCGGTGTGCGCAGCAGTGGGACCAACGGAAGAAAGAAGCTTGGGAGTTGGAAAGAAAGGATGCGACGCGACAGCGCGGCGTGGCGTGAAGGCGCGGCGCGAGGAAAGCGGCAATGGGACGCAGAAGGGAGAAAGGCAGGTGCGACAGGGCCAGGCCCGACAGAGGCGAGGGCGTGCCGCTGCATACAGCCGGTCGGTCCACAGCTTGGGACTGTGTGGGCCACCGAGCGGTTGACGTGCTTGGAAGCAGCTTGGTCGTTTGTGCACCGATCAGGAAGAAAGGTGCAATACGCGGCGCGAGCCGGGAAGAAGGAGCTGGGGCGATGTGCACAGAATCCGAGGCCATTACGGTGGCGTGAGAAGTGAGGAAAGACCGGAAGGAGGGGTAGAGCGTGCGAAAGGGGGGAGGAGACGCGTGCGGAAGCGGGAAGGCAGGCGAGGCAGCAGAAAGCAGGGCGAGACTTGCACGAGGATGAAGGAAGAGAACGGCACACCAATGGGTGGCATGGGCACGAGACGACGTGGCAGGCGCGGCACACTGCATAAGGACGCGAACCAGACACCGGGGCGCGGAGGAAAGCACGCGACGCGGGAGCGGAAGCAGCAGCCCAGAGAAGGAGGTAGCGCGCTTAGCAAAAAGCAGCCGCAGCCGCAGCGGGACGAGGAGCTAAGGGGGGCAGGCACGGAGGAAGGAATAGAGGGACTGTAGGTGACACACACGGCGCGGCACAACTCAACACGCATGGCTCACGGAAAGGGAGAACTTGCGCGCGGAGAACAGGACGCGAAGGAGATAGGAACTTGGTGCGCGAAGGAGGGGGAAAAAGAGAAGACAATGGAGTTGATGCGGTTATCGAGTGCAGAGAAAATGTCTATAGAGACGGGCGCGACGGACGACGTTGCGGCAGAGAGTGATTGACGCGGCATGCGTGAGCGAACAACAGCACGGCAAGCACGCAGCGCACACGCGGACAGAGGCATGGCGTAGGGGAAGCCAGCTGAAAGCAACAAGCGGAGATGGCAGATTCGTTACTTGATTGTTTGGTCCTTAGGCGTGTGGCCAGCCCGGCGGAAAAAGGAGAGGGATAAATTTTTTAGAAAGAAAGGAAAGGATGGCGAAGGTTGAAAGCAAAGAGATGGAAGATAGTGTGAATTTTTTTCAGATGGTGATTGGCGATGTTAGACTTTAGTTTTTGTCGAGTTAACGAAATGCGAGGGCGCCACAATTGAGAGTAAAAAATGTCGCTGTGTTGCCGTGATTGCGGGAGTGCGATGGTAAGGTAAAAACAGCAAAGCGGAAGATACTGCTGCCACGCAGGAGAATAGATCACGCAGAATTGTAAATAATTTTTTTTAATGCGACCGCTTCAAACTGCGACAAGGAAAAGGAAACAGAAAAGCTAAAGCAAATACCAGGGAAATTCGAGTAGAAAAATACTGAGTCCAATTTGTTTAGTAGCATTTTTGTTCATTTGACTTCAGCACACTTTTTTTATTTTATTTTTCGTTGCACAGTGTAACTCTGTAAAAGATTTTTATTGTCAGCAGAGGTTTTATTTTTTTTAGCAAGTTTAAATTTAATTTTGTTGTTGTGAACAGTGATGTCATTTTTTCTCTGGAATTTTTTCTTATAAATCTCAGCAAATGAATTTTTTTGTTTTCAGCTGAAATTTTATAGTGATTTCCCTTTGTTTTTCTTTTTTCTGTGTAGTATTATTTTTCTATATTTATTTTTTTTTGTGGCCATTTTAGCAAATGTAATTTTCTGTTTTTCTTCTCCTTAACACAAAGCAATCCGCGAAGCTTATCGTTTTTTACCTTTTCTTCTATTATTTTTATACTTCTTTCTTAACTTGTTTTCTCTTTGATCTTCGTCTTTTGTTGTGTTATCAATTTTTTTCTGCAAACTTTTTTGATGTCCTTTTTTTATTGTCTTTGTTTCTTTGTATCTTTTTCTCGCGCCCTTGTCTCAGTTTTTTCCATGTCCTGATTTCTAGTTTCTTTTTTTTATTTTTTTATTTGTTTTTTCGTTGATGTTTGTTGAAGTTCGTTTGTTGTCTTTTTCCTTTTTCTTTCAGTTTTCTTGTTTTTGGTTTGCATGTTTATTGTTTGTTTTTGTGTGCCTTGTTTTCATTCATCCCTTGCGCGCTGTGCGTTTCTTTTGTGTGCATCTGTTATATTTTTGACGCCTACCGTTTCTTTTTTTGTCCTTGGCTTTGTTGGTGTCCGCGTTCCCTTGCGGTGGGCGTCTTGCCTCGTGGTGTTTTTATTTTTTGGCCCCTCCTCCGCGTTTTTCATGCTTCTTTTCCGAGCCTTCTTGCTTTGTCGGCTCATCCCCTTCTCTTCGTATGTTTTTGTTATTCCTGTGACTCCTTCAGTTTTCTTGTGTTTGCGGTTTTCTGTCCTGCTGTTGCTGTCAACAAAGTGTTGGTCATTCTATCTTTGCTGTTTCCTGCTTGTCGTCCTGACTTCATTTCAGTGCTTTGTGCACCCCTGTTTTGTTCGTTGTTCCGCCTCCGCGTTGGGCGTTCATGCCGCCCACACTTTTTGCCTCGTAGCTCCTTTTTTCTTTTTTCGATCTTGCCCCACACAAAAAGCTGACCGCAGCAAGCATCGCGTTCTGCGAGTTCTGCTGTGGTGCCAGCTGCCAAGCGTGTCGAATTGAATGATGCGCTTGCGTTTCGCGACGCCACTGCGAGGTCGTTGCCATGTTTCCCTCGCGACTTGTGCCTCGTGCTACTCGCGTACTGGTGCGCGTTGTTTCGCGCGCTGCGCGTGTTGGTGTTTTTGCGTGCTGAGGTGTGGCATTTTCTTTTTTGTGGCGTGCCGTGTCAAACGCGTTTCGGCTGAGTCTCTTTGCTTCTTTGCCCTGCGTCTTTCAACTGTGCCTCCTTGGCCCGGCCACAAACGGTCGCCTCGTGGCGTTCTACCTGTCTGTGGCCTTGTGTAGGCTCTGTCCCGTGCCTTCTTCCTTTCCATTTGCGTGTATTCTCCTGCGCACTGCTTTGCCCTTTGCGCCATGCTGTCGCCTCCGCGCCTTCTGTCTGCTTCGCCTGGCATGATCCTCTGCACCTCTGTTTGTGTTTTTCTTTTCCGCACGTGCCTTTCCATTGCTGCCTCTTTTGATGGCTTCTTTGCCATCCTGCTTCTGTGCGCGAGTTGGCTCCCGTCAGTGCCTTTGCGCCACCTTCTTCTTCCTTGTTTGCTTTCTCCTGTTTGCTTTGTTGCTTCCGAGCTGCTGCGTTTTCTCGTATTCTCTCTTCTGTTTTCACCTTTCTTTTCTTTCTGATTGGACCTTGTTCCTGTGGCCGGTGTTCCGACCAAGTTGCCGGTTCCCTCGCTGGGCCCTTTTCTTTTTCCGCCTCGCTGTGTTCCGTGCCTCCTTCCGTTCTGCCTCGCCTTCTTCGTTGTTTGTCCGTGGTTGTCGTTGTCCTTCGCCTGCGGCGTGTTCTTGTTTCTCTTGCGATATCTTTCTGTGCGTCGTGGCGTGTCTCTGGCGAGCTGGGTGTTGTCCCTCGTGTTCTTGTTTTTTCTTATTGCAGTGGCCGCCACGTTGCCGATTCTTTCTGCAAAGCCGCCAAGTCTCACTCCGCGGTGGCTTTGCGCGTCTTTTTGTTTGTTGCTGTCCTTGTGGCGGTTCGCCGCAAGCAACGTGCGTGCTTTGCCTTTCCTGAGTCTGCGTTTTTCTCTCCCGTTCTCGGTCGGAGGGTGCGTTGTTCCTGTCCTCGCTCCGCGCGCTTCGCCGCTTTTCGCGGTTCGGTGTTGCTGCCCTGCGTTGGTGGCGATGCGTCGTGGTGTGCAACGTCATTGTTTCCGTTGCGGTCCATCGCACCGTTCTGCCTATGGTCTGTTTCTCTGCGGTGTCTTCCTGTCGCGCTTGCTGTGTCCCCTGTGTTGCTGCGTCTTCGTGCCTGGTGCAGGCCCTTTTTTGGTCTCGGCGGCTGTGCTCACTTGTGCTGGTGCCGTTGCTCGCTCTTGACCAACGCGGTCTCTCTGTGCGTGCTTGTCCCGTTGACGCTTGTTTTTGCGTGTCAGGTCCGTCTTCCGCATGGGTGTGCGAGTGTGCCCAAACAGGCAGACCCGCCGGACAGTGACGCATTGCTGCTGCGTCCTTGTCTCGCTGCGTGTTGGACCGGTGTCTCTCAGTCCAACACACGCGCGCGCTTGCTCTGCCCCGTTGCGGCCTTGCATGTTGTTGCCCTTGCGAGTCTTCCCCCGCTGACTGTCCCGTGTTGCTTTGTTGTTGCCTCGCGCTGCCGAGCTTTCCGGCCGAGACGGCAAGCCTTCTTTGTTGCTTGCCCTGCTTGCTGTTCCTTGTTCCTTGTCTTATTTCCTCCGGGGTTCGTTTGATGATGTCTCGATCAGTGCTTCCTTGCTTGCCTTCCCTCATGTCGTCTGTGTGCCTCCTTCGGCGTGCTTTTCTGTGCTTTGCCTTGGTGCGTGTGTCCTCTGTTCCCCCGTTTTGCGCGGTCTGCATGGTTCATGTTCTGCTGCACCTGGTGCCCGTGTGTGCTTGCCGCGCCGCCGGAAAAGCTGACAGTCCCCACGGCACGCGGTGCCTTGCCGTTGCGGCGTGTTCGTTTCCCTCACGGTCCCCTGCATGTGCTTGGGTCTGTGCGCTGCACGTTGCGCGTTGCTCGTCCCATTGCCTTCCCTGTGCGCGGCACTGTGCTCGGTTGCCTGTCGCTTGCGCTTTGTCCTTTCCCTTTGTGCCTCGCGTGTTTTCCTGTGCCTGTGGGCGCGTTTCCTGCTGGTCGATATCTTCTCCGCCCTCCTCCTCTCGCGGCCTGTGGCTTTCTGTCAGTTCGCGGCGCAGTGCTTCCACGTTTTCGGTCGCTTGCACTGCGCACGCTTCTGGTGCCTTCTTGCATGCTGCGGCGAGTTTTTCCGAGTGAGCCAAAGCCTTTTGCAGCGCGGTGACTATCTTGTTGAATTGTTCTTTTCCGGCTGCGTTCTCTGCGAATGTGGTATCTGCGTTGCTGCCGGTGCCGTAGTTTAATTTGCTTGCTGGTGTCATGTCGAACAGGCCTGCCCACGTGACTACTCGGGCGGTGTTGCCACTACTCGACCCTCCCTCGATGATGCCCGGCGATGAGCCTGTGTTGTCGCCCCTGTGACCTGCGAGTGGGCAGTAGACGCCGCCGGTGTTAAGCGAAACTCCCGTTGTGAGGTCACTGCCAATAGGCTTGCACGCGAGCAGTGCTTGCATTTTCTCCTTCGGTTCGTTGCCTACTTTGGTTCCCGTCCAACCCTTCGTGCCCGCTGCGATTATTTCGCTAGCCAGCTTCTTGTCTTCCAGTTGCGTTTCGTTGGATGCCGCCACGTGCTTCGTCCCCACGTAGTCCGCGTCGCCGTTTTGGCTCTCTGAAGCTTGGTCTTCGTCGCCTGTGCCGACAGTTGCCTTTGCGATGCACAGGTATCCGTCGTTGTGGCCTTTGCCCGAGACGCTGGCGAATGTAAGCACAAAGTCGCTGATGCGCCACGCGAATTCTGTCCCGAGCTTGGTGGCGAGCATCGCGTGCTTCTGCACCTCCCTCGCTTCGCTTGTTGCTGCCGCAGCGTCCGCTGCGTGTGCTGCTGCGGTGGAGTTGTGCGTGTCGGCCACTGCGAGCGTGCTTGCTGCCAGCCACTTTGCGACTGCGTCCGCTTTCTCCGCCGCTGCCTCTGCCAGTGTTTCTGCTGCCGCCGCTGCCACTCTGAGTGCCTTCGATGTCAAGCAGAGCTCCTGCGCCTTTTCCAGTTTCAGGCCCTTTGCCTTGTCTGCTGCGTCCCCCGTGCCGATGCATGCTGTGGCGACCACGCACAAAACCCACGCCGCGCGTCGCTGTGCCATCTCCCTTCTCTCTCTTTTCCCCTCCCACCGCACGCAGCCCCCACCGCGCGCCATTCACTGCCAAAACGCTGCCTGCGCGCCTCGCTTTGCGGAGCGGCACTTCACTTCTGCCAACTCCCCTTGGTCCCAAGCTCGCGTAACCTTTCCATGTAGCGCCCCTCTGCGCTCTTTCCCCGGTCACCTGCCCCGGTCCCCCAGCGCGGCGCAGCGCGACCTCCTTGCCCCCGTTGCTGCGCGCCGCCCGTCGGGGCTGCCTCCCTCTCTCTGTGCGTTTTGCCTCGTATCCTGTCTCCCCTCGCCTCGCCAGTTTTCTCTGTTCGTGTGTCTCGTCTCGACGTCCCTGCCGCCCTGTGCGCCGCCGCAGACGCTGCTTGACGCACGCTCGCGCTGCCGGCACTTGTTGTCTCCACACTGTCATTTGCGTCCTCGTCTGTCTCTGCGCGCCGCGTGTTGCACGCTCGAGCACGTGCACGTCACGCCGCGTGACCAACGACGACCTGGGCACGCCGCGTTTGGCGCGCACACTCCTGTTCCCTTTGGCGATCGCGGCCATCGACCTCCGTCGCGTGCGTCCCTTGGCCCAGCGCCGAAAGAGGTCGCTGGTGTGCGGCGGTGCCGGCGCTGTGTCCGGCGGGCAGGTTCGGCGCCACGCAGGCAGAACCTTTGCCGCCCGAAAGGCGTCGTTGAGCGCGGCGCCCGAGGCTTTCCGTGTGGGCCGGCCTCGTCCCGTGTTAGCGCGCCGCGGCTTGGCCTTGTCTCCGCGGGCGCCGCACCACTGACGGAACACGCAAGCGACCTCAACGAGCCGTCGTGCAGGCCGGTGTCGGACGACGAACGAAGCCAGGGCCGTGCGCGCCGGCCGCGCAAGGCGCAGGCGCCCTGATGGGGGACCACGTTCTGCGGCAGCGTACCGGACCAGCCGAAAGACCGGCGTGGCCCGTGCACCTCTCAGCGAAGCCCTGGTGGGCACGCCCACGGCCAGCCGCGGCGTGACAGCAGCGAGCAAGTGTGGGCGGCGCCTACGCAGGTGCGCGGTGTCGAGCCGGATAAAGACGAGCAAAGCACTGACGGGTCAGGCGTGGCAGCAAAGGACTGCGACGCGGCACCGCCGAGCGGCACAGAAGGGCGGAGACAGCACACGGCCGCGGCGGCCGCGTGCAAACGCAGCGAGGCGCCGGCGCGCTGGGCGGACGCGGGTCCGAGAAAGGAGGTGACGGACAAATGCACGCAAGCACGCCCCGACCGGACGGACAGCGGGCAGCACAGAACCCAATCCGCGTTGACATACTGGCTGAGTGGGCGGGGAGCCGCTGCATGGCGCCGGAGGACGAGGGTCAGACGCGGCAAGGGACAGCACGCCTTCGCAGACACCGCCCCGCACAGGAAGATCGGCCTGCGGTGCCGCCTCGCGCGCGATCGGAAACGCGCAAGCCGGATGCGGTTCGTCAGGGCATAGACACAGACAAGGTGGCGCTGCCATCCGACGACGTGCGCGCGGACTGGCAAGAGAACACGACAGCGGGCCACATGTGCAGATGCAGAGTGAACGGGGACAGGGCGAAGCGGTGCGGGGTGGCACCCGCGTGACGGGTAACGGTTGCAGACAGGGATGGCGAACGCGGCAACGGCATACGCATGCGCGGGGCGATTTGCTGAGCGAGGAAGATGTCGGTCCGGCGAGTGCACCGGGCACGCAGTCAACGGGCGATTTCCATCGCGCGTACTGGGAAAGACAGGAAGCCTTGGGTGACGAGCGACAGTGGGAAACGGCAACGCCTGCCGCGCGCGCACAGCAGGAAGGCACCGCACAGGGTGAACAGATGAGCCATGCGAACAAAGGGATTGACCGCTGCATGCTTTGCTTGGCCCAAGTGACGGAAAGTGACAGGATGAGCGCGAGACGACACGCGGGGCCGGGACCGCGGGGTTGGTGGGTCCTCGGAGTGGTGTGGTGCGCTTTGGGTCGGCGCGGCGGAAGTTCACGCGGCGATGGACAGTGAAAGAGGAGCTACGTTTTTGGAAGCGCACACGGGAGGGGCAGAGTGGGGGAACAGCGGGGCAAGTTGGGCGAGACGAACGCGACGTCGACAGAGAGGAAACGACGGCACAGACACCAGGAGGAGGAAGGCAGCAACGGCCGAGTCGGCTTGGAAGGCGGCCTGTGTGCCAGCGAGCTAGAAGGGTCAACAGGAACGGGGCAGACTGGGCATGGGACCGCGAGTGGGACCCTTGCACGCATGCCTTGCAGGGAGGAAGAAGACACCCGTGAGCTTGACTAACGCAAGGAAGGGGACAGCCTTGTCAGCACTGCGGCGGCGCGCAGGTCGCGAGTGCACGCCTTTGTGAGCGGCGCGCGCGGCACTTGGACGGAAGGACAGGAGGAACGACTCGAGACGTGGCACGTGGGGTCACGGAAAAGCAGCGGTGTGCGCAGCAGTGGGACCAACGGAAGAACGAAGCTTGGGAGTTGGAAAGAAAGGATGCGAGGCGGCAGCGCGGCGTGGCGTGAAGGCGAGGCGCGAGGAAAGCGGCAATGGGACGCAGAGGGGAGAAAGGCAGGTGCGACAGGGCCAGGCCCGACAGAGGCGAGGGCGTGCCGCTGCATACAGCCGGCCGGTCCACAGCTTGGGAAAGTGTGGGGCAACAAACGGTTGACGTGATTGGAAGCAGCTTGGTCGTTTGTGCACCGATCAGGAAACAAGGCGCAGTACGCGGCGCGAGCCGGTAAGAAGGAGCTGGGGCGATGTGCAGAGAGTCCGACGCCATTACGGTGGCGTGAGAAGTGAGGAAAGACCGGCAAGGAGTGGGCAGCGCGTGCGAAAGGGGGGAGGAGACGCGTGCGGAAGCGGGAAGGCAGGCGAGGCAGCAGAAAGCAGGGCAAGACTTGCACGAGGATATAGGAAGAGAACGGCACACCAATGGGTGGCATGGGCACGAGACGACGTGGAACTTGCGACACACTGCATAAGGACGCGAACCAGACACCGGGGCGCGGAGGAAAGCACGCGACGCGGGAGCGGAAGCAGCAGCCCAGAGAAGGAGGCAGCGCGGTTAGCAAAAAGCAGCCGCAGCCGCAGCGGGACGCGGAAGCGAGGGCACCAGGCACAGAGGAAGGAATAGAGGAACTGTAGGTGACACACACGGCGCGGCAGCACTCAACACGCATGGCTCACGGAAAGGGAGAGCTTGCGCGCGGGAGAACAGGACGCGAAGGAGACAAGAACTTGGTGCGCGATGGCGGGGGAAAAAGAGAAGACCATGGAGTTGATGCGGTTATCGAGTGCAGAGAAAATGTCTATAGAGACGGGCGCGACGGACGACGTTGCGGCAGAGAGTGATTGACGCGGCATGCGTGAGCGAACAACAGCACAACAAGCACGCAGCGCACACGCGGAAAGAGGCATGGCGTAGGGGAAGCCAGCTGAAAGCAACAAGCGGAGATGGCAGATTCGTTACTTGATTGTTTGGTCCTTAGGCGTGTGGCCAGCCCGGCGGAAAAAGGCGAGGGATAAATTTTTTAGAAAGAAAGGAAAGGATGGCGAAGGTTGAAAGCAAAGAGATGGAAGATAGTGTGAATTTTTTTCAGGCGGTGATTGGCGATGTTAGACTTTAGTTTTTGTCGAGTTAACGAAATGCGAGGGCGCCACAATTGAGAGTAAAAAATGTCGTTGTTCTGCCGTGATTGCGGGAGTGCGATGGTAAGGTAAAAACAGCAAAGCGGAAGATACTGCTGCCACGCAGGAGAATAGTTCACGCAGAATTGTAAATAATTTTTTTTAATGCGACCGCTTCAAACTGCGACAAGGAAAAGGAAACAGAAAAGCTAAAGAAAATAACAGGGAAATTCGAGTAGAAAAATACTGAGTCCAATTTGTTTAGTAGCATTTTTGTTCATTTGACTTCAGCACACTTTTTTCTATTTTATTTTTCGTTGCACAGTGTAACTCTGTAAAAGATTTTTATTGTCAGCAGAGGTTTTATTTTTTTAGCAAGTTTAAATTTAATTTGTTGTTGTGAACAGTGATGTCATTTTTTCTCTGGAATTTTTTCTTATAAATCTCAGCAAATGAATTTTTTGTTTTCAGCTGAAATTCTATAGTGATTTCCCTTTCTTTTTCTTTTTCTGTGTAGTAGTATTTTTCTATATTTATTTTTTTTTTGTGGACATTTTAGCAAATGTAATTTCTGTTTTTCTTCTCCTTAACACAAAGCAATCCGCGAAGCTTATCGTTTTTTACCTTTTCTTCTATTATTATGCTTCTTTCTAACTTGTTTTCTCTTTGACCTTTGTTTTTTGACGTGTTATCAATTTTTTTCTGCAAACTTTTTTGGTCTCCTTTTTTTATTGTCTTTGTTTCTTTGTATCTTTTTCTCGCGCTTGTCTCAGTTTTTTCCATGTCCTGATTTCTAGTTTCTTTTTTTTTTTTTTTTATTTGTTTTTTCGTTGATGTTTGTTGAAGTTCGTTTGTTGTCTTTTTCTTTTTCTTTCAGTTTTCTTGTTTTTGGTTTGCATGTTTATTGTTGTTTTGTGTGCCTTGTTTTCATTCAGCCCTTGCGCGCTGTGCGAGTCTTTTGTGTGCATCTGTTATATTTTGACGCCCACCGTTTCTTTTTTGTCCTTGGCTTTGTTGGTGTCCGCGTTCCCTTGCGGTGGCGTCTTGCCTCGTGGTGTTTTTATTTTCTGGCCCATCCTCCGCGTTCCTCACGCTTCTTTTCCGAGCCTTCTTGCTTTGTCGGCTCATCCCCTTCTCTTCGTATGTTTTGTTATTCCTTGACTCCTTCAGCGTTCTCGTGTTTGCGGTTTTCTGTCCTTCTGTTGCTGTCAACAAA
>SOPI01000182.1:0-58236 GCA_021307395.1 Trypanosoma vivax | reverse complement strand
AAATTTATTATTTTACGTCCTTCATGCTTTCATATATATTATATATATTATATGTATGTTTATTTATGTTATTTTTGAGCTTTTTTTCTATTTATTCTTTTATTTATAATTGTTGCTTTTAGGGTGTCCGTGTCTTTTTACCTTTCTCTCCCGCTTATCCTTTTATTACGTTCGGTCTTGTTACTAATCTTTATCTCTTTTTTGTATTTTTTATTTCTTTTTTTTTGTTTATATATATTAAAAGTTTTGCACTAATGCTGCCTATTTGTTGAGAACTTTTAGAACCAGTTCCTTAATTTTTCTATTCTTTTCGGCGTCCAATTCATAATTCTTTATTTATTGTTGCAGCGGCGCGTGCGGAGGTTCCCAGTCGCGGTTATTTCTGTTCACTCTCCCCCTGCGAGGGCGGAGAGGGTTGGGCGAGTTTCGTTTAAAAGCGCTATGCGTAAAGGCTGGCCTTAGAACAGAGGAAGGTTTATATTGTGGAGCTGAGGCTGTTTCATTCCGTTCGCGGGCTCTTCAAAAGTCTCAAATGACTTCCGACATCTCTGCAATCGTGCCTCGCACAGCTCGGGGGACACTTTCCCAGCGTGAAGTACTCAGCTGCAACCACTGCCAGCTGTCATGGCCGCTAAAGAACGCTCAGCATTTGCACGTGCGAATATGTTCGCGTGAACATTTCTTCCTCCCGCTGGCGCGGTTGTGCATCAGAGCTTTGCCTTCCTCACAGATAAGTCCGTTTATTTCATTAAACATCCGCGCACTTCTTCGTTTTCTTCCGCTCAAGAACAGGCCGCAATGAACCGAGCGGCTGGTCGTTGCACAAGAAGCGGCAATCCACAAAATAAAAAATCGGCATTGATGAGTTAAAGCGTGATCCTATATATTGACGTATGTGTGCGTTTCAAATGAAAGTTAGGAAGACCGATAATAATAAAGTTCTTTGTATTCGAATAGCCCACAGAAGGAATGGACTAGGCTTGCCCAACCTGTATAAATCTTTGATCTGTCCTTTGTAAGTTTAGTTTTAACGGAGAACGTTTTTAACGAAAAACAAGTTTTTTGTAAGCGAAGGAAACATGCTGACAAACACATCCCGAACCGTTTCGGATGCAGAATGGAATATATTCCTGCGTGCTATGCACGCTTTTGTTGAAAAGAACGGGCGTGCGTCCTTTTCTTTTGCCAATCTTCTCCAAGCGAACGTAAGCGTAGGGCATACTGACGGTTTCTTGCTGATGGAGATTGGAGATATCTTAATCTTTGAAAGCTGACGAGTGAAGTTTATGGATTTGCGCAGCGCAATGGTTTCGTTTGAACTGCCTAAGAGTGGTGATTTCATCCGCGCATTCGGAGTTGCAAAGGAATGCTTTCAAAATGAAAGTCACACGCTGGAGGATGGCATGGCCACGCTATTCCGGCAGTGCGGAGCGGCACGGTTACAAATTCACGAAGAACGCCAACGCATGCAAGCACACTTTGCCACAGCGGATGGTGAAGGCAACGACCTGAAGCAATGGATTTTCCAGATGAAGGAACAAAAACCACGGATGCTCGAGCGCGTCAAAAATCTCCAGAACACCAACGGAGTGCTCTCGGCTGAGAATGAGATTTGCAAACTGGGAGGGTCCAAACGGCCAATAAAACGCGAGGCTTGAGCGCACAGAGGAGCGAGCCCAACACGCAGCCACCGCAGCAGTGTTCAGGGATGGTTTTTCACGCACCTACAACCGGCGAACAGGAGCAGCTGCGCGACGCGCTGTTGACAACAAACGTTGGATTTTGTGCAATCCAGGGGTTTCGGGATAAACTAAGCGACGCGTCCTTCAAACCTGAAGAAAAGATTCGCACGCACGAGGGCGCGCACGATTACTGGATGGCAACGTCGCGGGAACAATTATTTTCAGCGTGCCGCTGCATGTTTCTAATGCGCTCAAAATCTGTTTTTTGGTTGCAAGACGCGTGGGATGAAATGGTGTTATGGGTGCGGGCCGTTGGCGAAATGGGTCTCACAGAAGGCCTGAATCGGTCAGGCAGGCGCGCTTATAATCGACGGCGCCCCTTGCGTGCGAAAAACGCGCACATCCACGCATGAAAGCGGAGTCGCCCGCGGGAGCTCAGAAAGGCCCTCGAAAAGAGGAAGGCCCGTATCACCAGGCGTGCCTAAAGGCCAACAAACAACAAACACCTGCGCCGAGCAATGCGCGATGCTTCCACTGCGGGCGAATGGGGCAATACAGTTCAGTGTGTCATGCTAAGATGGCTTGCGAGTCTTATTGCAAGACAAAAAGCGTTCAGCAGCACCAGAAACAATGAGCTCCGGAGCCGATATGGTATCGGATTCCGCCGCCGAAGAAATAAGACAACACTGTAATCAAGCGGGTTGCACTGCGCGGTCCGTGGCCGGGAGAAAGGGAATCAGTAATAGCGGAAGAAGTTGCGCGCAGCTTCGGCGAGCGAGAGACAGTTATTGGCAACTTTCCCCCAACACTCGAACCGTTGAAGGAACACACAAACGACATTGTCATCATAAAAGCTGCGAACCGCTAGCTGTGCCTCCTAGCTTGGGCATCGGAAACGAGCCGCATCGCCAATGGAATGTTGAAGGGGCATAAGTGGGAGCAGAGAATGTCCATAATGAGACGCCTCGGCGAATTCACAAAATCACACGGCCCGGAAATGTCGGAAGACCACGTGCCTCTTTTTATTGTGAGTTTGAAGCTGGCGAAAAGCAGCGCCGTGCAGTATACAAGGGCGCTGTTGTCGGCGATGGCAGCTGGGAAGGCACCGGCTCAGATGTTTCTTTCGGGCCTTCGGAGGGCGGCAGCGGCAAATCCCTAAGGCGGGCGCGTCCAACGAAGCGGCGGGAGCCGAATCTCGTTTGCGGCGCGATGGTGCCCGAAATGGGCCGCGTTGCTGTGCGGCTCGCGTGTGTCTCGGCGAGTTGCTTGAGCGAAATTGCGCTGCTGCGGGAGAAAGAATTTATCGGGCACCCGAGCGACCGCACCGCCTTTGTTGTCGACTGGGGCGCTCTGCCAAAAACATTCGAGGCAGGCACGCGCAGAGCAGCGCGCTGTGTGGCGATCGCGGGCGCTGGTGCCTTCACGATGGGAAGACTTATTGCAAAAACGGTGGCTTTGGGAGCGGCTCGCCACACTTGGCGCGCGCGCTTTGGAAAAAGCCTTGCGGCCCTGCGCCGCGACGGCGTATTCGATAAAGCTGGACGCGCCGGCGCACGCGGCCGCGGGGGCGGTCGAACACGATTTGGGCCCGAGAATTCTGACGCAGCTGGGGAAACACGCGGGCCCACCAGGGCTGCCGCGCAGCACCGCGCGGTGCCCGGGACACCATTTAAAACAGTTCCGCGAAGTTAACGGCCCTAATGTAAATGACATGCGGGACATGGCCAAATTGCCTTGGGCGCCTGCAAAAGCCGTAGGCGAAGATAAGGCGCCGGGACAGCTTTTTAATGGGCACAGCATTTTGAAACGTGCTCGGATTACCAGAGTTGCCGCTGAGGAGGGACAGTGGCGATTGCCGTTGCAGAAGGTGAATGTGGGACGCTGCTGTTGCAGCGGGCAAGGCGCCGCCTCAACAGCAAGGCCCTGCAGCGCTTCGATGCAGTGTGGCGCAATACGCTCCTATCCCTGGAACCGCATTCATCAAACCGCGAACCGAAGTTGAGAATTGATGAGGCAGTTGCCAAAGAGATGGAGGGGGCCGGTGTCATTTTTGAAGCGTCGCAAAAATCTACAAAGGGTTGGGTGGTGCCCTTCACCGTTGTAGAAGGGAAGGCCGCAGGGCTGAGAAGGCGTTTCATTTCACAGCCGAAGGGTGAAAGCGACCACAGCGATTGTGAGGCCGAGGGGCCGCTGGAGCATGCGTCGTGCTATCTGCATGCTGCGTTTGGCGAGGTCGCGGCGGTATTTGTTTTAAAGGCGTCCCTCTTCCAGGTCAGCCTGCCACAAGGCAGTCGCGCAAGTTTCCGGTGCCGCGCGGAAGCTGGCATGTTGGTGGAGCCCACGCACCTCCCAACGGAATACAAGTGCAGCCCCGAAATACCGCGCACGGTCGCGCGGGTGTTGGCTGGAGACACCGCGGTGGTGAGTTCGAGATGTGCCGCACAGAAGTCACTAAAAATACACGTTTGGATCGACAATATCCGAATCTGCGGCCCATGGCGGGGTGGCGTGGAGAAGCGGGGCCGCGTTGCAACCAGGAATGTGAGGCAATGTGGCACCGCGCTGGGTGAGAGCAACTGCCTCACCAAGAAGTGTTATTTTATCGGCGCGTCTTTCGACCACGAAACTGGCACGGTTTGCCTAAGCCAAAAAGCGATAATAAAGCTCAGGGAGGCGCCGCCGCTGGAAGGACTCTCGGTGGCGGAATTGGAACGCCTGACGTCACACATGGTGCGTGCCGCTGGTGTGTGGCGGAGGGTCTCAATACTCAACGGGGGGCTCTTGCAGCTCAGCGACGACGCCGGCGTGCCAGCGCATGAAGATTGACGAGGCGAACCGTTGGCCCAGCACATTGCTGGAGAATAGGCCCGTCGCACCGCGAAGGCATCGACCCACTTCGGCCGCATTGGTGACAGACGCTTCCATTTACGGATGGGGCGCGCTTCTGTTTAAGGATAGCGGGGAGGTGTGAGTGGTGGGCGGTGTGTGGGAAGAAGAGCCACACTGCATCTCACAGTGTGAGGCGCGTGGCGTGTCACTGGGGCTCAGTTCCTTTGCTGAGGTGACGCCTAAAAATCTGCACATTTGCATTAGCAGCGTGACGGCAGTGAATATAATGAAGAAAGGCAAGGCACATTCTGACACGCTGGTGGGCGAGCCTTCGCTTATCGATAAGGCGTTGCAAGAACAAGGTGTTCGGGCCTCTTGTGACTTCATTGCCTCTACCGAGAACCCCGCTGACGGGATTTCTCGTGGAAACAGGCTTAGGAATTTGGATGCCGCGAAGGGGTGCCCGGGGAGTGAGGTGATAAACGCATTTCCGCTTCGCCCTTTCGTTAGTCATAGTTTCGAAAGATTGTTATTTAGTAATTATTTGGGTTTTCCCTGTTGCTTGACATTGTCTAATTAAGTGTTAATTTAGCCACATTTTTTTTTTCATTTTTTATTTTACGTTGAAAGTGAGGGTTGGGTAAGGTGTAGTCTATCCCTTTTTTAACCCATACTTTCTAGTCCTCCGAGGTGTTTAATGAAGGTGCCAGCACCCGCCCGTATGTTCGCGCCTTTTTTATGGATAAAGAAAAACTGCTTCTAAATATTTTGCTCCTGTTATGTCAAGGGAAAGGCGGACTGAATCTGTTGTTACGTAGAGTGCTCTACAGGCATTCGGCTGGGGCCCAACTCGTTTCTCTTCTAGTCACATTCATTTGCATATTCTTACATTGGAAGTGCGATCTGTGCGCGACGGTTTCTGTACTGTCAATGTTGGCTGAATGGGATTAAAAAGGTTCAAGTGCTTGTGGCTACCGCGCAATGGCCAGTTTAGTTAGTTTGGGTTGCGAGGTTGCACGTTTCCGCACATGGGACTCAATGTGCACAGAGTCACCAGTTGCCACAAAAAAGCATCCGGCTATTAACAGACAGGCCACTACGACTTGTGGAACCCATGCCACTAACGAGTATCATCATCGATCTTGAAGGAAAGCAGCGCCTGGAGCCGTTCGTCGGCCGCATGCTCACAACACCTGCAATGGCATTGTGTTTCTTAGACGTTGGGCATAGCAAATGTATCACCTGCGATTCCATATCATACCTCACAAAATCCATAAGCACACGCGTTTCCCCCCGTTGCGGGCAACTCGATATTCACAAATGACTCAAACAAACAACTAAGGAGGTGACACTAACGCCTGGGCAGCTGTGCGCTGAAGCTGAAAAGCCATGTAGGTCTACACCTGGCAACCGAAGCCATCGCGTTTTGTTTTAGAGTGTCCTGAGGTATACCCCAATAGAAACGCGCACGGTCATTTGTTAGCGGGCTTCTGCGTGTAGGTGTGGTGGCCACGGGCAGATTTGCGTTTGGCGGCCGCTACACTACACAAAAGTGGAAGATGATCATATGGCATTGCCTCCTGGCCAAAATTCCATGCGGCTACGCGCGGATACGGAGACATGCACCTATGGCGCAATGAAGGTCTCGCTTGCAGTGAGCACAGTCGCCTAGTTCAACCACAAAAAAACAGTGACGGGAAGTGGCGTATGCGAACACTACAGCACAACGCGAATCCTCAAAGCGGGCTTCAAGAGCCCTCCTGAAAGACACCGCAACACACTGCACGCCAAACCAAGGCACATCATAATTACATGACGCTTCCACCGAGTCGCAGCGCCACCTATGAGGTGAGGTTGTATCGATGTAGCATCATGCATTTGCAGTGTCGGTGCAACAAGCGCACCACCGAATGACCATTTCTCACTGGGAAGACACAAAAACACACAGACAGTGTGGCGGTCTCTTCAGCTCGATGGCCGTGTTCCGCAGTGCAGTTAAGCGCGATGTGCGGCTTCAAATCAGCTAGGTCGAAGGGACTCGTGCAATGGTGACCTACAATAGAAAACTCACGGCTCCAAGACAGACCTTACCGCAGCAGGAACAGGAACAGACATCAACGAGGCCACACACTTTGAGCACGGTTTCGTGCACCCCATTGTTACAAAAAACTTCAAACGGAGGACTCTCTGCGGAAGCAATGGGCCGCGTGAGACCGCCTACTGAGCGTAACGCCGGCACAAGGATGGGAAGATGGAGATGGAGGGGAAAGATCGAGTGCTGCAACCATAATAAGGCTTTCGAGAATGGTATGTACACACTTGGAAAGCTGAACCAATGTCCGACTATTAGCAGATTCAACTGCAAACTTCAAAAAATAACTGTCAAATAGTGGCAATTCGAGCAAGGAAGAGAGTTGCGTCATTTGGCGAATAGACACGACATGCCATTTCGTGCAAATGGGCCGTAAATTTTTAACACTGGCACAAATCAAGCATGAACCGAACCCTGACACAATACAGGAAGCCGCATATAACTTACTGGTCTGCTACCACAGTCATTCCGTATGAGTAATGAGCAAAAACGGTGTTTGAAACAGTGCAGGAATCATCTACAAAGAGTTTTAAGTGAGACGAACAGAGATAAACTGGCACAGTGGTAGCGCATTTTTCATAGAGTTCCATACTGGCATGGCATTGTGGAAAAAAAAGGCAATGACGAAACACCCTAAAATAAACCGCCAAATCTTGATGCGCTGCCAGGCCTCCCAACATTGTCGGGTAAAATTTTCAATAACAAAACACCTGCCAGCACGGCGCATGGGACCGCCGCCTGCTTTCACGCTCACACGCAGGCGCGTTGTCGGCCCACAGCACCTGCTTGTTCGTCCCAAAACGTCTCGACCGGCCGCACGCGGCACAGCACACGCACGCGGGCACCCAGTAGCAGGCGTGGTCGCACTGATCAGGTTGTCGTCCAGCTGCACCTCGCACCGCTCCGCTCTTCTCCAGAACGCATGGGCGTCTCCGTGACCCCCACCACCCTCACCTCCCCGGCAGCCATCGCGCACACCTGCCGCCTCTTCATCCCCCTTGCGTCTCGGTGACGCGCGTAAATCACCTCCCACGAGAGCTACTGCTTCACCACATCTCAGTCCCGAAAACACTCCCTCATCCTCGCCATCAAACGAGGCACAGCGCCCGTCGTCGTGTCGTGGTTATCTTGCTTCGTCATCTGCACGCACACAATGGTCCAACTCGCGCAAGCACCTCGAGCACCCGCTTGAGCGACAGCAGCAGCGTCTTGTGGCGGCGTATCCACAAAATAAAATGCGTCCACCACGGGGAAGCTGACAGGGTCTGGCATTCACGGCACACTCGTCCTCAGGTGCATGCTCGCCAATGGCACTCCTCCTCGCTGATCCCCAATCTTGAACGCAACCACTTGGTGCTGCGCGTACCAAGCAATCGCTCTCACGCGCGTGTGCTGGGCAGCGCGCTCGGAAGGCACTTCATCCTCACCACCACCTTGTCCACAACGCTCTCGTACATGAGCGCACACCAACCGAGCTTCTCCAGCACTTCTACAGCAAGGCCCGGCATCTCCAATGCCTTCGCGAGGTGCGATCCTGCAAAAAAGTAGTTAACGACGAGAGCCCTCAACTTCGCACAAATGACCTCAGAGGCGGCGAAGCTCAGGCAGTCGTCAGCCGTGCCACTCGCGGCACGCACAAGCTTTATGATTTGGTGGCCTGTCCCGTCCTCCGCCTTGACATTCCACAGCGCTTGAAGCGCCATCGCAGCTTTGAGCATGGTTCTTATCATCAAGCACGCAGCGCGTCGCTCAACCTCACTCCATCGCCGCTCGACTCCCACCTTGTAGGCCTGGCAGCGCTCATCCGCCCCACGGCGACACCACTACTGCTGCGCGAACAGCACCCTCACCACAAGCGCGGGCAGTAGTTGATGCTAATGCGGAGAGCTCTTCCTGTTTCTCCCACCACCGTAGCTGCCTTCATTCGGCAACGACGGCACAGCGCAGCCCCGCTCAGACGTGGGCAGACGGTCGTCATGCCATGCAAAGTGCCCACATCGAAAGCGAAGCGACACCCCGCACGGCACTTCCCCGTTGCGTCCTTCGCGAGTAGTTTCCTCTCGCTCCATCAGCGCCTCTCACTGGCCACATGCCGCATCGCAGCAAAGCGCGTCCTCTGCTCTTCGCGGAGCACTGCGCGAGCAGCCATGGCGCCGGTCTTGTGGAAGATGCGCGTGCAGCCAAGAACACAACACTCTGCGTGACACGTCTTAGGCGCTGCGTCGGGTACGTTCTTCTTGCTCACGCCCAATGCGGTGCTGCACGCACACGACCGCAAAGCAATCGATTTACAGCCACACACTACAAACACGGCGACCGGCAGCTCAGGCTCGCGTTGGCGCTTCTTGGCCTTACCTCTTCCAAACGCACGCAGCGCACGCACACACACGCCCTGGGCGGCGCATGGTCACGACAGGACTGCGTGTGCCTCGGGGCCGCGTGGCATGGCGTGCGTCCGTGTCTTCAAGCGGCGCGCAGCACGAGCATCGCTTCCTCGGCGTCGGGTTCGGAAGCAAGTGGCGCTGAGTGCACAGCTGCCCCTGGCGATGGTCCGCACCAGTGCTCTTCGACAACTCAGTCACACAACACACAGCCTCGCAGCCAACGCGCCGCGACGCACCCAGCCACGCGAGCCGCTCCACACGCGCGACTTCCACGCACCGCGTGGGCGCCCACACAGCGCCCTCCGGAGAGTCGCACACGACAACCAAAGCTCGTTGAGCGCCTGACGGGCCCGCATCATCGCACTGGAGCGGCGCCACTCCCTACCTTCAGCACCACTGCCCCTGCGCACACAACTAAAGAGATGGAAAGAAGCGCAATGTTGGCACGGCCTCATACAGCGCGGGCATGCAGCACAACGGGTCGAGTGCGGAGGCACACTCCGTCGTGGGGCAAAAGGCAGCACACACACACACAGACACACTCAGACACTCAAGCAGACGGGTGCAAAGAGCAAAGTTTGCGCGGCTCAGAACGGCAGCGCGTCACGGTAACCCACAAGCGCTTGCGCAAACACGGAAAGAGACGTTACTTTTTACCACTTTAGCGCTCGGTAATGCGCCCTCCGCCGGACGCGAGCACAGCGGCCAGAGCAGGTCAGCGCAGCTTGGCACTCGGGCGAGAGACGCTGGCGAGCGGGCGGCCGTGTGAGTGCATCGCTGGTCGGCGGCGCGGGCAACTCCACAGCCACTGCGTACTGCGGATGCGTCAGACTCTTCATATGAAACATGGAATGGTGGCGGGGCATGGGAACAGCAACAGGTGGAGAGCGCAAGGTGCTGCGTTTGTGCTAAAGTGGTTTACAGACGGAAAACAATGGCGTTTGGCGGCGCGTAGAAGCGCCAAAAACAGAAAAACAGGGCATTTAAAAACACGTAAGACAAAGGAATTCACAATGTTATTTTAGCTCTGATATCCAGGAAGTCAGTGGAAAACATACGGCGTTGTTGTGGGGAAGTCACTGACGATAAAAGGCGGCCCTCAGCTGGCCGCGGGCATGGCAGCACTCGCACGCGCCACTCTCAACAAACGCTGCGACACACGTCATCATCTCTCTGGAAGCAGCGCACGGACAAACAGCACAGTTTCATCGACCGACTTCTGGTACTGCCGCACCTTCGTGTTCCAGAACTCGTGCGCGCCCTTGTGGCCCGCATCCCCTTCCATCCCTCGGGGAATGCTGCACCGCTGCCTGGTGCGCATTTTCTCCGTTTTATTCGGCTGGAAGTAGATCATCTCCCACTGCGCGTTGCGCGTGAAGTCCTCCCAGTTCGTGAACTGCGCGCGCAGCGCCTTCATGAGCAACATCAGCTTGTTCGTGTCCGTGGGATGCTCCCTAGCCAGCGTCACCTGCAGCAGCACCACCGTCCTTTGCGGTGCACCACGCTGCCACCCAGCACCACTCGTCCCACCAGTGTGATCCTCCACAACGAAGAACCCATCGATCACGGGGTAGTCGTCATGGTAGTTCCGGTACAGCACCATGGGCTCGCACGTCGTCACCACCTCTGGCCTGCAGCCGTTGTAAAGGTACCCCACGCGCCTGAAGGTGAATTGCTCACTCGCAATGCTTGCGAGGGCAACCGTCTCCACAACGGATCGTCTTTGCACACGCGCACCACTTTCCAGGGCCCGAGTGCCTTGGAGCAGTCGCCAGGCGGACGCAGGACGCTGCAGTGCGGCGAGTACGAGGATCTCAAACACAATGCCGTTGCTTGTCGCGTAGTGCTCGGGGTTGAATATTCTGGGGTCACTCGCAACAATGTCATGCAGCTGGTCAATCATTTTACTCCGCAACGCCACAGACACGGGCCTGTTCCCGCAGCCCTCACTAGCGCCGTCCTCCAGGCGAACAAGGTCCACAAGACTGTGTGTCGTGCCGTCATTCTTCCACTCTACACTTCCCGCAAAAACACGGAGGAAGTACGACACATTGCCAGTGGTTAGCGTGTTAAGTGCCGCTTCAGCTTCTCCCTTTCGCGTTTCATATTTTGCATCGTTAAAGACGTATCGCGGTGCGTGGCCAACCTCGCGCATGCGCTCTTCCATGACGCGCCATGACTTCTCCAGCTCAGCGCGCACGGCAGCGTTCCCCTCGGCAGCCGCGAGGTCAGCGCGTCGCATCCACGCGAAGTACGCCTTCATCTCGCGCGCGTGGTAGCGGTTGATGAAAAGGAACCTCGAGCACATGTTCGTTTCGTCCCACACCTTGTAGTTCTTCTTATTTGGCGAGCTGAGCACAATGCTGCCCCACGACCTGGCGGGTAAGTTCGTGGGCAGGTCCACATATTTCTTCGCATCGAGGATCATGTAGCCACGCTTTCCGGATCTCCAAAATCCTTTGATACGCCCCACTCCAGGAGTCTTATCGTAGCACTCAACTCGCCCAGCCTCACCGCCGCTCGGCAAATAAAAGATGTATATCTCCTCACACACGAGGAAAGTCACAACGTCCAGTTTGCCGGGTGCGTAGTGCAGCAGCTCGTACAGCAGGTGCGACCCAACACCAAATGACTTGCCAATGCCCGGTGACCCAACGAGAACGAACGGCGTCGGGAGTCTCTCCTTGCGCACAAGCCACGCGTCCAAGTCAGCCCTCACAATGTTACACACGCGCACCGTCTCCCTTCGGACAACAACGTCAGTGTCGTCCATCATTTGGAAAGATGTGTCATTCGCTGCGGCGCGAGTGTTAAACAGTGTAAAAGGCCACCCCTTCTTGGACGTCAGCACAAGCAGCTCGAGCCCGTCACCGCGCGCATCGTCCACATTCTCCGTTGGCAACTGCACGGGTGTCTTGTTCACCTCAGCATCGGACCAAACGCTCGTAGGACGGCCATCAGCCACACACATGCCAAGCGGCTTGTCTGCCACGCCAGACAGCACGTGGCTCTACGTCGCTTCAAACACAGACTCGAAGGCACCAGTGATCACAACCGCCGCTTCGCTCTTGGACTTCACAACTTTCCCCCTCGCCTCAGCGTCCTTCGCAGCATTAAACGCATCGTCCAGAAGACCACTGACCGTGTTCCACAGCCGTTCATCCGCCAACGCGTCTCTCACTGCGCGCTTGGCGTCCGCATTCTCGTCAGCACCGCCCCACCGCCGGACACTTGTTATTTGGTGTCCTCTGAGCAGTGGGACAGCCCTGTAAACAAGTGCGTGCGTTTGACACTCAGGAAGGCTCAAGATCATCTCACGCAGGTCCGCATCGGGGATGAACCGCTCAGGTCGCTGGATCACGACGTCCATCCTCACGTTACCGTTGGCCACTCTTTCGTCACTGCCAACACGCTCAAGACACTCGCTCAGCAGCATGACGTTGTCAGGTGGTCGAGCACCTTCCAACAACACATCACCCACACGGCTGTTCAGCGTCCACCTCGTGGAGCCGCTCGCAGCACGACACAAAAAAGGAAGCGTTCGATGGTAGACGCGTAGTTGATTGTCCCGCACGTGAGCGCTGACACGCGCGTGCCGCACACCCGCAAACCGCAGCGAGTGCCTGAAGACGGAAAGCATCGTTTAGTGACTCGATAAGACGCAGCGCTTTTCTTTGGTGCGTGTTGCTTGAGAAACGTATTGTGAGGGGAGTAGAACAAGAAGTGATGTGCAAACTTCTGCCGCACCTGATGGACGCAACAAAACAAGACCAAAAGGGAGGATCGGAACCGTACACGCGCGTGTGTGCGCGCACGCGTGCCAAGCAAGTCCAAATGTAAGGGAGATAGTGAGAGTGAGACGTACAGGGCACATTTCAGGTGCGTGCAGGTGCGATGCGCAGTGCGCTCGGCAACAGGGTCAAAAATCGCTAAACACCTGTGGCTGCCACGCGGTAGTCTGGGCCATCGCTCGCCCCTGGCCCCGCACGCAGGCACGCTCGTGGCGCCTCCGCGTGTCAGCGCATGTTTTCACTTGCATGCCACCGCGGCCCGACCGCCCGTGGAAGAACACGCCCACACGCGACCACTGGCAGTGGTAAGCCGGCTCGCACGCGGAAAGCGTGCAAAATGCGACACCGAGCGGCTCACCAGCCAACAGACGCACAGACAGCTGGTTAAGGGATGTGGTGCCGGCAGTGACAACTGGTGCAGCACCCTGTTGAGAGTGAGGGGGATAGGTGTCGGCAAACGGAGCACGCTGGACAAGCAAACGTGACGTGGCACCAGAATTTTGGGCCTGGGCACACCGCAAGCAATGCGGACGAATCTGAGTGTAAATGCGCATTAGCTCCTTGTCGAGGCAAGCAGCACGTGAAGACACGCCACTCAAAAGGATCGCATCTCCGCGCACCACCGTGGAGGAGCGTGACCAAAAACATAACGTCGCTCGTCTGCGCGGCACCATTCAGCATGTCCTCACGCCACGCCACAAGGCAGAAACAAGCAGCACACACCCATTAAAAATTGGCCACCACTCTCGGCGAGAGCAGCGCGTGTGTGCGCCGACGACAGCACACCGGGTCCGGCAGGCTGACACGCATAGTCGCGAGCACTGCCTCACCGGTGGGCAGCTTCCTCGCTCCCCTTTGTGTGCGCACAGCACCAACGCACACGCCTGACGGTCGCCAGAGCACGCCATGCATGTCGCTTCGGGGCCCCATCGAGGAACTACAGGCGCTTTTATTGTGGACGAAGCTCCTCGCCAAAACAAACAGCGGTGGCACGGGAAACAATAACAATAATAAAATGCATCCGCTTGCTAGAAACTGAGGGGAAAAAACAACACGGTCCCGCGAACGTGTCTCGCCAATCCTGCCGCCGCCGGACAGTGAGGCCCTTCAATGGCACAACACCAGACAATGAACTACGGCACACCAGCTAGAGCAAATCCCGCTGCGAGAAATGCGAGCCAGCAGTCTCGTCCGCACTGCGTCCGGCACTCAGCACCGCGCCACCAACGTGTTCTGTCAGTGCGCGCACACCTTGCGCGGCAAGCATGTCGCGACACGTTCGCACTGCCACAATTAGCGCTCTGCAGGGCAAACACAGAAAGCACAGCACCCGCTTCAGCGGCGAGCCGCATGCCGCGTGTCAGAGCACGCATGGACCGTGCACGGCGCCTCCACGCGCACTGCTGCTTCCTTGGCATGCGCAGGTAAAATACCTACAGCGATGCACGCGGAACCCGCTCGCGCGCCACGCTGTCACCACTCGCTGTGCTGCCCCGATGCGAGTGGCATGAGAAATGCACACGCGCGGCGTAATGCTCACGTAGCAGATGGCTGCATTTTCCAAAAAGCAACGCGGCGGCCGTCAAATGCGAGTGCGCTGTCACTTGCACTCGTCGCAACGGTCGTGCTGCACCGTTCCTGCACCACTCAGCAAACGTGCAGGAGCATGCGCGCACAGCTGCCTGGGCATTTGCCCTCGTCAGGCGCGCACCCCAACCAGCGCAGGGAGACGAGGGTCGTAGTGGTACACAGCACAATAAGCACGCCACACAGAGGAGGAAACAACACGGAGAGAACACGCGCTCAACACCGTCCGGCGTTGCACTCAACAGTCAGTAAGCCGCCACACATCCGCACAGCTTTGCATGCGGCACGCGCACCGTTCCGCTTACCGTCGTTCGAAACACCGACATGCTTTCCCTCAACTCACAGGTATAGTAGCAAGGCAGCGCCAGCTCCCGGTCAGCTTGGCCTCAGACAACTTGGGGGTCCAGCCAGGCAAGTCTCCACGTTAGCCCCACGTGCTGAAAGGCGCAAATCGCATGGGGACGGGAACCTTTTCGAATTGGCCCGCATGGCATCTTCGGCACAGCACTTGGCTTCAGCGGGCGGTCCACGTGCATTCGACCAAACAGGCCTCAATCCTTCGGAAACGCGTCTGTCAGTAAATGCTGCACCCTCGTTGCACACGCAGTACAGCACCGCTAATGTCATCAAGGACCACAGCCCAGCAGCGTGGCCGGCATCGCATGTTCTCGTTCAGTGCACGCAAGTCACTTGTCGCAGTGTCGGGTGCCTCCATCGCGGGCGCCATGTAGACCAGTGTCTCATTTCCTGCGCCGCCGCCACGCACCGCAAGACAAAGCTCCCAGCAGGGAAGTAGCACATGCTCTCGCAACGCAGCGCAGACACGCATTGCTGGACCCAGGGGCAGCCGTGCCACGGGGATTCAAAGACACAAAAGGCGTGGCTGCGATGCACACTCAGCACATACGTTGACGAGTTGATAGGGGAGCGAGGGCAGGCAGCAGGCTGCTTGCAAAAATCACAAGGCGGCTGAAAAAGCAACGGTGCTCACGATGCAGGAGCAGTGTCCTGCATTCACGTCTAACTGCGGCACGATGAAGCCAAAAACGCAATCGTGTCGCCGGTAAAGATGGTCCCACGCACTGGACTGGCTCCGAGAACGCCCTGACGAGCGTCCGGCACTGCGCCTCACAAACACGCTGCGCATCAGCCAATGGCAAGACACGCCGCAGTCGCACGCTGGGACCTCCGATATATGAAGGGAGTGCGTGGTGTAAGCGGCAGTGGCGGGACACCGTGGCATGCGCGTTTCGCTTCCGACACAGCTCTCTGCGTTTGGGCGTTGAGCTTATGGCCTGAGCAAGTTGACGGTTCGTCCCCCACCCAAAGTGGCGAGGCACGTCAATTTCGCTAAATGCGTCTTGCCGGCGCAATCCATCGCTTCGCGTGAGCACCTAACACGCACGTGGAGGCGCGTATTCCCGTCAAATAGCAAGCACTCAACTAACGAGCAAATCCGAGACGGTTCCAAAAAAGCGTTTCTGCCACAAGCGAAGTGACCGCACAAGACGCACGCACACGCAATCACAGGCACCGCTTCGCTTCGACTCCTCGGTTCAACGGGTTCACCACTCTCGAAACAAACACCTCTGCTTCTCAAGCAGAACCTCCTCAGGCATTCCAGCTTGCCAAGGCGTCTTGCGTTTTTTGAGTTCGGCAGGCGCGCAGCTCTTGCGTGAATTCGGCTCTCTTAGCCGTTCTATGGCCCCATGTCCACAAAATCTGCCAAACACCACGCACTGCACAAAAGGGGAAGCTGGGTGTGCCCAGCAGGCTCCGGGCCGTTGATCGCACAGGACCAACCAATTGCGGCACAGCAGCTTGGGGCGCCGAGGTTGTTGCGACGCATAACGGCGTGTGCCAATTTCCCGCCAAGCACCCTCACTCAGCGTAGCTTCTTCAATGCTCGTGCAGCGTCCCTCAAAACGCGACTTCCTCACAGCTCTGCAGAAGCAGGCGGACGTTGAGCTCCCATTCTTCGCCTCCATTTTGGTAGCAATATTCACGCACGTGCCAGGTTCGTCCTCCGGAACTGCGTTGGAACTGCCACAAGAACAAGATGAGGATGCCCACCAACGCGCCATTTCCATTCCGCGTACTTCCTGGCTAGGTCTGTCGAACACTGTTCGCCGCCGCGTACGGCTTCGAAGCCCCTTCCGAGGACGTGACGCATTGCATCAACTCCCCTTTGCCGCATCAGAGTCCTTTGTGTTCATCAGTCACAAGCTGCTGCCCAGCCTCTGCGGGACTAACTCCCAGAACCGCTTCACGCGGTCAACTACGACCCATGCGCGGCCCGAAATCCGTTAGCCAGCGGCGCGCATCTGCCAAAGCACCCTCCGAACAAACGCGCGCCGCTGTCGTTCACCCAACTGTGTGCACTGACACCGCAGCATAAAAGCCACCACAGGTGCCGGTGCTTTCTTTCTCCTTTGGTGGTCCACCTCCACTGCACGAACCACCCTGCCTTGACAGCTAGCACGACCTGCACCGCACTGCCCCAATTCGGTCACGTCACTACGCCTCGCCACCACTCGAAAATAGCGCACGCTCTTGGCGTTTCCTTCCACGCTGCGCGGGCAAACTGTGTGCTGCGCGGTGCCGCACACAGCCTTAAGCGGCTCCCGAGCTTCGCCAAGGCAGTTCGGCAAATCTTCTCTTCGCAGAGGAATCCACGGCGCCTCAGCACGCCTGTTCGCAGCGCTCTCACGCGGTGCACCACAAAAGGGTATCACACTGTCGCAGCCCAACCAGCAATTAGCGGGCGACTGTGGCGCTCCTCCACACCTGCACCGCCTACGACACGACTGGCTCGACAGCTCCAACCAGTGCATTGTGCGAGCACCCCTCAGCCCATCGCTCTGGGCGACGACCTGCTTGCCGGTCGCTTCAGCGCTCTCGCGGCAACAGCACCCAGTCTATCCGCTGCGTTAGGTGGCACACTCATTTCATCCAGGCAGCGTTTGCTAGCGCGTGCCATCGCGAGCACCCATCTGCGAGCCTCACAACTACCTCTCCAGTGACTATGTGCTTCGGTTTTCATATGCACCGCAACACGAACAGCTCACCCTGCAAGCGAGCGCTAGGCACAGAACCAATCTCGCCCCAACCCCACGCCTCCCGGCAAATGCCTCTTGACATTGCGCCTGTTCAGAAGTCCGCACGACAGCCTCCGTCCACCTCTAAAAAAGCGTGCTAAATGCTCTCACCGTTTAAATTTCATTTTGCTTCCGTTTTCATATCGCTAAAAGTCGGTGTCCCACTTTTATTATTTCGCCATCGCCCGCTGAGAAAATCTCACGCGTCTCGTTCACTTCCGCCGTACGTTTTTCATCAACTCCCTCTTGTCTGGCTATTTTTATTCGCATTCCGCTGCAGCACTCGCCACTGCTCATTTTTCGTCACCTCTAGGCGCCAGCCTCAACTCGCAATTGCTCTTCCTTATTTTGTGGCGCCCACACGTTGCTTCGCGGAGCACTGCAACAAACAAACGAACAAAAAGTTGGTTGCCTCGATGATGTTTTTTTTTCTTTCGGGTTTGCACACGGTCAAAATGGAACTAACAAAGAAATGGAGCAACGGAAAAACACTTCTGCAGTGCCAGCACAAAAGGTAACAGCGAGCCGTCCATGTTCAATGAACCAATTGACCAAAGAAACAATCAAAAAGAATAGACTGCAGCTTACCTAACCCTCGCTTGCAAGGAAAATGTAATATGAAGGGAAGTGTGGCTAAATTAGCAATCAAATAGGCAGTGGAGCGCATTACGGAGAGAACCCATATTCACTACTGAAAGATCGGTGTCTGAAAACTGAATGACGAAAGGAGCGAGCGGTAGAGCGCAGTTTGCCTCACCTTACGTGCGAGGGCGGAGAGGGTTGGGCGAGTTTCGTTTAAAAGCACTATCCGTAAACACTGACCTTAGAGAAAAACACAAGGTGGGAGATTTATAAAGATTAGGTGAGGCCGGTTCATTCCGTCCGCGGGCTCTTCAAAAGTCTCAAACGACTTCCAACATCTCTGCAATCGTGCCTCGCACAGCTCGGGGGACACTTTCCCAGTGTGAAGCACTCAGCTTCCGGGCATCGGGACGAAGGCATACTTAACAAGGTGTACTGTGCTCACCAACTAGCTTGCTCCGAGGTAGCAAAACAAACACACACGCAGAGCACGAATGCATGCGCCAGCGGTCAGGAGTGGAGGGAAAGTCTCAAGTATGACATGCACAAGGTGGTCATCCACAAACTTTTCAATGCAACAGTACGAAGAGGACTGATCATAGTCCTACGATATAAACGGCGCTGACGTGCATGGGAGTGTGTGGACGCACTCGCCGATAACACATGCACGGCCAGACTGTCGAGGGGAAACAAAATGCCTTCAACTGTTGTATGGGCGGGCAACAGCAATCTGTTCCCAAGGGACACACGATTTCTCTTTCCACGGTGCAGTATCACCCACCACCTCGCGCAGGGACAACTCTAGCCAGAAATATTGAGCGTACACGGACAGGAGTGCCGGCACGCGCCATTTCCGTGCACTTGCCGCAGGAACATTTGAGTGCATTAGCAGTAGTAAAAGGAAGAACGAAAAATGTTTCACTGAGGTATCGCGTGGTGTTGGGCATGTGCACGAAGCACAACAGACCTCACTTGCGCGTAAAGCACGCGCCAGGCAGAGAGTGCCTCGTTTTGGCGATGAAGGCGACAGACAATTGGACTCGAAGACTTCAAAACATGCCGCGGATCTCAAATGATCACAACACTCATCGCCACACTCAGCCGGCTAGACCCGTCGCAATGCGCCACATGCCTGGCTGGAGCGAATGGCACTCAGGCGGGCAAAGACACTCAGCTGCACTTCTGCTTGCCTCCAGCTTTTCTACGACCCTTAACATCAGTCCCTGCGCGCTCCACCAGCACCCGCTCGCCAATTTCAGCAGCACGAGAAATCATTGTAGCAAGCTCGGAATCTAGCTTCACCTGGTACTGCTCAACAGTCTCCCAGAAGGCCAGCGCACTCTGATGTTCCCTCAGCAACTGGGCCCTCTCTTCCCTCCTTCTCTCCTCATCCGTCAGCACGCGTTTATCGCTCTGTCTGTCTTCGGTTGTGATCATCTTGCACACCTGCCGCCGGTTTATTGCGATGGAGTCCCTGCCCTGCACGTAAATGATTTCCCACGATATCTGGCCCTTCAGCTGCTCCCAGTCCACAATGCACTGCTCCATTCGCCTCATGAAGGAGGCCACAGCACCACAGTCGGTGTCATGCTTTCCCGCCTTCGTCACTTGCACACCCACGAAGGTCCAGTTCCGCCAGCCCACGCCACCCGCACCGCCACCGCCAGCAACACCACCATATTCTGGCGGCGCCTCCACAAAGTAGAAACCGTCCACCACGGGGAAGTTCGGAATGTCCGGTATGTACAGCACACGGGGTCTAAGGCTGTTCCTATCCAACTTCGCTCCCTGCTGGCGTGTTCCAGACCCGAAACCAACGATCCTGTGGTCCTGGGCATAGCGGTCAGCAGCATTCACCCGAGCCAGCACGCTGTGCCGCGCCGCGCCGCCTGTTCTGGGGAGGTGCTTCATTTTGCCGATGATTTCATCCACAACGCTCCTATACATGAAGGCGCACACCCCAATCTTCTCTAGCACCACCGCACCGTCAACACCGGGCATCCTCAGCATTTTTAGCAGGCAGGATGCCCCGGCAAAGTGGTGAGCCACGCGGCTGATCAGCTCCTTTGCAATTACAACCGAAGCGGGGTAATTACGGTAGCTCTCACGGCCGTCAATCGAACTCCACACGAGCCTGATGATCTTGTGCGTTGTCCCGTCTTCAATCCACTCTTTGCCTCCAAAAAAAATCTCCACGTATCGCTCCATATCGATTTTTGTGATACTCTTCAACGCCTTCTCAACTTCCTCGAGCCTATCGTCAAATACATCCTTATCAAAGATATAACGCGGCAGCGGGCCAACCTCACGAATGCGCGTCCTGATCTCCGTCCAGCGCGACTCTATTTGGTTCCTCGCACCAACGTACTCCTCGTCTGTTCGCAGCACACACCGCTCCTGAAACGCGTGAAACGCCATTATCTCGCGCCTCGAGTAGCAGTTGATGTAAATGGGAAGCGCACTGTTCTGTTTTTTCCATTCCGCAAACTTCTTCGTGTTAGGTGACGACAGCACAATACAGCCCCACCTAACCAACAGAAACTGCGAGTACGGCACGAACGTCCCGGATACGTCAAATATTATGAAGCCGTCCATCTCCCTGCGTTTCACCTCTCCCTCGCCACTTTTAGCCTGTTCGATTTTCATGTTGCCTGCTGTTATTTTATTCATTGCAGATACGGCTGCTTTTGCCTCTTCGTAAAACACAACTCGCCCAGCCATGGCGCCGGTCTTGTGGAAGATGTACGCGCAGCCACCCACAAAATACGCGACAGCAGGCACCTTCGCCGCGTCGTAGTGCAGCAGCTCGTACAGCAGGTACGACCCAACACCAAATGACTTGCCGATCCCGGGCGTCCCAAGCAAAATATACGGCTTATTGGGGCACTGATGTGTGCAATTCGGCCACATCCGAATTCGCTGTTCAACAACGTGCCACACGCGCACCATCTCGCGGCGCACAAACACGTAACAAACATTAGTAGGAATAAACTTGGTGTATGGCCAGCCCATTGCAGACGTCAACACGAAAATTTCAACACGAGGACGACCACCAGCAGGGATTTTCCGTTCATGCTCTGCCGCCATATCACACTCACCATCACTCTCTAAATCCAGAACCTCCAGCTCATCCACACCAGAAATTTCCTTCACTTCAGCAAACGACCAAACTGGCGGCACAACCACACCGTCCACAGTACCGTCAAATACTTTCAATCCAAGAGGCATATCAACGTGGTCAGACTCCACATAACCCCACGTCGCTTCAAACACAGACTCGAAGGCACCAGTGATCACAACCGCCGCTTCGCTCTTGGACTTCACAACTTTCCCCCTCGCCTCAGCGTCCTTCGCAGCATTAAACGCATCGTCCAGAAGACCACTGACCGTGTTCCACAGCCGTTCATCCGCCAACGCGTCTCTCACTGCGCGCTTGGCGTCCGCATTCTCGTCAGCACCGCCCCACCGCCGGACACTTGTTATTTGGTGTCCTCTGAGCAGTGGGACAGCCCTGTAAACAAGCGCGTACGTCTGACATTCGGGAAGGCTCAAGATCATCTCACGCAGGTCCGCATCGGGGATGAACCGCTCAGGTCGCTGGATCACGACGTCCATCCTCACGTTACCGTCAATATCTGTTCCACGATGGCGCACACGCTCAAGACACTCGCTCAGCAGCACCTCCTCAGGTGGTCGAGCACCTTCCAACAACACATCACTCACACGACTGTTCAGCGTCCACCGCGGGCCAGGCACGCTCTCCACACGCGCCCGCGACAAGGGAGGCTCTCTCGCACTGCCACCCTCGTTTTGCCTCACGCGGCGACCGCGTCCAGCCATGCCTGCGCCCGTATACCTCACCTTGGCCTTCCTGCTTCCAGTGTGCGCAGGGGTTTCGCATTAGGGAAATGAGCAGGCAAGAAGGAAGGGGAGAAGCATGGAAGCAAATGGTGTGAGGCATTGCGAAACGAGTGGCGTATGCGCCGCGCCCAGTGGCGGGGCGTGCAGGAGGGAAGGGCGTTGGTGTGGGCACGGCCAGGCTGAGCAGGCGGCGCGTCACGTGCTCACCAGGCGTGTGCGGCGTGCACGTGCGTGGGGGCGAGCACAGCAGTCGAACGTGACCTGTGCAAGGCACCGCGTGTCGCATCAAGTGCTTCGCACAGCAACCGCACTGCAACAGCCACCAGACGCGCCACGCAACGGGCGCACGCAGGCCTCACGAGCGCAGCACCACACTGCCACGCACAGGGCGATGGCTCGAAGCAGCTCAAGGGGACAGCGACAGGGAACACACAAGGCGCGCACGCACGCACAGCCACACTCATTCGCTTGCCTCTTGTGGAGGTGGCACTCGCCCTCGTGCAGCGCGGTGGTCCCGCTATGGCACACGCGCATCGCAGTGCAGCAGCTGAGCACGGGGAACGCTGCTCGCATCACCTCCTCTTCGCTGCGGCTGCACCTCATCCTGGAAAACAGCAGCATGCCACAAAATGGAAAGGAAGCTCCACAGCAGACACCGCACGCACCCGCGTGTCACAGCGCACACAACGCAGTTATCAGCACAGGCACATCTTGCACACGCGTGTGTCAGCCTACCGCGCAAGCGCACTCGCACCGTCACCGCAGCAGCACCGCAAGCAACGGAACAAGCGCTCAACAGTGCACAGCCACAAGCACTGCGGCCTACACTGTCGCTTCGAGCGCAGTTGCTCTCCGCAGTGCCACCGCAGAGTGTGCTGCTGCTCGACACGCGGCTCAGCAGCCTGACCAGCCATGCGGCAAGAGGAACCACTTCAGCGCAGTGACACGGCACAGCACCTCCTTTGAGTCTGCACCGCATTGACCATGCTCCAACACACGCGCGACTGCTCCCACAACACACACAAGCAGCGTGGCTTGTGCGCGACCTCAGTCATCTGTGCTTCCTCCCACCGCCCTCGCCCACGCAGGTGGACGGGCAGTGCGATGGCCACGGCGGGGCGTGGTCCCTCAGCCACCGCGTCATCAGCGCGCGTCCCTGCTGACGCGTCGTGTGTGCGAGCAGCGAGACCATCTAACGCGAACAGGCACGCAACAGCGAGTGGCAGTGGTGCACCGAAGCATTCACCACAACCCTGCAGGAGTTCCAAACCGCGCGTGGAGCGCAGCAACGGCAAGCCAGCACACTCCAGCAGGCGCGTAGCCCAACATCCACGGAGCAAGAACTCCAGCCAGCGGCGTGCCGCACTAAGCGGCATTCTGTGTGGCGCTGCTGTCGCATACGCTTCACCTCATGGCGTCAGCGTTTCCTGTGCGCACACTGCTGGCTGAATGGCGCAAGTAATGCGGCTTCCTGCTTGCTTCAAACTCGCCACCTCGCCGTCAACAGACACGGAGAACTGTTCTGTCGCCACGAGTAAACGCGCGGCGAATAGACTTAATGCCAGCGCGCCTGCTCGCTCCCACTGATGCATTGCGCGAAGCCCCCAGCAGCGGTAGTGGCATTAGCGGCAGTAGCGATCGCACTTCGTGCAACCACCCTCACTCCCAAACGAAGTGCACCTTACTTACTCCGTGCTGCGTTCACTGCCAATTCAGCGGCCATGAGGTCCTGCTGGAGCCTGCGCAGCGGCTCCGTTGCCTTCCCAACCCTCGCGTCGCCCTCTGTTATCTTCCCCGCGGCAACACGCAGCGCAATCTCAGTGTCCTTCATTCTCTCCAGAGCAGCTTTCTGAATTCGCAAGGTCTGCTCCACAACGTTCCCACAGGGCGTCGCGGTAAACTTAAGGGAATAGGACATCTCGCGTATCTTCACTGCATTGCAAGTCCTCATGTTCTCTCCAGCAACTATACGAGCAAACATAGCTGCCACGGGGACCCTAAAGAGACGCAGGACTGCTGTCAATTGAGAGCACACGCACAGCCCGAAGCCTGTGGGGACGGGTGAGAGCTGCAACAGGAAAGAAGGCAGCAACGGATATTGTTACAATTTGAAGTACAGCACACTCCCGCACAGGCGCAACAAACAGCCGAGATGCCAGTGGCGCACTTAGCTCGTGAAAGAGGCACAAAATCCCTTCAGAAATTAAAATCGTGCCATAATAAACATGGATCGTACGGAGGACGCGCAAAGAACCTCAGAAGCTTCAACTCCACCAGTCACGGATGGTGGACACGCAAACGCTCTGTTGATGTGCTTACATGCACATTGATGCAAAGCCTAACGTGGAGAGCAGCACGCCAGCACTTCAAGAATTAACATCAGCGCAACTCAGACACCCAGCCTGTGCGCTTCAAACACAAGTAGCGTGTGCAGTCAAAATTGAACGTAAAATACGGAACGGGGGAAATAAACACACACATCTAAAACGATTACAAATATGTCTTGCAACCACGCGCGGAAAACAATTCCGCAACGTCATTACTTGGCAGCGTGCGTGCCGTGCAGCGTGTTCTGTTTGTGACTGCAAGAAGGCAGCTGGTCGCACACGTCACGCGCGAGTGGCTATCAAACCTGAGCCCGCACGTGACCACACTGCAGTTACGCAAACGGCAATAGACTGCTTAATGCAAGCAAACTGGCAGTGCGAGCACTTGGAAGCATTGCGTGGTGAGTTTATAGCACTCGACCAACATCTCCAACTCGCTTCCGATTCACGTTAATGCGCTGCGCGCTCAGCCATTATTGCGCATCGGAGCTGTAGCACGGAGGTGGGTTGTGGCAAAAGCAGTGAAAACAAACGCGTGCGTACCGTTAAAAGGCGTCTTGCTGGAATACTGTCGGTTAAAACATACCTTCATCATGCGCGAACACTCGCTAGCTCGTTGCTTCTGGCTACACAACAACGCAGTTTAAAAGCCATTGACAGTGGCACAGCAAATAGTCCGTAACTTCCAAACCGAGTCCGCTGACTCACTCACACAGGTCTGCAATTGCGTGGGGATGGGCTTTTTCTCATGGTAGAGCGGCGCGTGACTTTTGTTTTGCTCGCAAACAACCATATTTCATCTTGCAACAGCAATTACACGGCACACAAACACAACCAGCTGTGTGCTGAGGTTGCCACAGTGGACGCTTCATGCAGAAACAAAGCAGCGCAACGAAATTGTAGCTGCTGCCGCTGTGGAATAGAGAGCAGTACTGTCCATCCACGACACGGCAATTACCTTTTACACTGACCCTCAGGCATGCACGCAAGTCCAGCAGCAGATGATAGCGCTCAGCGAAAAGTCGTCACACAACGAAGCGCAATAAGCGTGTCGCGATGGTTAGTGTGCAACGAGGACGTGACAAAGCCTTAATAGCGAAAATGCAGCAATGCGCCGTGCAGGTATGAATGGTGAACACGAGCAAATGGAGAGTGACCAGGTTGCAACACGCGTTCGTGTTGCTTGCCCCACTCGACACCAAGGCAGCGAATGCAACAATATCTAGACAATCGCGTGCAAGGCAAGTGAATGCGAAAATGACACTGCACAGAAGCAAATGACGCTGGAGTGACGTTCCACGCATGCATCAGAGGTCTGCCTCAACAACTCAAGTCGGCACACATTCCAAGTGGCAGCAGCGTACTTTGGACGCGGATTCGTGTCGCCACATCAAGTGCATTCTGCTTCACTGTGATATCATGCAACTCACAGTGTCATGGGCGCGTGGTCAAGGAACGGTACGGGCGCTAAAAGCTCGTTGCTGGTTACTCGCTCATTGCCAGCAATAGGGCGGACACACTGCCTGTCCCACTCAGCTGCAATATGAGGACGTGCTTAGGCACATGCAGGGTGACAGATGCACTACATCATAAATGGCACACGTCGCACATGCACGAGGACCGTTAAGTTCATAACGGCAGCGCAAGTTATCATTCCGTAGCAGCAACTTCCATAACACAAACTGCTGTGCAAAGCCGTCAGGCTGGCTCTCCGCCGCAACGGAAATCGAGTGACACACGAAGCACCGTGGCATTAAGGAAGTGTTTGTGAGAGTATTCCAAGTGCTGCTGTCTGACTGCACAAGAATGTGCAAGTGCTGATGCACGACATCTGTTGGCCTGCAAAACATGCCACGGGTATCTAAAAGCGGTAAGGTGCAAGAAAGGCAAAGCAAACAAGAGTGTCGCCAACGGTGCCCTGCGCACCGCACGCAACAACTAGCAATTATTCGCTGTGCCAGTGCCCGCGAGATGAGACGAAGGAACAACGGGGCGTGTAGAGAATGAGGCTATGCCAGCTCGCAATTGTGACATAGCAGACAGGTAACAAACGTCAAAAAGGCACTCGTGCGATTAGTTCGTTTTGCATGACGCTGATGAACCCACGCAAAAACTCGTGACACGCTGCTTTGAGCTTCAAGCACGCAAGTCGAAGAATAGAATAGGGGAAAGTAGTGAGCCGCAGTGAACAGGAAGTGTCGCATGCTGTGCGCAATGCTTGTAGTGCGCTTGAAGCGCTTTTACGAAGTACGGGACGTGAAACAGCAGCTCCAATGGCCTGACTCAACCAGTCGGTATGCCGCCCGTTACTGGCAACGTCGAACGGCCATCAGCAAACGTGGACATCATCTGAAACAATCAGACGGCACGCGATGAAACATTGCTCGGCATGAAACGTCCATACACGCCCAAAAAACACCCACAACATCGAGAAATAACCAATTTGTGTATTTATTTGTATTTTTTAAAAGGAGACGATATTGAGGTGCTTTGTCGCTCTATGGATGACACATTCGTTGCAACCTGCTAGAAATGAATAAGCAAAAATAAAAACGAGCAGCGACAAAAAATTAAAAAACTCCAGTGCTATCTCACTCTGTGTCGACGTTTGGAAGACATCAAACAAAGAAGGGGCATAAACACAGTGCACCGTCATTGCCTCGCAGAGGAAATATTGTGCGCAGCGGGGGCAACTGGTTACGACGTCAATGGTGTGAAGGCGTTTTAACACGACAACCTCCACCGCCGCGCGGCCTCGCACTGCAACAAATATGAAATGCGGTGCGCGAAATCAACGCAGCTGCACTCTTTAAGCGTGCGAAACGAGCGACGACGCGCTTAGTAACACACGAACGAACAACGGCGTGGCGTCATCAGGTTGAAAGGGACGACAAAGCGACTGTTACCTCTCCATCTTGCTGTCCCCTGGGCCACAGTCCTCTTTACTGTGCTTTATTTACGATTTATTTACTCGTTGGAGTCAAAGTGCGAAGGAGTGGAAGACCACTTGCTTCCGTGGGCACAGAAATGTGCGCGGTTGGAAGTGAGATTCAGTGCCGAGCTTCTCCTACTTCCAAAGGCTGGGTGAAGACATCACCGCGAATTGTGTCTCGAAAGCGTCCTTCCATTCTACTGTCATGGGCCTCTGGGTTTTATTTCACAGCCTTCGCCAGCCACAGATGTGGGAAAGCAAACTGCGCAGGGACTCGCCGTCGTCGCCCTGCGTTGCTCGTTCTGCTTGCCGATCGTCTCCGACCGCGGAGGCACCTGATAAGGCAGGACGCCATTTTCGAACCCTGCTCCTAAACACCTCACTCCCGCTCGCCTGGGGGAACTCAGTGGAGGCGGGAAAAAGAAATAAGACGCTTCAATGTTCCCGAGGCGATGCGTGCGGTGTTCCTTCTGAGAGTTGTTGTATCAGTTTGGCGAAACATCGCTGGATAGAACAACCGTTGGCGACAGTTTTCCTCCTTTTGCTCCAGTTCAGCATTACACAAATACTTCAGCACAAAGCCACGAAAAGTGCTACCAATCTTTTGTTGGCTAAAGAACTAGACGGGCGCGCTTTTGCGAGGTTTGGAGGTAAAAAGAAGAAACGCGCCTCTCGGAGACAGCAGACAATGGCGGCAGCGCCGAAAAACAAACACGAAAGCCGGCTCTTCGCTCCGTATCGATTACGCTGCGGCTTTTTGGAAGCACTTCTCTGCGAACGATCGGGCTGGGTCGCGGTAAATTGAGGAAAGCGGGCCGGCAATGGGAAAAAAAAAAGCACCGATGAACAATGCGCGGCGCGGCCTTCGGGAAGCGATGGCTCGCCTTGCGCCTGCCAGATTTGGCCGCCTGTTGAAACATGCTCGCCGGTCGTTTCCTTGCCTTCCTCACTCCCCGCCGCTTCCGCGGGTCGACTGACTTGCGCACATTTTATCTCTTCCTTCGAACCGCCGTTCGCAGGTACTTCAGCTGCAGCAACGCCGCGCCTTGGGTCTTTTATGCTGGCGCTTGGTCGTCGCGGGGCTCATCACCTTTTCTCCGAAATTTCCTTCAATTGCCTTCACGCCCTGCCGCTTTCTGCGCCATTTGCGGGGGCTTGGCGCGGTTGAGGGTTGCATGCCGCCCTTGTTCCCTGCGCCTTGTCGCCCGGTGTTGCGGGGGCGCTTTTCCAGACCTGCTGTGGTTGGCGTGTGGCTTTTTTGCACCGCGACCTTCCTGTCTCGCGGGCGGTGCCGGTGCCACAACAAGGACGATACAACGGGAAAGCGCCATGCTTTTCAAACCTTCCAGAGAGAATAGAAAAGTGGAAAACAACTTGTACTGCGTCAGGGGATTTTCGGGGCAGCAAGTTGCGAAAAGGCGTTGTTGGTTGCAAAAGCACTTCGCTTCACAGGGCAGGGCGCGCATCGCAACGGCGGAATGGACTGCCAAGAGATCAAGCGCCAATGTTTTGGAACGCGTTGTTGGACCCGTGGACGGCAAAAACGCGTCCGACCCCAGCGCAGGCTGAAGCTGACTGGCGCAAGCAACGCAGAAAAGATACCAACTGCCACACAAATGGGCGTGCGCCTTCACCCTCTTGTCCACAGTGCTTTTTTACCGCACAGGGCGCCACAGGTGAACTCCGGACCAATGCGACACTTGTCCCGCAACATTGACTACCGGTGGCGTGGTTTGACATCTTTGGTGAAGGCTGACCGTTGCGCGTTGCATTTCCAGTTCAGGGATGTTATATGGTGCTTTAATTACTTGTGCCACCCTCTGCCCACCATCACTAAGCTGTTCCGTTGAACATTGGACGACCAAATGCCTCACCAAGCCTCTACATTTTGCACTCGCTTTTGACTTTGCTTTGCAGTGAAGCAATTCATTTCGAACACGAGATGTTTCAATTGCCACTGTTGCAGATGGTCGATGCCAATTGCACTGTTTATTCAAGTATTTTTTATTGGAGTTTTTGTGACCAAGGCGATAGTAGGTAGATGAGATTTTCCATGGCTGCACTAATCATAATGCTTTTTGCCACGAGCTCATTCGGTTAGTGTTTTACATTTTACTTATCATTTGTGGCCACGCCCAGTGGACGTTATTGGTAGTTGGCTGAGTTGTGAGTGCATCACAACTGTCCAAACAAGTCTGACCCGCGCCACTATTCTTGGTGTTCTCTGAACTTGTGTGATTTCTTTCCACCCCTGGCGTTCTTTTAGCACGGTGTTTGCGACACGCAGGTAGACTACACTCTTTGACTGACAAGGCTACTCAACATTAACTTTACCAAACTACAAGCTGAGAGGAGTTTACATTTTGAAATTACTTTGCATGCAATTCAGGGTTTTACGGTGCTCACAGGAGTGGTGTTACGTTTTTGATTCATTTTTCTGTCGTATTACCGTCCAAATGAACCCACTGTACCGAAGTTAGTTAAATAAAATGATATGAATAATTCTCTGCCATCCCGGTGTTTCATGCAAATGTTGGCAGCTATTTGACTATGCAGACTGTAACATGCCTGTTGTTACAACGACAATGAGTATCAATGTCTTGCAATTTCAACGTGCCTGAGAAGGTTCGCACGCAAGTGTGATTTGTTGGTGTGTTTGCTTCAATTCGTTTTTATATTTGCTCAGCGACCCTTACTACGCTGCCGTTGATTACACGTTGAATTTTTAGCTTTTGTGGGTTCAGCGCCACGTCGTCTGTGCTTGCTCAGTTGAATGCGTTTGTTTTGATCCACCTCACATTCTTCCCTAGTCTTTGTGTGTTGCACAAAGCAAAACAGCACTGACTTATTGCTTCCTAAAGCAGTGCATCATAAAGGTTACACGACTGCGTTGTTCAGGTTTTTAAGACCTCAAAAGATGGAGTTTTGATGTAATGTTTCACAAGAGCTCACTACAAGCTAAGCAGAAAATTCGTCAGTGGTTGCGCCGTTGATGCTGTAGTTTGGCTATGTTGTTATTTCCAAGCTGAAGTCGAACATGCAAACCAGTGTAAAAATAAAATGAGTGTGGAATTACATGTATTTTTAATATAATCGCGTAAATATTCTCTTGCTGTTTGAATTTCCAATGCATCTGGATTTCGAACATATATGCAATCTTCACTGTGCTGTCAGCCATCATGAACAGGATTGCTCTTGAATTTAACCACGGCCTTGTGGATATGCCTCAATTCCAATCTGATACGTTTTCGTCCAAACAGCATGCAATTCATTGGCGCAACCGCCGAACATCAATTATCTTTTATCGGCCTTTTATCAACTTAGTGCAGTATACTGGCCGTCTGTGACACACCGCTACCGCACACGGTGTCACGCAGCGGTGCTTTGCCGGTAAAAACTGTCTGCTTGTGAAACTCACACTACAAATGTGTCCCATTCCTGTTGTTAGCGACACACAACTTACATACGCTCGTAACGGCATGCTGTTACCTGTGTTCTACATTGCTCGGTGCTTTCATCCCTTCAGTCACCTCTTTTATGTGGCATCGAGTGAGAACTACCGACACAAAACTTATGTGTCGTGCCCCACGCTACTGTATCACTTCCGTGATTCTCTTTTTGATCAAGTTTTTGGATCTGCACATATTCAAATGAACTGGGAGAGAGAAAATTGTGCAAAGCTCAACGAGTTTACTTGACTGAGCTGCCTTTCGTATACTTTGCATTTTGTCTTGTTCATTAGCACTTACATGATAGCAGTCCATTGTTTAAATTTTTAATTGACAACGACGATGCTTGCAATGCATCGCAATGTTGGCACTTGGCGAATGATGGCCGCTAGTGCATTTCAAATATGTTCAACAGTCTGTGCATTGCCGTCTCCGGCTCCCTTGGCGTCCCTGCGTTTGTTGAGGCAGCTTCTAAAGTATTATGAGCACCTGTGGTGCTGTGGACACTGCAGACTTAGGAGCAAGTGGTACTTCTGTGTTTTCCCTTGTTTTGTTTTTGCTTCACTCTTAAGTGGTCATGCATTTTATTGCCGGGCACAGACCTGCGCGAATGAGGGCTAGCAGTTTGGATCGTTGTGTGCAGCAGTGTGTGTTGCTGATGAAGTAGTCGACCTCGCAAACTGGAAAACTGCTGGTGACTGCAGAGTGAACAGCAAGACAGAAGCTGTTTTGACGTTTTCAAGCGACACCAAGCGTATCACTAACGGTGTAAAGGTCGTTATGTCAGGTTCCGGTGTATCAACATCGGATGGGAGCAAAACATCATATTAAGCAAACGTGAGAAAATGCAAGCGTGTTCACAGGGTTAAATACCAATTCCGTTGCGTGTGCATGATCGTGCTGGGACATTTGCATCCTACTCCTGAGGCGAAGCTGGTAGAGACACATCGAGCAGTGAGATTCCTGCAATCTGTTCGAGACACTTATAAGGACCGTGAAACGAATTTGACGAATGTAAAGCTTATTGCCAATTCAGCCTCAACAGCACGCATTGGATAGCATTCAAATATTAGCGTGCTGCTGGTTGTGGACTGCTTGAATGGGCGTTTCCGTAGCCTGCTCAAAATGGTGTAATTTTGATATCGTGCTTGGTGGATGTTGCCAAAGGGTACAGTGACACTTTTTGTCGTCATGAAGTATGCTTTCTGCTGCCTTGTGGTCGTAAACTGGTGTTGTGTATAAATGCGTGAGTGCTCGTGTTTGTGTCATGGCACTGAGCGACTGCTTGCAGTTTTCGAGAGTGCAAGCAGCTAGTGCGCTATGGATGCTGAGGATGAGGCCGTTCGAGTTGCCGGTGTCGTGGTAAGAGATTAGCTGTTTGCACGCTCTGACAGTCTGCACAAAGCGAGTCATACCAGTGCGCAATTTGCTAATGTTCCTCAATGACTGAATGAAGAAGGGGATGGTGATATTTGCGCGCATAGCAACGATTGAAGTGGCTATTTGAGTCCATTGGTGCCGCAAGGTATTTCACTAAAGCTGCGTGTGCGTTTCGCTAAAGGCAATGTACGACCCGGAAGCATGTTTTGTCGTGGATGACTATCTTGTGCATGTGCCTTAAGCCATGCATGCAGAGTGCGGCATCCTCAACGTTGGTTCATTTGTGAAGCAGAGGCAGCCACGGCACCCTCGGGTGGCGTTTTCGCTGCTGGCGCTGTGCGTTTTGCGTGTGATGTGGTGCGATGGCTCTAGTGCCACAGTTTACACAGCCAGGCAACCGTGTGAATGAGCTGTGTGTGGTGTGGCCCAATGCCCACACCGCGTAGTGTTTACCAGATGCGACGCAGTGGAGACAAAGTGGACACTTTTTTTTGTTGTTGCAGTAATTTTCTGAAGATTGTGCAAGGAATCATACGATATTTTTACCGGTTGGAAGTAACGAGTTAAGGTATTTTTTCACTGGAGATGCTGGATCTGGATATACGACGTGCCTCGGTGCTGCTGTGGAGGCGTGTGTCGAGTGCTGGCGAGACTACACGCAATGTGGGAGCACACTTTGCCTTCACCAGTCCTTGTGCTTGTGACGTGGCGAGGATGCGTCTGAACTGCGACAAGGAAAAGTATGTGTGTGTTGTAGACATTGTGTGCAAGGCAAAATGGTGTTTCGAAAGTGGAATGAGTTCGAGGTGTGGGCGATTAGCGTCACAACATGCAATGTTGCCAAGAATGCTGCCAACTTGCTGCGTGATGATGCGCAACTGTGTGACAGAGATCCAGAATTTAACATTGCGTTAGGCCATTTGGCACGACCGTATATGTCGTTAGAATGCACGTTGCCTTGGTAGGCATTTTGTGGCAATTTTATGGTGCACGGGCCATGGAGTGCAACTCAAGAAGGACGGAGTTGCCTTTCAGGAATGCGACCTGAAAGGAAGGTGCTGTGATGCGAGCAACCGCCATAGTTCAGGCATTCAACAAGGCGCATTGTACACAATGCAGCTTGTTGTTTATAAAAATGTTATACTCGTGCTGTGTATGGTGCGCATGATTTAGAGTGTCACTGAATCATCTTATTATTGTCAGGCAACACGGTAAATCGCTTTGTTGCTTGCTCCGAGTGTGTCTGGCTCACTTTTTCCAGTGCTTGAGTGCCATATCCATTGATGTTATCTGCTGTATATTTGTGTGTTGTGATTTCAGGTGCCAGGAGCTGTATGAAAAGCGTGGTGACACATACCCAACTTTCACACTTTTGTATCTTGTGCGGAGCTCTGGGCACGGCACTGTTACAGCTTGCTGTGTCACCGATTCTGCAGAGAGGTATTTCGTTAGCTGGCTAAGTGCCAGCTTGTGTTGCTTTGTTCACCTTCCGACAAAGGCACTCTTTTATACTGGCCTCGACACCGCTTGAATGAAGAAGCAGCTCGCCGCACGCGATACCCCTCGATGAAGGTTTATCGCGTTGATGTGCCGTTGACTTGTGAGATCAAGATAGCAACCGAAGCTCAACAACTAGGCAAGCGGGCTGCTTTTGATTGTGTCTGTTTGATTATCCTCCTTGTGACGTGCCGCCATGTGCTTGCGCCTGCAGCGTGTTGCAGGTTGTGATTCGCGCGCTGAGCCCAGCTGCTGTGGCGCCGAGTGCGTATTTCAACCGACTCAGTGGCCTGGGACACCTATTGAGGAATTTATTGCTGGCCTCATCATTGGTGTGTTGCATTCCTTGCAATCATCCTATGTTTGATGGACGATGCCGGTGACTAAATTTTTAGTTTGCGTTTTTGTCCCTTCGCGCACCGCCAAGCATGTTGTTCTCTTCCATTTTGTATTTGCTGAATGCCCAGGCAACGATAAACCTGCGATTGCCACGCCAGCTATGGCCGGTTTCGTGAGGATGCGCACGTTTTCGTCACCTTGTGCTACACTGCCCGTCGCTAGTGCCACCGTGCCGGCACGCGCGTGGGTTTCTTGTAGAAAGTATGCATCACATACGATCGACCGAACGATTTGGTTTCAGACGATTGGTGCTTCTTGAGGACTGTGCAGAGGGACGCTTCCCGGACTGCTAGCAGAAGCAAAAGGAAACAGCCACGCCTTCAACCAATTTTGTGACAGAATGAAGTTCACTGAAGGGGGCGGAGTGAGAACTGAAAATGTGACGGCATTGAGGGAGAATGAAGAAGATGCTGAGTTGACGAGCCAAATGATGTGTATGCGTTTGTGGGCGCTATATCGCTGTCCCCCTGCACCACGTGGTGCCCTTTGCTTGCCTGACACGTACTTTTATTTGTGCTGCAGACGAACCCAAGACACATACAGCATGATGCGATCATGTGGCAGAGCAACGTGTGCTGCTTTCGCTGGATGCTTTATCCAGAATGCGTGTTCGCTTGCAGTTTATTTTCATTGTGCCGCGGTTTCCATGCATCTTATCTGCTGCGTGCTCAGCTGGCATATTGCTCGTGCCCTTTTCACGCACAGTGATTACATACTTACATGGTCATGTTGCTTTCTCGTCCGTCGAGCCTAATGTGCCACTGCGTCCGCACACCTCTTTTTCCTTATGTGCATTTGCTCTTTTGTAGCGGTGTATCTTAGTTGTCTGTTACCGTCCTGTGCAACTTTACCGAAACGCTTCGCCTCAATACAACTGGCGCTGTCCTGCTCATCTTCCGCATGCGGCATACTACTGAAGCCGGGCACCCGTTGTGATGAAGCCACGTTTCGAATCAATTTGTGTGAAGAGCTGCTACGTACATTTTCTGCCCACTGGGTTTCGTTTCGTAGTGCGTTGCGTGTCTTTCCGAGGAGGTGGCACGCTGCAGATACGAGGCGTAGCTCTACTTGCGAGGTGTGTTGGCTGATGCACAGGCACATAGATTGATGCTGTTGAGTTGATGTATCAACGGTGCTGGCTGTCCGTCATCATTTATTGCACAACTCGAAGGATTGCTGGCGACTTTAGCCTTCTTTTGAATTGACGCTATTTTTGAAGGAGACCCCGAAGGATTGGCGCAATGACCCATTGGTCTGAGTGTTGCAACCTCATGACCCGGAAGTGAATTTATGCGACTTATGAGTTGTCGCTGAATGGCTCGATGGGAGAGGCGGAACGTCTTAGTATTTGGCGTTGAGGTGCAATGGCACTGACGCTCGCTAGGAGAGTGATATACGGCAGCGTCTGCTGGCGACTTATCAAAGTGAAAATAAATATGGGAAGGGTGGCGTGTTGAGAGGAATCAGGGAATGTGGTGGCACGGAGTGCGAATGCCGAAAAAACATTTGATGAGGACAAGTGTGGCACGGCACAGCGCTACTGACACGAGCGACTGGCTCCGCACCAGCACAGTGAACCAACATTGGCGGTGTAAGATGAAGCCGACATCAGGGCAGTGACAGAAAGTAACATTTCCGACACCAGCAATCCAGCTGAGGAGCCAAACAACGAAGAGGCACGGGTCGTGACTGGTTACACAAACCGCGCTGTGCATCGCTTCCCATGGCTGCTGGGTTGTTTGTTTCCCAAACTGTAGCTGCTCAGCTGATTCGTAAAGTCGTGAAACATGATGCGGGTAAATTGTGTTGCAGTGAGCTGCTGTGCGTGTCACTGTTGGACAGGCTCGCGCGAGTTGGTGGCGTGCGTGAAATATTGTTTCCGTGCGCTCAGCACACACAGCAATAGACTGCGCGAACGTTTTTGAGTAAGGCAACACATTCTGCTTGCAGGCATCTTACCTCTGCTTTACTTCCCTTCGCTTTGCGTCTCCTGTCGGCCCATGACCTTCTGCGTGCATAACAAAGTACAGTTGCGCATGTGCCTGCTTCGGCTTGATCGTGCCACTGTGCTGTGATGCGATTGCCGGCACCAACGATGTAGCGTGGATGTGTGCCACACCGCCTGTTGCTGCGCTGTATGAGACGTTAGCACTAGCCCGGACAGCAGCCGTGCTGCCTGGTTGCCGCTGTCAATAACTTTTGCGCGGTTTTCATATGGCGCATTCGAGTGTCAGGAGAGGGCTACCAATGTTTTTTATAAGCGTCAAACACCTCTGAATGCTTGACGCTGTGTTGAGCCATGGGCACAAAGAGTGTTGTCTCTGTGCTAAGGCGCCGCGTGTTGAGACCGAACGTGTGCTCCTTGTTTGGTTGGCGGTGCGGTGCCTGCTTTTTGTGTTTTGTTTTCTCACTTTTCTCTTGTCTCACCACCCTGCACTTTATCCGCATGTAGAAGACAAGAGCCTTTAAAGTGATCACCCACACAAAATGGCGCGTCAGCAATTGCTTCCTTTACTCGTGTGCGCTCTGCTCTGTGGAGGGGTATTGGCGTCCTCTTCCGCATCGAGTCTGGCGACGACTTCACGTACGGGCAACGTACCGGATGAAACGCTGTGTGAATGGTGGCGAAACAAGGCCCGAGTGCGGCGTCATGCTGTGGTACTACAAAGCACTCTGCTGCAGAAGCGTGATAACCTTACCACGAAATACCAAGGTTTTGTGAATAAAGTGGGAGATGCTGGCGCGGTTGCTCAGCATTCTGCTGTGGACAAGGGGTGGAATGAGATTCGCACGAAGCACTGGGAAGGCTTCATGCTAACGAGTGAGGGCAGAGGAAAGGCAAGTACCATTGCGCCACATATGATGTTGTGGCAGAGATACCTTCCACCTCAATGGAAGCGTTTTAGCCAAAACTCGTCGTGTAACTCGGTGCCGCACATGGCAGACAGGAATATGACGCTTCTGCACGATGGCCTTGTGAAGGATGTGAATGTGTTGTTTATCTTGAGCAAGCAGCACAACATCACTCACTACAGTTTCTACAGAGCAAAAAACTGACCCACAGGTCAGCTGGTTGAACGAAACAAAGGCCTTTGACGCTCTTGCAACGGAGTTGGGTGGTTTATATCGCTCTGTGGAGGGGACGCTGAACAGCAGAAAGGGAAAAGAAGACACTCGATGCGAAAGCTGTGGTTGGCTGTGAATGGGGGAAGAAGCTGGACATCGTAAGGGACACGTTCCTTGGGCCGAAGAGGATCTCAAATGATGTGGTGGTGATGGAGGCAGGGTTGACGAAAATCACTGATGAGCTGCAGGTGAAGGCGAAGACGCTTGGGACGAGTGATGTCGCGGTGGAAAACACTCAACATATCAGGCACGCGGCAGATGAAATGACGGGAGACATCTCCACACTGCATTACATGTTGGCTGCCATGCACAGCAACACGAACAGCAGCCTTCACACGTTGCTTAACTACGGGAAAGAGTTCAAGCACGATTTCTCGAACTGCAGGAGAGTGAGGTGAAGGTGGGGCACACTGTCCTGTCGCAATTGGTGAATGAGGAGCGGGAGCACCACTTCGACGACTTTAGGTGGTGGAGATAGGCCAGCGAGGTGACGTGGTCGTCTGTGACGAATATAACGCTTCGTCGTGGTGTGAACTGTGGTGCGTGGGGAGTTGACGCGTGTGCAACACTACTAAAGAGCGCGAACGACCTGTTTGAGACATCAAGGCGCAGCCGCAAGGACGCTGAGACCAAGCTGGGCAATGCGACTGAAGCTGTGCTGATGGCTGAACGACAGGTAAAGGAGAAAATGGTACGGCTGGTCGCCAAGGAAGGGGGGCAGAGGCGGTTGGAGCAGGCTGAGATGCATAAAGTGGATACTCCTGTTGCTTATTAGCACCCGTGTCACGCCGATAATGATGCGGGTCGCGTGGATGCTGGCACCGAGAGCGAGGCAGGGAGCGAGGCGGATGCAGCGGCTGCTGCGGTAGCAGAAGCGACGGAACCAAATGCGATGACAAGCGTTGTGGATCGAGTGCTGCAGGTGCTCGCGGAACACACCGAGTCCGATGCATCTGCGCCGCAAGCGGAGGAGGTCGACAGGAAGCTCAGAGAGTTGGAAGATGCAATGATTGGTGTGAGTGCAGGTGAAGAGGACGATGACTTGTTTGAGGCGGAGGCCGGTGATGTCAGCGGAGTGAGTGGCAGCAAACATCCCAGCACAATTGTGATAGCTGTGGTCACAGCGTATATGTTGCCACGCTCGATGTTGTCGGACTGTTCGTGTTCTCGAGACGCAGGGGCATTGTGAAGGGCGTTGCTTCCGCGTAGGAGTGTACAGCGACAAGTCAGCTACTTTGCCATCTGTCGGGCGCCGCCTTCAATGGTGTCCATGTGCGCTTGCGTTGTCGTGCGGTCCTGTTGGCCAATAATGTTCCGTGTGCATACATATTTTGTTTGTGTGAAGGCACAAGCTGTGTGAGTAGCAACACTTTACTCCCCATCAGCTAACGAGCCAGTGGCATGTCTGCTCGCAGCGGCACTTGTGCGGTGTTGTGCGAGTTCGGTAACTTCGAGAGGTGCGTCCTGTTGTTTGGTAGTTTCAATAATGGTTTTTTTGTGCTTAAATAAAATCGCTGTAAGCCATACTGATGATGTTGCCGGCTGCTCTGAATACGCTCCCCTAAACAAGAGCGCTTTTTACTCCTGTACTTTGATGAGTTCATGTTGTGCTATGCGCGATTGCTTTGTGCCCCCTCACACGATCCGTTACACCAAATCACATGCGAACTACGGCAAGTGGCGCCATATTTTCGCTCGAAGGTTGTGGAAGACACAATGCTTCAGCAGCTTCATGTGATGTGCACATAACAAGAGCTGATGACTCGAGTGACTTTGAGATATGCGCCACTCCCCACTCACGTCTCTAGTGCCACAAGTTGCTGCTGTTAAACAGGACTCGCCTGCTGCGTTGTGTTTTGTGACCCCGTGCGATACAAACTTATTCAGTGTGAGCCATGAGCCACTAGTTCTGTTGAGTGTCAACTGGCTGGTGGCGCATAAAACGTGATGGCCGGCCCTATTGACGTCTGTCGCGCTGGGCACTCACTGCAGAAGACTGCTTTTACCCACTTTGCTACCGCGCCTCTATTTCCGCTTTGTGACTGCGTGTCTGAGCGAGTATGTTGCAGATGCAAGCCGCCGCTCAAGCACTGTGGTGAACTTCTCGCGTAAGCCATCGTGCGACAGTTTTTACATTTTTCCCTTGTGGAGGTGACGTCGGTGAAGTTCAAGCCGCGTTGCCCTTGCAGCCGGCGTGTAACGACCACTTAAAACAGTAAAAACATTCTTTTCAGACGACGTGACTGTCGTTTCTGTGTTGTTGTTTTATCAGTGGCATCCGCACCCATCACTTCCAATTACTTTCTATATTCAACCAAACATAGCTTTCTCCACACTCCATTAACAAGTATGTAGTTGGTTGCAGTACATGTGTGCGGCGCATCGGAACGAGATGCGCATCTGCATTGTGATAACTCTATTCTTAGCTAATACATTGCGCGCGGCATCGGCTGAGGCTCGGGCAGCGCAGCAAAACACTAGCAAACCCGACACGGCCATAAAGACATCCGATGCACAGCTGATTTGCAGGTTGTCAGCAGCCCTTAAGCACACAATCAACACGAGCACCGCTCTCATGGAGCGGGCGTTTGATGTTGAGGGCGAGGTGCTGGAGAAGATGAGATCCGCCGAGTCGAGTCTTCGCCTCGCGATTGGCGAAGTTGTGAAGGCTTTGGCCAGGCTCCGAAAGAGGGACGGTGCATCTTCTCGTCTTGAGGCGGAACTGCAGCTGGTTAAGGACTCAGTGAACGCCGCACGTCGCAAACGAGCAGAAGTGTGCGAGAAGGTGGGCCAGGTTGTGCTGCGTGCGATTGCCTTGTCAGCGAAGGCGGGTGCTTTTGTGGGCACGATTGACGACTTCATTGGGGTGTTCGAATCGGCCAACTCGCACCAGGACCACAGATGCATCACAGCGAGCGGCGACTCGCACATAAAAATTGGTGACAACGCAGCAGCAACGCTTATAACAGACCTCAAGGACTGTACTTGGGAGCACTACGGTGAAGGAGCGCTTGAAAATGTCTCAGCTGAGCTGGTTCGTGCAGTGGGGCAAATTGCTCATGGCGTTTTGGTGAAGGGCATGGGTGGCAAAGGATTTTCTGCAGGTAGTGACAACTGTCCCTTCTTGGTCTGGGACTTCGTGCAGCCCAACAAGAGCGCTTTGGAGTGGGGCGGCTTGTGGAGGGCAGTGAACAATGGAAGCCACACACGGATCGAGTGGAAGAACAACACGCGATATCTGACTGAGATAGTAAACGAATTCGGTTTGCTGGCGAGCGAGTTCTCTGATGTAAGTGAGACGCTGGCTGATGTGCAACGTGGTGGTGCGACGCTCCAGCAGCTGGTTGGCGCGTTCAACACAGCACTGAAGGTCACAGTGGAGGACGGGAAAGCCGCGGAGGAGGTGCAGAAGGCAGCTGCAGCGATAATGCGGGAGGCACAGACCACTGAAAGGGGCGCGGTGGTTTGACACGCGACTCTCATGTAAATTACTACAATTTATGTAGTGATGTATGGCTTTGTTGTGCTACTTATAATTCGTGTTCATATCATCTTTTTTGGTGCTGCCTTGTTTTGTGTTTCGCGTCATATTAAGAACGTGCAACACGGGCATTAATGATGAACTTCTTCCCTTCACTGTTGTTGCTAGCAAAACGACTTTTAATTTCGGTTGGCTAGTACCGAAGGAGACGACTTTCTGAGCTGGCAATCGTGTGAGGTGGTAGTCGTGGCCGCTTTCTACGTTCGCAGCGCCCTCCTTTCTCCTGCGCGCTTTGTCGGCCAATTCGGGTGATGTTAGTTCGTTCCTTTGTGTGTGTGCGTGTGGGGTGCCAGTAAATGCGACCACCTTTGCAGTCTCGCAATGTTGCTGTTATGAAGGTGTGATGCAAAGCGAGTTGTGAAGGTGAGGAAAACAAGAGCACACTTTGGCGTTCGGAAGCTCCTCACAGTTCTGCCATGCAGTGACAACACCACGCCCATCCTTAACTCGCTGCTTTGCCATAACAGCAATGCGATCTCTGTCCCTTTTCAAAGCACTTCTCGCGCTACATGTGTCCCACCACTGCGCTGTTGGTGCTCTTTCCTTATTTTGTGCCGACGACCAAACTGGCAATCTTCTGTACCGTTCCACGCCGTTTGTATCTCTTCCCTTTTCAATTTATTGTTCATTTCATTGCAGCGAAGTAACAAAAATGATGGCACAGCAAGTCATTTTGCTCTTGATGTGCTGTTCGGCCTTGCTTTTGTAAGGGAGGACGGTAAGACAAATATGCCAGTGGATCCGCTCCAAATTGCAAACGATTCGTTTTCTTAACTGGACAAAGAAACATATGCCATGGTGCTGCTGTGTCTGTGGCTGGAGTTGGTGCAGCTTCCTCGAAAGCGGGTGATTGAACGAATTGGGCCGATTTCCAATCAATTGAGCGGTGCCGTAAACATCGTTGCTGAGCGAGACATGTTGTGGAGGGACGAAACTTACGAATTTTTAGAGGCGCACGAGGTGCTGCGCGACATGCGAAGGCAGCTGGAGGTTGCTCAAGGACTTGGTGCGAAGTTGGAGAAGTTCAGGTGGGAAATTCCCCCAGGCTGGCGAAGGACGATGGAGTTTTTCTGCACATGTGCGACGCCCTCTCAACGATCAGCGTCGCCGCTGCACTGGCTGTAAAAAATAGAAACAGTCAAATCTCCTTGAAAGCAACTCAAAGCGATATTAGTAAAATGAAAAACTTCAGTGGGGCACAAAAAGTCGCTAATCGGATTGTTGAGTCGATTGAAAAGTTGTGGTGTAATGAAAATGCGACATATTGTTGAGAGGCTCAAGACACTGATTAGGGCGTCTTCGGGCATGTGATTGAAGAAGATTCCGCAAGCGCCAAAGACATTTGATACGTAAAGGCTGCGAAGATGCGATATTAGTGGCAAAGCAAAATTAAACCAGACCCGTGCACTACACGGGAAACATCACGGCGATTTACCAGCTCAGTATGGATCAGCGGAGTGTTTCTTCTCTTGTCTCTCTGGTGCAGAGCAGGAACTCTTCGAGCTAACTCAAGGCGTTTCCCACCGATATGGTTCAGCTGAGGAACATCGGCGAAAAAATGAAGGCGCAGAGAAACAGCTGTGCTGACATCGTGCCCTTGGACGAAGAGAAGAGGTCTGTTTCAAGCTGCACCGATATGTGGAGTCAATTGTTTGGACTTATTTTTCGCAAATGGTTAACATTTTTGGTATTTTCTTCATATCCCTGTTTCTTGTTTGTTATTGAAGATAAAATAACATAAAAATGCTCTTCTCCCTCCCGTGGCTTCATGCACACAACAGCCAATGCTCTGCTTTGTGTGGAGTAACACGCAACTGTGCCACCCTGCTGCAAGAATGCAGCGCCTGATGGAGTTAAATGTGTGCGTTTTGTTTCTCTCTTTACTGTTTGTATATGCGCGAATGTCTTTGTTTAGTGTGAGGTGCGTTGTAATGCAAAACAATAATAAAACGTGTTTGTGTGCTTCCGTATAAATGATGTTTTGTGTTCTGCTTTGTGTGTGTTTCGTCATCTGTTGTGAGGCTGGCGCGGGTCGAAACCTTCCCACATGTGTGCTTGCCGTTCCCGTCTTTCTGTGTGCTGCGACTTCCTCACCTGGACCTCTCCAGAAAGGTAGCGAAGTTGGACGTTGATGTGGGGTGTGCCTGTGGTGTGTGCTTCCCACTCACAAACATTGAGCCCGACCACTTCTCAGTGCTCGGTGCGTGCCGCTTGTGGAAAGTGAAGCTTCTAAATTACTGAGCATTGCTGGTCGGCCGTCGCGCTGCATGTGCGCGCATGCATTGTCGATGCCGGTGGAAGTGTTGTGAGTTGTTCGCAGATGGGGCTGAAGATTGTGAGCGCGCACACATTTGTGGTGCTGTATGGCAGCTGCCTCCTCTTTTGCGACTGACGAGTGTTGGTGTGAGTCACAGCTCAAGTCATCAAAAGCCATCGATAGCCGGCTGCGTATCGTGTTGCGTGTTGGTTTGACACAACGTTACCACCAGCACCTCTGAAATACGGCACTTTGCCTGCTGACCCATTTATTTCCCGGAATAACATCTGTGGGCTGAAACAACAAAAACTTTCGATGCGGCTCTGCATTTTCGTTTACATGTTTCTTGGTGTTCGAGCGCATGTTTGCCGCGTGGCGATTACCGGCCTCACAACGCTCCTCGTCGATCCATCCATGGAACAGCTTATTTCTACTGTGCCACGTGCGCGTGAAGCGTGGCGACACAGCTCCTGGGAGATCACCCGCTACTCCTGCGTTGCTGCGTCACCGAATTCTTCCAACGTGACAATTGATCGGGGACTGGCACACGTCAAACAACGCTTCACGTTACAGCCGTGAAACTTCCCGATGCGAAATGGCAGAAACAAATTCGCAATCCTTGTGCGTGCTTGCTTTTCCGTGTGAGCGTACCGCCACTGGTGCGATGGCGTTTCCCGTGATACTTCAGTGTGTTAATTGTTCTGCTGCGTGCTATATGATCTCTCGCACGCAGGAACCGACTTGAGATGCCCATGTTCACCCGTTATGAAAAGCTCACTTTCTGCTGCGCTGCAGTTGCCAGGCGCAAGAACGTGAGGTGCAACGCAAGCTGCGTGTGCGACAGCGCGGGGCGCTCACTCACCAAATTAGCCTCGACACTTTGACATCAGGCACAGCGAGGTGTCGTGATAGCGATGGGAGCCGTTGGGTGAACACGAGGGCACGAGGCGAGTTTGAGACGGAGACGGCTTGTCGCAAGCGTTGGTGCGCAGTTTTCACACGCCGTTGCTGACGTCTTGCGCACACTTTTATTGCACTTCCCCGTGGCGCACAACGACTGTTTCAAATGGCTGAAGAATCGAGCTAATTGGCGCGCAGCTCTAATGGCAGCATTGCTCCTCCGTTAGTTCGATCAGCCACTGCGGCAGCCCGCACGCGAGCGAACCAAAAAGAACTGAAGAAGTGAGTTGTGCGTCGATGACAGCCCGCTTGCGTGTTCCTCGCTTTCAATGCTTCACAGTCGCCTCCTTTTCTGAAGGTATTGTTCACACACGATGCCCGCGCACACACAAAAATGCACCTCCAAATTTCGTGTTTTGGTCCCGACACCGTCGCTCCGACCACTGCTTTGCCGCTCATTTTCATTTTTGTTCGTGTTCATTTGTCGCCTGCTCCTGATGAGTTAGTTTCGCTTAATGGAATTTCGCTGTTTTTTCCAGTTGCCCATCACAAGCTCTTTTAACACAACATGGCATTTCACTTCAGTCTCGCGCTCCTGGTGGCAGTTTTGCTGAATGGCGCGGTGCTTGGCGATGACTCGACCTCCAGTGGCGCTCTTGCGGGAGCTGATGGAGAGCGGAACGCGCCTTCACGCGGAGGCGACGCCGGCTGCAAGAGCGAGGGTGGCGCGCGCAACGGCGACAAGCTGGTTGTGTTGGACTCTGCGCGCACGGCGCCTTCCGAAACTGTGCGGAAAAGTATTTCAGTTGTGGAACGAATGAGCGAGCAATCGCCACTCAGCAGCCGCGATGAGGCCAGAAACGATCACGCGGGCGTTGGCAGCGAACTGCACGACCATCCAGCGACAGGTCACAAAGCTCAAGCAAGCGCTGACGATAAGTACGGAATGAAGTTGCCGCGTGCGAGACGCCCAGCTGCCTCACGGCACAGTGAAGGAGGCCTCACCTCGACGAATCCAAAGGAGTCCGCAGAAGCATTAGACCGCAAGAAGGAGTTCGAGAACATGGTTAGCGGTATTATTGCTGAGGAAGCACAAGATCCTACGGTTGATGTTGGTGGCTATTCGGGAGGAGTGAATAACCAATACCCCTATAATGATGTTTATGGGTACGGTACTTCGAGTTATGGTGGCGAACCGGGTGCCGGTGTTCCGAATGGTGACAGTCCTTCAGTGCGAAGCAACAACTCGACTTCAGGGTCAGTATCCAGCAGTAATCCAAGTGCTACTTCAAGTTCTGACAATGGCCAAAGCCCTGTAACGGGTAACGAGGGTAAGAGCAACACAAATGACGGCAAAGCAACGAAAGATGTCCAGGAGAAGGAGGAGGAGGAAAAGAATGGAGAGGAGGAAGATGGGAAAGAAAAGGAAGAAAAGCAACCAGAGCAAATGAGCAACGAAAATAACGATGGGCGGGAGACTAACAATTCAAGTGAAGACACTGAAAACAATGAAGCTCCGCCTTCGGAGAACTCTGCCCTTCTCTGTGGTAGCTATTCGTCGGTGTTGCTTGTGGCTTTGGTGTGTCTTTGTGCATGTGCGTGTTGAGTTTAGATCACAAGCTGTGCGAGCCACCACGCTGTGCATGAGTGTGCAGCGGTATTTGTAAATATTTACACCATTTTCATTACATCCTTTTAAATGGTCTGCTTCAGTGACACGCTCACTTTCTGTATTTAACTGCTGATGCAAACTCGCATTTTTTGCTGCGCGTCAAATTCGTTTTGGCACTGCTTACCTCAATTTCTGCTTTGATGTATGGGCCTTTGAGCCACTTGGTTTGGCTCCGGTGTGTGTGCGATGTGTCAATTGCACAACAAAAACCTCAGAGCGAAACAGCTGACTTCTTGTAGCGAGCTTGCACCGCTTTTCGTTTGTCGCTGATCTTTAGAGGGCCGTGCTGCGTCAAGCTGAGCGATGCCTGCGACTGCGGTCGTTCCTCCACACAACTGGCCAGTTTGCTCTTTGCAGCTTGACAGTCACGTGTCCGTTGCGCATCAGAAGTGTGCGCCGTTATGTTTGCCCTCTCGTTTGCGTGTGCACCCGCTTCATTCGCTGCATGGCCCATAAAACATATTCCACATTTTATTTTATTTTTGTTTTTTCTTTCTGGCTTTACGAAGGCAAACACCTGCCTAAAGAGGTAACATCAGGAATGCGGACAAGGGCACAGCGACGCTGCCCGGCTGCTGTTGCTGCTTTTCTGCTGTGGTGACGTGCCGAGTCACATGCGGTCAGAGCAGCAACGGAGAAGCAGCATGGAAAACGAACCAAAAGGGCCGGGAGAAGTTATTCCTGTGCGGCGCGTCTGACTTGCACGTGCGTTGGAATGTGACTTTTGGTGCCCTCCAGAAGAGAGCGGAAAACGTGAGTGCAGCTGCAAAGAAGATGTTGGAAAGTGGCCAACTTTATGTGAATGAGACGGAGGCGGTGTCGGTGTCTGGTGATGCGATCAGCAAGATGGCACACGTGCTGAGTAACACGTCGAGGGCGCTGAACGTCAGCCGCGGCTTCATGGACGGGACTGGGCGAGACTTTTTCAATGCGTTCGAGGCCATCAAGGACTTTCCCGACAAATATGTTTATGACCACAGCAATCAGAATGACGATAAGATGTCGAAGCGAACGAGTGAGGTGTTGGAATTTTTCAGGAACATCTCGAAACTCTACACCGATTGCAAAAATGAGTCGGGTTTGAATGTGACAGTGGAGTCATTGGAAAGGGAAGTAATGGTCAAAGTTGACAATGTAAGCCAAAGCCTATCCAAGTGGAAGGACAAACAAGTGGCAGAGTGGAAAGATGCTCAGAAGAAAGTCCCGACTTGGTTGGAGAACATGAGGAACTACACTGAGATCTCATCCGGCAGCAAAATTAAGAACATTTGGCAGTACGACGTGACTATTTGGGATATCATCAAGAAGGATTGCAATCGTGTACATGAAAATAATTATTCAGATACTCCTGTGCGGGAAAAAATCATCGACTCTTCAAGGTTGAATCTGTTGAGGCATCTGAATGACATTGCGAATAATGCGACAACCAACAGCAGCATTCTGGAGAATGGCTGCGACACAATGTACGAACACTTTCGTGGGTATACTTCAATTATCAACAAACAGGACGCAGAAAAGAAAAGGCTCCTAAATGATCTGTGTGAAAAAATGGAGAAACAGTCCAAGACAATGAAAAATTGCAGTGAACAGGACCTCCTTGAGGTGGTTAGAACACCGTTTTAATGAAACTGTGCGTGAGATGGTTGAGCGGATGAACAACTCCCTGACGCAGTTGATTGATGTTGAGAAGGAAGTTTTAACTAAAGTTGGGGCCATGTTTGTGAGCAAACGAGACGCAATATGTAATGATTCTAAGCGCCTCAGCAGCATGAACATCACTTTGAGTGGCTTTGAGAGCAAGAGACGTTCTGCTGTATCTTCCATTTATGATTTGAATGCTTCAATTGCGAAAGCCCAGTCGGAAGCAGCAAAGGCGCTGGGCTCAAGTTTGGCCTCAATGGGAAATATATCATTGATTGAAATGGTTGCGGATGACTCCCATACGGAAATAAGTCGTGCATATCACGTGCGTGCTGAAGTTGAAAGAAGGATGCGTCAGGTGTCGGAAATAAAAATGACCGCTCAATGTGCTTTTAATGAGGCCAATGACATGTATGGCAAACTTGATGATAAAAAAAAAGAGCTTGAAAGAGCTCTGAATGAAGAGCAAAGCCATTTGAAGACCGCTAAAGAGAATTTCATCAACGCTCTGCAACTGCTAAAGGGGAATAAAGCGGAGTTCAGTACAGTTGAAAAACTGTGTGATGTCAACTTCACTGAACCGAGCGTTCCGATTGACGTTGCTACCAGCATTATGACGGGATTGTCGAGTGTAAACTCCTCTAAAACTCTGAAGGCCACTGAGAAATTGGCAGAAGACTATGAAGATCATGTTGAACAACTGAAGACACTTTACACGAAGCTGGACGAATACAATCGCACAATAAATGGAAACGCAACAGAGGCAGTTAAAAGTGCTGAAGAAATTGAAAAAAATGCAAAGAAAACGAAAAAGGACGCCGTTGAGACTGTTGTTGGTGAGGTGAATAACAAAGCGAAGGAGTTATGTGCTGCCGCGAAAAAGTTAGAGTTGTTTTCGGATCAAAGCAAAAAGACAACAGCAGAAGAAAAATTTGTCGGTGGAGATTTCTCTGGTAAGCGCACAGTTAGGGGAGGCAGTGTATAACGTCACTGAGGCCGAAAAGTCATGCCAAAAAAGTTCGGGGGTGGTCGAAGGCGCAAAACGATATGTGCACGCGGCTGCTGATGTGGAGTTAATGCACGCAACAAACGCCAGCTGCATGTCATCTATTACAAGTGTGATCGATAAAAGCAAGGAGGTTGTGAACGTTATTGGGTCGGTTAATAAGACAATGCAAACTGCGGAGAGTGCACAAAAGAATGCAGGAGCCTTGTTGAATGAAGAAAGCACCAGGCTCGAGGCCGCGAAGTCAAACTTCACGGAAATACTGAAAAGCATTGGTGTGGTATCAAGCGAGCCTGTGAAAGTGTGCGATACGGATCATTTCAAGAGCATAACACCAGCATTTGAGAATTTGAAGACGGCTGCCCGACAGTTGCGAAGTATCAAGACGATAAATGTTGAAGATGTTAATAAGAGCGTGGAAAAGTACGCCGCGCTGATTGCTAATGCTTCGGCTGGTGCAGATATCGCGACCTCGCACAGCAGAGAAGCCCAAGAGAATGCAGTAAACTCCACGAAATTCGCTACAGAAGCAGATAAAACAGCAAGGAGTGTGCTGAAACAGGCACTCTCAAAACAAAAAGAGCGCTTGTGCAATGCAGCAGCGAAGCTCAAGGAAGTGAACCGCAACGCGACATCGTTACGAGATCACGCAAGTTCCATGAAGACTTACGCCACTGAGCATTAGAGACGCGCAGCTGCAGCAGCCCGTAGTGCTGAGGACGCTGTCGCGCAAGCTGTTGCTGCTGAGTTGTACGCTGAGAAGGTGGCTGAGGAGTACCAGTTAACAACTGAGGCCGTGAAGAAGACAAAAGTGGAGATCAGGCACGCGATGAAAAGTGCAGCGGTTTCGCTGAGGGAAAACGAGGAGCACCTAAACAAGATAAACAGCAGCTTTGAAGGTGCATTAAAGAATGTCTCCAACGGAACGTGCAACAGTGTTGTCAATGTTTGCAGCACGGCAACTGACAACTGCACCATAGTGGCTGAGTTGGAAGAGTCACTCCGCACTATCGAAGGCATTGACGCCTTGATGAACGTCACGACTGCGATAAATGGACTTGCACGACTGACGATGAACGACGCCTTGATAGAAAGTCAGCTAAAAGCCGGTAACACGCACGCCAGCGCAGCTGAAGAGGCTGCGGCCGCAGCGCATGCGGCTGCTAAGAATGCTCAGTGCACGCCACTGTACATGCAGTTGTTGCACGCCTTCGGTAACTTACGTTCGGTCTAATCATATTACCTCTCTTTTTCATTTTGTCCCTTTCTTGCTAAAACGTTCATACGTTCATGTAAATATAAATGTCAACGTCGTATACGCCTATCCGCCTTCTAAAATAAAGGAAAGAAAGAAAGAAGGAAAGAAAAACCGTAAAGCAGTCTGTGATGTCCCAGTGAGGAACTGGGAATCTCACTTTTCGCCTTTTTTCTTGTTTGTTTACTCTTTTGTAAGAACTGCGATGTACACAAAATAACCGGATTTCCTGCTCAGCCAAAGAAAAGCAGAAGACGGTTGCCTTTTTTTGCGTGCTGCTTTTCATCTGCAGCTATTAACGTTTGTGATGCTCTGATGGCTGTGCGGTTGCTACTGTGCTAATAAAACCCTGTTGGTGTGTAGGAACTTCAGCCCTCTCCCCCTTCCCCACTTTGCCCTCGCCCTTCACTTCACGTGCACACGTGTGGCTCATAATAAACTCAAATAATAATAAGCACTCGAATTCGTGAGCAAAATATCTACTCGCCCGCCTGCCAGCAGGAAAGGCTGCTGGTAAAAAGATGTGCAGTATTGACGTCCGTACTTGTAAAAGTTTAATTGCGGAAGAAACGGTAACGAACTGTCAAGCTGTGAGAGTTACAACGACAGCCCTGTTTGCTAATTACTACAAATACCAGTGTGTGATACCTATTTTGTTGTTGTTTGTCGGTTTTTATTGCCGGTTATTTCTGCCAACCAACGGTGCTCCAAACTCGGTCCTATTTGCCATGCTTCTGCGTGATTGTGCAAGACAACTGGGAAGGGTGGAAAGGTTAGCTGAGAAATGCGATTAGAAACCAGTTCACCTGCACACCAACTGCGCGTTGCCGCCAAGTTTTCGTTTGAGCGCTGATTAGGTCGCCTTGGCCTTTGGGACGGCGTTGCACCTTCTGCTACTCGCTCGTTACTTTCATGTGCTCCAGCGTGTCGGCCGGTCATCGCTTGACGATTATTTTTGTTATTATTTCAATGCCGACGAGACTGCACTGCTTGGACGAGTAGCTCTCTCTTCAAGCGCCAATGGCGCAGTTTCTTAATCCTTTGAGTGCAACCACGAAAACATTTGGCAAACATGTTAACTTTTCCATGCTGCCATGCGTTCGGAAGAGTAGTGCAAGTCCCACTGTCGCAACGAGGCTATTGACTGTGTTATTTCTTTATCGCGCGACTGGCTGTCGACACGCCACATGCCGTTAGCAGCGTGAACAGGGAAACGTTTGTCGGAGAGTTTTTGCGGGGACTCGCATGGGTGTTGGTGGGAAGTGCCTGGCACAGAAGAATGAGCATGCCCTGTGTGTGAGTGTGTGCTCGGTTACTCTGACGGAGGTGGTTCCACGAGGACTGCACCGGGTGAAGTGCATGACTGCGTGCGACAGCTGACCAAGGCAGTCGTGTATTTTAGGGCATAAACAAGAAGGGCTGCTGTTGAAAAGAAGAGAAAAGAAAAAAAGCATTAACCCAGTGGCACGTTACCGCTTAGACTAAATTTGCGACTCAGCATCCAGTTGAGGTGCGCAATGCGAAGACGAACTTCACACAAGCTGGTGAACTGTCAGCGCTAAGGTGGTGGCGCCGGCCAGATCGCGAGTAGAGAGGCGCAATTGGCGTGTCGACGGTATATCTCGGGATGGACGTCAACGCAAGTTTCCTTGAAAATGTTTGTGCTGTTATGTGGTCCTCTTCATTTTTTGAACCATCGCGCGCTGATGCCGACAATTTGGAGATTTTCAATATCACAAAATATGACGAGTAGTTCATTCAGGAGGCAAAAAATATGATATGCTCAATTTGGGTAGTGTTCTTGCCAAACGAGAAAGCGGCGTTTTCCCGACTCTCAAATTTGACTTTGCTCATTGAAGCTCTCGAAAAGGCGCCGTTTATGTAACACACTGCAGTAAACAACGCCACGGAGTAAGCGGAAAACGCCACACGGAAGGCACTGCAGATTATTCCAGACTTTGATGCTAATAAAGTGGCTACGTACTTTTTCTGGGCTTATGAATGGAGCCATCTCCTGTTTGCATTGGGGACGACGAGTAAAACGTTCTAATCCCGTTACTCTCCGAGTTGTATAGCTGTGGATTCGAAGCTGAATTCAACTCGGAACGAGTCAGGAATCGAAGAGCATTACCGCCGTGCGTTGAGTTTATGGGATGAGGCGAGCGCGGGGATCAATGCCACCGAGACATTCATATACCGCTACAATGTCCAAATTGGTGTTGAATAACGCCAGGGACATTTTAGACAAAAAGCTGAAACGTATTTGTCGGCCTTGCAGTTCTCGACAAAATTACCGAACTTTTACACCAAAGTGCTTCACTGCTTGTCGTGTGAGAGCGGCCGTCATGCGCGTCTTAATGTGCAAGCCGCCCTGGAAAAGTTGGAGTTGTTAGCCGCCACTGCGAATGTGCCTGAAGTTGGCAGGAAGGAGCGGAAGAATGCGGCCCGTCACCGCCTGTCCAAAGTGAACATGGCGCGGCACGCGAAGCGAGCGGAGAAAACGAATGAAAATATCAAAGTGAGTCAAAAGAAAAAAAAGAACATATTTCGGTTGCTTGCGGGCGACTTATTTGGAGCAGATACAAATTTGAGGTGCTACTGCCATTTTTATCGCACCTTTGGCAGGCAACATCGAATATTGGGACGGAGCATGCCGGAAGTGCAACCAGAAAAAGCTAAAAGAAATCAACAACAGGTCGATCGTACTGAAAGAACGGCATATTTCTGTTGTACATGAAATTTACAGGGCGGGCATGTTACACCATTCGGAAGCCACACGCCACACTGCATGATCAGGAGGACGAAATGCATGCCACGCCTCACCTGCTTTTGTATCTCCTTGTAAAGTGGCGCGCGAGTCTTGATCACGGGCAAGAGGCGAGGAGAGGAGGAGAACGTAAAACCGGATGCAAGTCCTCCACATGGCAAGCAGTTCAGCCATGCCGTGCAGGGATTTTTTTATAAACATGAAAAAACTCCAAAACGGTATGCAAATAAACGAACAATAACTCAAGACGTTACCACCTCGAGTACGACGTTCATACTGTCAAGGTGTGTTGCAGTAGCCACCCAAAACAACAAGCGAGTTCTCCTGACGCACTACTGCCCGGGGAGCCAATAAAAAGCCACAAACGAAGAGAAAAAAAAACCCGAAGCACCAACGTCGTAACTGAGAGAAAGGAAAGGGGGAAAAAAAAAAGGAGGAAAATGGTTTCGGAACAAATTAGTTCAGTGGGGGCAGCGCTGCGGCGGCAGTCAGGGGCGCATTGCGAGGCAGAGGAGTGCAGGCGATTGCAGATAAAAAAGACGAATAAAAACACCTTCCAACACAACGTTTGAACGAGAAGCTCAATGGGGGTTAAAACGATCATACGGGTGGAGGCACGTAGTCCTCAGCGCTTTCCCCATCAACTCGCTTCGAGGCACGAAGGTACGTGAAACGCAGGGCCAACACCAGTTCCAGAAATTATATAAATAAAAAAACAGGAATCAAACGTGGTATGAGGGAGAGCAAAGCCGAAAACTCGCGTGTCGCTCATGTACGTAAATAAACAAAAAAATTAAAAAACAACACATTTGGGGGCATGTGCGCCTGTCCAGGCGGCGGGAGATTGGCATTTAAGAAGCAAAATAAGTGAAGACGTGATTGTGCAACTTTACCACCAGCCACTCAGCGCATTGAACAGCTGCTGCAGCGGCAGGCAACGTCGCCCCGCAGAATCCTCGCGTGCTCTTCGCACCGCCTCTGCCAACGCCTCGTTAGCCTCATCAGCTCGCACAGCCACCTTGTTCATGCGCCTAGTAGTGGCTTTCAGTTCGTCGCTCATCTTCGTAGCAAAACGATTGAGCTCCGTGATGACACTTGTGTCCCTCAGTAGGGAGAAGTCACCACTCTTTCCCTTTAGTCGCTTCACCAACTCAGAGATGGCATTCCGAGTACACACATTTTCGTGTGGTTTCCCAGGGGTGTCTGCAAAAATACCCAGAACAGCGTCACTGATAGCATCAAAAACATTGGTGTTGCCAGCGTGCACCTCGTTGAGTTTCATGGCAGCGCGACTGACGGTCATCATCTCAAGCCGTGCATTGGTACGCTGCAACTCCTTTTCGAGCAGAACTGTCATTCTTATTGCAACAGTGAAACCCTCCTCGACGTACGGTGACATGTCGGGCGAATCACTGGCATTTTTCAATGCCGCAATAGCTTGCGCCTCCTCCTCTGAAACGCTCTTTTTGATGCTCGTTGCATTCGCACTGAGCAACGTCAAGTTTTTCCGCCTCACTCGGAGCTCAGCCGCAGTCGCGCACAGCTCACTCATCAGGCGGCTCAACACATCAGCAACGACATACTCTGCGGCCTCTGCAGCACTTTGCTCAAACTTGCGGGCATCTTCCAAACTTTGGGAGGCCACTTGCAGATCTTGGCTTATAGAGGCCACGTTTTTATTTACCTCTTCGGCTCGCGACTCCAACGATGTAAGCGTTCTGTTAGCCATGAGCAATATGCTCGCGTTTAGCTTGGCAGCTAAGCGAAGAAATTCTTTTGTGGATGTGCCAATTTTATTCAAAAGTTTACCGTTGCATCCTTCACTGGTCGTAATGTCGATTCCGATACCGATCTCATCCAAACGCTTCTTTAAATTGTTATTTATTTCTTCCAATTCCTTACCTTCGTTGGCTAAGTCCACGCCGACTTTTAAAATGCTGAAATTTGCATTACCAGAACGCTGAACCGCATGCTCCAGCACATCACTGGTTTTTTTCATGCCTTCCATTGCCAGCATGACATTTCCTGAGTTCGGCAATTCATTTAAAGAAAAAAACCCAGCGAACTGCGGTAACGCCTTAATGTTGTCCACCGCGGTCTGTACCCGTGCACCCGTTGCCGTTACGCTTTCTCGCAAAATGCCCGCTTTTTTGATGGATTCGCCAACATTTCGCGAAGCATTCGCTGATTTCTCCTTCATTTTTTGCACCTTTTCCAGCGATACCTCGTGTCGTCGCAGCATTTCGCAAAGTGCAGTACCATTTTGCTTAAGAGAATCAAACACGCTCGTGGTCATGGTCTTCATGCTTCCATTTGCTGTGGTGATATTTTTCTGTGCCTTTTCCCTCTGCAGTAGAAAAGCATCAACTTTTTAAACCACCACAATGAGTCGATCCAGTGCACTTCCAATAGCATCCACTACTTGCTCCACCTTGTCCGGACTGTTTGTAAAAACTCTGAGACATGTCGTTGTGTTGTTCTGCGTGGTATTGTACGCGATCTGAATTTTCTCCAGCATTCCTGCCTTCCATTCAGTCAAATTAGTTTCGTCGCCATTCAGTTCTTCAGCATGTTCAGGGAGCATTCCAGAGAAATTACGAACTCCAACACAACCACCAGTGCCCTCTACTTTCATTGTGTCAACTTTTGTGCACAATACATCATATTTCAACACTGTACTTTGACTGTGTCCCATAAAGTTACCAACAGTTATCGAAACAGCACCGTAAGCATTTGTCGTCGACACGTATTCATCCTGCATCGCATTCGATGCCTCCTTTAAGTTACGCTCCATTTCATTCGCCCAAGCAATGGTGTCATTAATGTTATTTATGATCTTTCGTACCTTGAGAGCTTCCTCAGAGTTTTTACTTAGCTCAGACAGCAGTTCCTTTGCATTAGCAAAGTGCGGCATTCGCTTCTTTCTGAAAGCTCTTTAGCTCCTTCTGTCATCACAGTTGCATTTTGACGCACTTCGTCAAGCCTCACAGAAGTCTTATTGATAACATACAACCAGCCTAAAAGAAGATCTTTAGCAACACACTTCCTTAAATCATCTGCCTCCTTCACAATATTTTTACAAAGTGGTATCACTCTTGGTTTGACACTGACAGCGGACGAAACTCCGAAGGGTAACAGCAAAAGACAAAGCTGTATTACCAGCATCACCACTAAACGTTTTGAACACTTACCTTCACTGTAATAAAAGAGAAAATAAGCGGGGAATGCCAGTTAAGTGGTTGCAATACGACAGCCACAGCCACATAGGCACTGAAGAGTAGTGTGATGAGTTGCATTACGACTGCAGTGGGCGGAATGTGAACACACTCCGCGGAACAAACACCAGTTTAGTGGACATGTAAAAGGCGCAAATACGCGGCACCCAACGCCGTCACACAACAGTGGGACACCCCAAACGATGCTGAGGCACAAGCAGTAAAAACACACAAACACGAGCGCGCACTCGGGTTAAAAGTGGCACTTTTCCAGCGACCATTACACTTTAAAACGAACACCATTCTCATTGCTCGAGCAGATGGCGCTGCGACGTCCTGCATTTCACTCCGGTCGAGGAACAGTGTAAATGAGCGTTAACCGACTACACATTAAATTCAACACACGACAGATGACGCGTACGAGAGTTACTGCACCGAAACAGATGTTGTGTTGACTTCTGTCCCGCCCTCGAAGCAACTGGGGAACAGATAAATAAAAACAATAGTGCTAAGAAAACGAATTTGAACGCTTTCTAGTCGACTGTTAGTTCGACCGAGGTTGCAGAACCGAAAAAATGTTCAGCTTACACGCACGCACACACACACACACTCAACCTTGCCACCTGCACAATGTTCCCAGGCACCTCAGCCGTATGTCCGTGTTGAACTTCCTCATTGAAAGGACTGCCCACTCACGCGACAGGAGGATAACCTGCCATCGTATTAAAGCCCACGAAAGCGAAGTGGCCGCGCTACTGGCGAAGTCAACGCAGCTGCGGGGCACAAACGATGCCTGTTGTGACGTCTGTTTTTGAAACACCTCACTTCTTTTATAACACTGGTGGCTTCAGATGCCCCTCCGCTTCTGTTTGGATGTGCTTGGAAGCGTCCTTACACCAACGCGAGTAATTCAACGCGCCATCCGTGCTTCCATAAGCGCTACAGGCATCCCGCGTTGGTTCCGCAATGCCACTTCACTTGCTGCAGTACAACTGTCGCTGCGTTACGCAACACTATCAATGGGCCATTCAGCCGTTTCGCCACTTCACGCCCGCCCGCCCTGAAATGGCTCCACACAAACTGCACTGCAACATTACGGACTATGCAGCTCGGCTCTGCTTCATTCCGCTGCCCCAACTTCGTGCACACCACACTCGCTGGTCATATCCCCGTAACTTCTCAAGTTGCACGTCACCGTCTCCAATCGTGCGCGTCCATGGCGCTGCTGAGTTCCGCTGCAGCCACGCACTTCGATGTGACGGTCCGTTTTCATCCCTGAGGTGACACAATCAATTCAACGTGTTCCTGCACACACGACAGACACGCAAACACGAGCCCTCTGCTTGTAACTGTCATGGCGCTCAGTGGCCCGCTCCGGCAGTATTGTGCTGCAGTGCCTCACTGAAACCTCTCGACGGGCGTCAAGCTGCGACAAAAACGAAAGGCAAATCTTTACATTGCAGTCAACGGGTGGGACACACAGCAAACGCCTGACGCGATGCGCTAATAACAAGACCTCTTGGGAGAGCCACAAACCCGCTGTCGGCTGATGTAGAAACGTCACACACTACACTAAGTGAGCATTGGCTGTACGCCCTTCCTGTTGGAATGTTCCCGCTTACGCAATTCGCACTGCAGTATCGCGCTGCGCAATCGCTCCGTTATGTTTCAGAAGAGCGCGGGCAGATGTTTGGATTGAATGACACATAAATAAAGGGAAATAATACAAATAAAGCAGACACCGCGCATCCAACAAAACGCACGTGTCGAACTTCAATGAGCCAATTACTGACGCAGCGTTGCCGCGGGCGTCGCTTCACTGTCTTATGAAAATTTTATATCTTGCGCTCGGTGTTCCTACGCTCGTTTCAGACAAGTGGAGGTGAATTCTAAATCCGTCCAACATCCAGTCGTATTTTATGTTCGTTTTCAGTGTTTGATAAGGAGGCATCAGCGGCACCAGGTATATACGAAAGCAAGAGCTTAGGCGAGAAAAAATGAAGGGGCACTCACCAGCATGACACACACACACGGCTAAGATATGCTGCCTAGGAGCTTGAGCATTTGACAGTAAAGCGGCGCACACTTCAACACGGCGGTCATCGCGAGTGCATGTGCTTGCTCAGTGGACACGCCTGTGGCTATTACTGTACCTGCTGCCTCAGCCTTTTTCTCATTCACGGCAAGCAACATCTGCCGCGCCTTCCCGTATGCTTTGGTGACGGTGCTGAGGCATTTGTTGAGTGTGTGAAGGCACCTGGTTACATTTCCCTCGAGGTGCTCCAGTTCACTCTCAATGCCATTCAAAAGTTGCACAGTCGTCACTCAACGTGGTGACCGCCACTGCCTCTTCCTCTCACAAGATTGACAAACTGTCCTTTTCAACGTCGCATCCACTTTTTGTGTTGTTGGACCCGTCAACAGGAAAAATTATATATTTGTGTTGTATTTATCTCATGGCTGCCTTTCATCTTCAATCGCTTTGCTTAATCGTCGCAGCTCCCCCACAATGTGCTATTCAAAATGACCAAATTCTTTGAGTGCGACAAACAAGTTATTTGCCTCAGCTACCATTCCATTTTCTATCAATGCGGAAGTCGCGGGGGCATCAGCTGAAGGTACACCTCTTCCTAGTCGCTGTGGCGTAAGCACGGGCACCAAATTCCGCGCCAGTTAAAGCCGACAGCTAACCTCGTTCAACTGCTAGGGCAGAGGCTCGTTCCTCTTTCAGCACTGATGACCTTCAGAACTGTCCACAACTTCCGAAACCTAAGAAACAGCGAGTGACGGTTTCTGCAAATCCCTTGTACTTTGTGCAACGACTGCTGCGGCGTTGGATTAGTGTTTAATCCTCAAATGAATGTCACCGACTTCTATCCGCACCTCAGTCACCCAAGAGGCGTTGCTGCCACCACTCCCACTTCCACACGCACACGCACCTCGGCGATGCCAATTTTCAAGGCTGA
>SOPI01000181.1:0-93834 GCA_021307395.1 Trypanosoma vivax | reverse complement strand
TAGCGCTTCCTTTTTTAGCGCTTGCATTCTCTTGTTTGTTTTCATTGCCGTGCCTAGTTTGTCTTGTTGGTTTGTAGTCTTGTGCTTAGTGTTGTTATTCTCACTCGATTTTCCTTTCTGTTTTATTTCATTCCTCCGCTAACATCGAGGGTCCATGTTTTTATCAACAGGCATAGTGACCGGTCGGGTTTTTTAGCCACGCTCGAAAGCCACCACCTCCTTCACTGCAACTTGCACACTGGTCGCCACACTTTCGTTTCATGTTTAAACTATTTTGCCGCATGCAGGGACAACGCACGCTCATGAACACAGGCTCGCACTCTACGCTTTACGGGAAAATGATGAAGCAACGTGCGCAGCAGCAAGGCAGTCTTTACGCACTGCTCCGAGAAGATAGCAAGCACGCTCGGTAAAGAGCGTGCCCTCAAAAAAAAAAACCATTACCACTGCCGAAAAGAGTTGTCAAATACACGCGACCAAAGAGATTTTACTTCTTTGCAGACGCACACCATTCAAATTAAATGGAATACTGCCTCTAGACTACAAGCTGCCCTCTTTATCGCGTTACAAAGAAGCTGCCAAAGGTACGCACCGCATTACACACAGCTTTGCGGCGCTGCAAATACATCTAGCGCTGGCGTCTTGACGCATTATGTAAAAAAGAAAACATGCAAAAACTAGTCAACAATCACTCAAAACAACATGTGCACGGCTTTAGCGCCAGTGGAGTTCTCACGGATTCAGTTCCGACTTGATTCCTCCAACGAAAAGGACTGGCCAACTCCCCTTCTGTACGCCACCGTGTTCCAGCGCAAAATAAGAAAAAGATACCATGGTGCGCTTACAAGAAAAGCGCCAACAGCAGAGTTCAGGGGAACCATTACCGTGCTGCGCTACATTCGGAACGGAACAGAACACGCGCACAGCACGCGCTTTATGCCTCACACCCTGACTGCCAGGCAGATTAAAACACACTAACAAGCATTTGCAAAATACCAAGACAGTAATGCAAGAAAAGCCCAAACCAAGGCATAGCACACGACCAAACAGGAGCAGCGGATAACAACCCAACCAGTCTGCATGCGCAAGGTCGCGAATCACAAGCGGCTCAAAGCACCGCAATGGCAAATCTTGTGAGAAATGATCCATCACGGGATAAATGGGAAGCGGCGCTATTTCAAGAAAGCACCTCAGCGAAACTCTCCCTTAATGCATGGCGAAACAGCAAGTAGGGAATGCCGTCCTACAGTCAGTGTGAGTTAACTTCAATCGAAACCCAAGCAGAGCGCGCTTTTTGAGGGTAAAGTTCGACAGCGTGGCTGCCTAACGCGCAGGGAGTGCGCAGAGTAAATAAAGACAGAACAAGGATGCAAATACTCCAAAGACTCCCGCAAAAGGTGGTAAGGCCCTGACACCTATCACAACACGAACGCGGTTGCTCAGTGAAAGCCAAAAAAAAAAAAAAAAAGAACTCATGTTGGCATCCACTTGAACGACGGGAAGCAAGGCGCATTGTACGCCTTAATCATGTTGCAGGAAATGCCGAGTCTAAAATGAATAGGCTCGTAGGAAAGCGAACAATGCAGTGAAGGTTGTGACACGACATGGCACCAATGCGAAGAGGCGTGTTTTCATAGTTTGTCACCACGGCGCATCTAGTCCACGAATACATTTTCACGACACTGCAGCACCTCCACAGTTTCACGCACAAAAAAATTCTCTGGGAACAATCAATGCTGAAGGACAAACAATATGAGAACGCAGAAGAAAAGGAGGAAATGAGGCTTGTGTTTGCGTGAACGCTGCTTTAACGGAGCATATCAGCACGCACGCACAAAGCAGTCTAAAGAGTATAGTGTGCACAAAGAAAATCTTATGTCACAGCGGAAAAGATTTGAACAGGTTCAGCGACATAAAGCAGCAGTAGCCATAAAGCACACGGCTATCCAGCACTCCAGAGACAACAACAAAGGAGTGAGTGAGTGAGTACACACGGCCCCATCTCGCTCAACACATCCTCACTCGCACATACAGCTTCTCCCTCGCGTCTACAACACGCACATCCGTGGTTAATGCACTCAAGAAAAGGTGCCTTGTTAGCAAAGCCTGCATGGAGCACAGACGTCCATTCAGGGAGTGGCTCTGTTATCCTTTCCTCCGGAATTGGAATAATAGCGTCTGCAACACAGACACTGACAGCCAAGAGCTTCTTGCACATACACATTCAAGGGAGGAGTGCGACCAGTTATAAGAAGAACTTGCATCTTGTAAATGGTATGCATTCACGATTTCATTGCCAACAAGAAAGAAAAAGGAAAGATAAGGGGTGGTGAAGCACGAAAAGGAAAGTGACGCGGTTGAATGGTACGAACGGGCAAAAGTGCAACAAAGTCTCCTGTTCGGCATGTCCTTAGCAGTTGTGTGTAGGTCCGTGTACTTTGCGTCAGCATTTGCACGAAAAAAAAGGAGCTACACATCCACTGGCCACGACCAACGTCAATCAGATAGAAAAGATTCCACTACAAGAAACGTTCGCTCACCAACTCTACTAACAGCACTCACGCACACGCACACACGAACGCCGCGTCATCTTTCAATCGACAAAACGCCAGTCTTCACACGCCTGACATACCTACTCAAGGAACCTGCCCTTTATCTGTGGAAGCAACTAAGCATTGCCTATAGCTTTCATCCGCCACGGCGATGCAACACAAAACACAACAGATTAGTTCGTTGTGCCTGTGGAAAACGCCTTTTACAGATTGAAAAGGCAAAAAGGACAAAGAACGTTTGATAGCAATCTACTCAATGATTCGCAACAGCGGAGTTTCTTCAGTGATATCAAAGACTTAAAATTGTATAACGTGCCTTAACATTGTCAACTAAGCGCCGCACGACAACCAATATTAAAATAAGAAAAAGGTGACAGCAAGATACAGATAAACTCGCGCATCGTGTTTAACAATAATTATGATGCTAGAGGGCTTGGTGTCAAAACACCGCAGCTTGCGTGGCGAATACAGACACTGCGGTGGTGGTGACATTTAAAGCTCAAGGAAGGTAGATATCCAGGAAAAAGTCAAGGCACTGTCGCTCTCTACTAGGACAACACCAACTACCGGCACGCCTAGCACGTGCTCCTAGCCCTACACGTTTACAAATAATCCCAATGAAAAAAAAATAATAATAAAATAAAATAATAATAAAATTAAAATTAAAAAATAAAAAATAAAAAATAAAAAATAAAAATAAACCAGACAGGTCTTAGGAGCATTATTTGCCCTAGGGGCGTTAGAAGAAGGTGTGCCTGTGCGCATTGCTCTGCGTACAGGCTTATTACGATGGCTGAGAGTGCTTTGTATGCAAAACAAGCACAAACAATAACAGCAGCGCACGCCCCTGATTACCACGTTGCGTTATATGAGCTCAACGCACGTCACGTCGCGCTAAGGCAAATGATAAGCGCCGCGAGCAGATCATCAACAAGTTTCGAAGCGTACTGGTCCACCTCCCTTTCCCAAAAAGACTTGTTCGGCGTCATGCGCAGCTTGCCGTTCATCATACTCCTCGGCAGTTTCCTCTTTTTTTTTCTTAACTTCTGTGCGGTCACACCTCTGCCGTTTCTTGAACAGTCTCGTGTCGGGGTGCTGCACGTACACGATCTCCCACCGCATGTTTTTGGAGAAATCATCCCAGTCTTGGAACGCACGCCTCAGAATGGCCTTCAGCTTCAGCAGCTTACCCGTCTCGGTGTGGTGGCTTTCTGCTTTTGTTGCCTGCAGCAGGACAATGGTCTTCGGCTGGTGGGCATCACAACCATGTTCTGTGTTCTCTTCCACCCTCTCGCCTGACGTGCCGTGACCCTCGACAAAAAAGAAACCATCTACCACAGGGAAATTGTCAACAGACGGTTTGTACAGCACGTGGTACTCGCACTTCTTAACGAAACTATTCTCCGCCGTTCCCAGGCACTCGCTGCTTTGGCAGTCGAAGCTGTTTCTCATTGAACTTAGCAAGCGCGCTCTTCTTGCGTTCCTCACCATCACGCTGCAGATACACGAGCTTATCAACAACAGCTCTTGTCACGTCGCTGTAGCGGAAAGCATCGAACGCCAGAAGCTTTAATCCAACAGCTGCGCAATAGTCCGAGGGCTCTAATCTAAGGAGCATCCACATGCCTTTCAGTGTCTGGAGCATCTTGACCTTTACTTTTTCGTGTATATCCGATGAAAGGGGAACACACCTGTATGTCTCATCGTTCAGGGCTCCACGCACACGCACCAATTTAATAAGCTTATGTGCTACATGGTCAGATTTCCACTCGCTGTTCATCCTCAGAATGCCCATGTACTGTGTCTTGTCCAGAGCTGTCCCTCTTATCGCTTGCCCAATCTGGCTGTGTCTGGATTTATATGAATCAGCGTTAAGCACGAAGCGCGGCAGTGGGCCGACAGTCTTGATGCGTTCATCCAGGACTTTCAACTGCTCCTTCAGTTTTTCTTTGGCGTCCGACCACAAACCCGCGTTATCCTCAGTTTTATCAGGCAAGCCGCGCAGCACCCTCCACGCGACAAACGCCTTCAGGTCACGCTCGTCGTCACAGTTCACATAAATCAATTACTATTCCTGTCCTTCATCCACGAATCGTAGTGGTTTACGTCGGGTGACGTCAGAACAACGGTGGGCCAACAGTCTGTCGGAAGCTCTCTAGAGGGGGCCTCTTCCTTTTTGCTGATGTCCACAATGACAAAGCCTCTTTTACAATATGCCATCTCATTAATTTTCAACACAGCAGCACGCTGATCCGAATATTTCACCACACGTCCGGGCACGCCGGGTCTCGCGTTGTGTATCACGTAAGTGCCGTCACGAATAAAGTACGCCACCACGTCAAGCAGCCCACCCTCGTAGTGAAGCAGTTGATAGAGCAGGAAAGAGCCGCACGCGAATGACTTGCCAATGCCAGGCGTGCCAATCACAACGAAAGAATTGGGTTGAGTAAGCTGCCTTTCTACATACCACGCACGCATTTGCTCTTTCACGATGTACCACACGCGCACAACCTCGCGGCGAATGTACACGTCCTTGCTCCTCTGTGCGTTGAAGACTCCGCCTCTCCCCACTTCAGCATTGTTGTTAACACTTCGTCTTTCGCTTTTGAACGCGTGTACGGCCAACCGTCCTCGGACGACAGCACCATAATCTCAAGGTTGCCATTTCGAGGTACCTCCCTGTCGACCTCAAGCATCGATGGACTGTAATTCACCTCATCATATGACCAAAAGTTCTCTGGAAGGCCGCCAACAACACGCATGCCAAGCGGCATACCTGCCTGACCAGACAGCATGTGGCTCCACCTCGCATTCAGCACGGACTCGAAGGCACCAGGAATAACAGCTCCAGACGTTTTCCATGCCTCATCTGTTCTCTCAGACGCCCCGGCGTCCTCGGCAGCATTGAACGCGGCATTCAGAAGACCACAGACCGTGTTCCACAGCCGTTCATCCGCTAACTCATCTCTCACTGCGCGCTTGGCGTCCGCATTTTCATCACCACCGCCCCACTGAAGGACACTTGTTATTTGATGTCATCTGAGCAGTGAAACAGCCCTGTAAACAAGCGCGTACGTCTGACACTCAGGAAGGCACAAGATGCGTCTGCGTGCGTGTTCGTCAGGAATGTAAAATTCTGGTTCCTGGATCACGACGTCCATCCTCACGTTACCCTTGGTTACTTCTCCGTCAAAGCCAACACGCTCAAGACACTCGCTCAGCAGCATAACGTTGTCAGGTGGTGGAGCACCATCCAACAACACATCCCTCACACGGCTGTCCAGCGTCCACGTCGTGGAGCCGCTCGAAGCACGACACAAAAAAGGAAGCGTTCGATGATAGAGGCGTAGCTGGTTGGTCCACACGTGAGCGCTGACACGCGCGTGCCGCACACCCGCAAACCGCAGAGAGTGCCTGAAGACGGAAAACATCGTTTAGTGACTCGATAAGACGCAGCGCTTTTCTTTGGTGTGTGTTGCTTGAGAAACGTATTGTGAGGGGAGCAGAACAAGAAGCGATGTGCAAACTTCTGCAGCACCTGGTGGACGCAACAAAACAGGATCATGAGAGTGGATAGGAACGGTACATGCTCCTGTGTTCGCACACACGTGCTATGCATGTGCAAATGTAGGAGAGATAGTGAGAGTGACACATACACGGCACATTTCAGGGTGTGCAGGTGCGATGCGTAGTGCGCTCGGCAACAGGGCCAAAAATCGCTAAACACCTGTGGCCGCCACGCGGAAGCCTGGGCCATCGCTCGCCCGTACCTCCGCACGCAGGCACGCTCGTGGGGCCTCCGCGTGTCAGCGCTTGTTTTTACTTCCATGTCACGCAGCAGCCTCCGGTTGGGGACTACGGAATCGTGGCCTTGGATGCATCAATGAGAAAACGAAAACCATCAAGCAAGCAACAGGCACACAACCCGTTGTGCATACAAACACATGAGCGTGCAGGAGGTGTTGTCTCAGATCTTCCTTCGTACGGCCACCACTGGTCCCGTCAATCCCATGACCGCCAATGGCAACGCTTTGGCTTTGGGACTGCACAACAGTAGACAAGCTGGGCCTCAGTCATTTACTGCTGTGAAATGTATGGCAACACTGTAAAACGCAAACTGACCAGAACGAAGCGTCGCAGCCTGCTGTGTTTCGTCAGCCATTTAGCTGCACGGGTGTCCTGAACAACTATCGCAATGTTTCGTGGACCTGCGTACAAGTAAAATGTGGGAGTGGACAGCGTTCGCCTGAAAATGACGTCGCGCGGCATCATCGGCGCTTGCGTCGGATAGGCTCCCGGTGCGGACCAGCAGGAGAGTCACGGCGTCCCCAGCATAAATGATGCATCCGCCCTAGTGGAAAGACAGAGATCAAACCGACTGCTGTTCCTTCTCATAAACGACAATACGCGCGTATGAGTGGGAGGAAGACCTCCTGAACCGGGCACTGGGTCACAATCGAGCCTCGAGTTACCCGAGCCACGGAACACCATCTTTCCGCACAGCTTCTCAGTAGGGCGTCTGGGCCAAGCTGCATCATGATACGACTCTCTCAATCACACGCAGGTATGCATTGGCCCCGGACCAACAAAGGTTGGTGTATCGTCCCCGAGAGGGATGGTCAGGATGCTCCTGCACGTCAGCGTTCCGCCAGGTTTCCATGAGAGAGTGTCCTCAGTCATATTCCATTCACACATAACAACCCGAGCGGTCCAGAAAAGAGTAAGGCTGCGTACACGCTGAAGCGTAGTGCAATGGCAGTGCAAGCGACTCCTCGCAACGCGCCACTGAGGAACTCCACTCCCCTCTCCCGCATAGGCTGCGAGAACAGCGGGAAGCGTCGGACAGCGCGCTGTGTTCGTTGTTCCAGTGTCATTGATGGACCGCCAATGCAGAAGAGTGTGCCACACGCGCGCTTCTCAATGCCCTAACACCGCGCTACTGCAAGGATGCTCTGCAGCGCTGACGTTACAAAGTTGAGCAACACACTTGAAATGCGTAAGTAAACTCCGTGTGGCACTTCCACCATTGTCGCCACAGGTCAGTATGCCGCCGAGCGAAAGTCAGAGAACACAGCGCAAGACACCGCTCCCCGCCACACAATGCCAAGAAACAACAAGCGCTCCGCACACAAAGACCGGCGCATCTCCTGCACTCGGTGGCGCGTCATGCAGGGCACCTTCGGCTCCGAGACGTCCGTCCTTTGAGACTCTTCTGTACTTGGTCGCAATCGAGGGGATAACACTCCGAGTTGTTATGCACAATGATGTTCGGATGCGCTGTCACAGCAAACATCAGGGTGTAGAATTGGCTACTGATGGACTTCCAACGTTGCGTAGCGTTTAGCGATGGTGACTCGGTTCCACCAGGTGAAAGCTCTGTGACAATAAACATCCAATATCACGCGGAAGGGAAAGCACATGCGGCACCAACACGGTCCGCTGCACATTCCTCTCCAGAATCGCTCCAAAAAAAACTCCTTTATTTATCACCAAGGAGCGCGTGCCACCACTCAATATCAGGCCATATGCATCGGCATCCACCAATTCCTAGCACTCCACTGTGCAAGTCATCACGCGGGCACCGGTTGGTGTCTGCTGTGCCTTCAGTCCTGCACTAACTGCCCGTCACCACCAATGCACCCACGGGACTAAGGCACAGGCACCACAGCCACCGCTGCCATCACTGCTGTTGTCGAAACAGGAACAAAGGAATAAAAAGAATGGAAATATCACAACACATGCTACAACATACTAAAGACAAAGCGACCCCGCTCAGTCCATGTGCTGTAACTCCGACAATTGGTAAATTAGGTGGTGGTGTGGGGTCATTGACGAACAGAACCTTTGCCAGTAGCAGGTGTACAAAACTAAATGATAAGCAGAGTGCAGAAGCGCTGACCGTATCCGGTTGTTCGTGCGAGAAACTATTCGTAAACCCTTTCTCAAATAGTGAAGTGGTAATTAAAACCAATAAAGCTGGTAAAACTGACCTTGTGTGTTTTCAGAGGGAGTCTTTTGTCGCTTGCCCTTAATTGAAGTTACACAATGCCTTTCGCCTCCATCAGCACCGCACCTTGTCAAAGCAAAAATAGAGGCAAACACAAAATGGTATGGGGAGATCGTGCAGGGGCGAGGGGAGGTACAGTCGTGCAGAAAGACGACAGGGCACAGAGAGTGTGGCTCGTGAACCCGTCGCCCTCACAGTAAGGGCTTCACTTGATGTGCACAACAGGACATACTTTGCCCAATGCGGTTGTGCCTAGAAGTATTAGTAGAAACGGTCTCGATAGGCCGTCTGTCACGGGGAACAATATACAGTGCGGTCTGGAGCAAGACATGGAGACAGCGGCTGGGGGCATCAAAAAGGCATCACTCCACCCCATCCAATGTCGGCTTCGTTGAACTACTCTTGTTATATATACGCACGACAGCACAAATGCAGTTGCAGAAATGCGCTCGTGCGCCATGAACAAGGGTGCTGATATCGACCTCTTAGTGAGGAAATATTTCATGCACTGGCGAGCTACGTTTACAGTGCCGCTTAATCCAGTAATGGACACGGACCGAGCAACTACCGTGAAAATAGAAAATCGCGTTGGCACGCACGTGGCTGCAGTTGTGCTTCGCTCACAAACGAGCTGCCATGATGTTGGCATGACATGCCCAGGCAATATCCGGAAATAAAATAATTAACAGGGGGACCACCCGAGGAAAATTGACGTGTCGCCGATCAGGCGGCATTCACATCGAGTGCGAACCGCGGCACAGCACCGCTGTGCCCAGTGGAAGTATTTTCATGTGGTGCACGCCGCCCCTCACCTCGAGGACACCCATGCCAGTGACAAACACACATGGCCCTCCTAAAAAGCAACTCCCACATCCTCGTTTCGTAAAAAATTAGGCGGATAGCAGCGGAAAGACACAAAGAAGGGAAAGAAGGGAAAAGGGGTTAAAAGGGAGGAATGAAGGATAAAAGGCACATTTGAGTTTGTTCATAAACGCACATTTACTCAGATGCCCCTTGTTTCTCCCGGTTTGGCACAAAAACGAGGGGCAGCCAACACACACAACAGGCACGCCATTCGGTGCAAAATTATCATCGATATATAAAAGCCTGTTCACATTTTCAAAAGTAGTGCACCAAATCAACGACGAAACAGGGGGACCCAAAATTAAAAAAGTCGCTCGTTCATCTAATTTTCTTCTCGTTGATATGCCTCGTTGCTCAACCTGTCATCACTCATTTGGTTGCGCGTTCTTTAACCACTAACGAAACTGTTAACCCATTTATCCCCACCACAACACCAACGGCTCATTTGCCTGCTGAACTAACCGTCACGCTACATGCGCTCGCGTTGCCACTATTTTCTGTTGGTACCAAATCGGATATGCTCATTTACTTGCGAGCCTACTCATGGGCACGAGCGCTAAAAATAATAATAGCAAAAGTAAAAACACACTGTCAGGCACATGCACGAAAAATATTTCCCTCACAGGCTTTATTCCAGCGACTGCGGGGGAAGCATGTGATGGCTTCTACAACGACGCAGCAACACAAAAATGTGGGCTGTTGTGTAGATGCAGGAGTAGAACATAAAAGATGTCAATGGTTGGGACTTGCCTTTTGTGAACACCTTATTCCAACATCCTGGTAAGAGAAACAACGGCAATACCAGTGGCAACAGCACAACAAGCCGTGCCTCAGCGTTGGTCACACCGCTTTGCACCAGAAGAAATGACAAGTTGAGAGACCAAGTCAGTCCAGTGTAACAACGTGTGGCTGCGACCTCCCTGCTTGGGCAGGCGAAACACAAAAGCTCACTGCCTGCATCACACCGTACCACATCAAACTCTGCTACAGCAAACAAGCGAGGGAAAGGTGCCGTATTTTGTGAAGGGGCGATAAAGTTTGCGTTGAAGAGAAAGGATGACACGAAGGGGTGGGTAGCAGGGCTGTTTAAGAGTGGAAAATATGAAAACCCCTGCCACGCTCTCATGCAGCATGGGGACAATTCGCCACTTGAAGAGGCATCACTGCGCCCATCACCGCAGTGCAGTAGGTCAGCCAATCCTCGACCCATGACCAATTGAGCATCAGACACTGCGTCGGTGTTGGACCACCAGTGTAAAAAACGTATCGTATCAAAGATAAGCGCTGGCGGCACTCCTCAGGTCATGGCAGCCTGACTTAGCAAGCTCAGATGGCATGCCTGTGGTCCAAGAGTACCAGACCTCTTATTGCTTTTGTTCCATTTTACTTGTTTATTTGGAATAACACCAATAATAAAAATTGGGTGAAGAATGTGAAAATCAACGGACAACACGACAAAAATTGGCAGCAGACAATTAAATAAATGCGCAAGCGAAATAATAATATACGGAACATTGGCGACAAATTAGGAAGGTAAAGACATTTTCGAATAGGCTGCAGCTCACCTAACATCCACTCGCAAGGAAAATGTAATATGAAGGGAAGTGCAGTTAAATTAACAATTATGTGGGCAACGCCACGCATTACAGGAAAGCAAACCAGATCCGTTACTAAAAGACAGTGTTTTTAAGCTGGGTTTAACGAAAGGGATGGGCGGGAAAGAGTTTTTCGCCTCTCCTTCCGTGCTAGGGTGGAGACCGATGGGTGGGCGGGTTTCGTTAAGAACGATTTCCGCAAACACTGGTTCTACAGAGGAAAGGGGAAAGATTCAAATTGAATAGGTGAGAACAGTCCACCGTTTCCGTGGCTTCTCCAAAAAGACTTACAGGAAAATAAATATCAACCCAGGGCTTCAGTTCAACAGAAGTCATTATGGTGTTTGGGGATGTGGCGCCTACCATTATTTGCATGGTGAATGCCGAAACGGCGGTGGCACTTTAAACCGCAGATGTGTAAATGCACTTGAAAAAAGAAATTATTGCACTGCCGCTCGCTACTCGGAAAACATTCACCACCGTCACGCTTGGCGAGTGTTCATGGGTCCACACGTTTGTAAGTAGTCACAGTCCCTAAAAAAAAAAAGAAAGAAAGAAAGCACGCCTTTTGAGCTGTTTGTCTTAGCGGTGTTAAAAGAAGGCGTGCGTGCGCACATCGCTTTGCATCCCATCTTGCTCCGCTGGAAACGAGGGCGACGATTGAAAAGCAAGCTCGAGCAATGCCGGTGGCACATGCTTTTACTTGCCATCCATTGCTGTTGACGATCTGCGCGGCGCATAGCGATTGTCCCAACGCGGGGTTATGTGCGCTTATGTTACACAAGTACCGAATCGTACTGCCTCACTGTTTCCTTCCAAGACATTTGCTGTCCGGGGTACTGAGGATGCGCCGCTTCGTACTTCTGCCTGTCTCCAAGCTGTCTCTTTTTGCCATCGCCCACATACACGACCCGCCGTCGCATACCTTCGTCGAACGCATTCCCACCCTCAGACGCACTCCCCAACCTCTTTCTAAAAGTTTACAGATGCCTTGTTGTGACGTGGTGGTCGGGCCGCCTCGTTGCTTGCACAACGACAGTGGTCCTCGGCTGATAAACATCGATGTTGTGTGCGGAGTTTCGCGTGACTCACTCGTTTTCCCTTTCGCGATACTCAACCGCAAAGAAGCTGTGAATCACAGAAGAATTCCCGAGGGCACGTTTGTATAGTACATTGTGCTCGCGCTTCCCAACGACACTATTCTTGGACGTTGGGAATCACTCGCCCCTAGTTAGACGGAGCGGGCTCCCGTTGAACCTAGCGAGCACGCTCTACACACGCTTCTCGCCGTCACGCTGCAGACGGCGGAGCTTAACGGCAACAAAACTTGCCACGTCGGCCCTCAGCAAAGCATCTAACAACCGTTGCACAAATAATTCTTGATCCGCTATCTGTTGTACGCTGTCGGCGACCCCTGTGCTCGGGGTGCCGGTTACAACACTCCGAACTCCACCTCTTATGTTTTCCTCCGGCAATTTCCGACATTGTGCCTGTGCTCTGCACAGACAACGTCTCCTGCTGCATTCAGCCTGGCAGTGGCGACATTCCAAACGTTATCTCTTATGTTATCACTCGGAGAAGGCCTGGCACCGCGTTATTGCAATGTCCACTGCTTGAGAGGTGAGACTGCATCCCTCTCCAAGAATGGTGCGACCTTGTAAAAAAGACTCTCCGCTTTGCACCGGAGTGAGTTAAATACACGGCTGGGGTTGTCGTTGCCCCGAATGTATGCCTTAGCCCTCCTGACAAAAACGCTTAGAGATTCATCCTCAGCCGGGACAATCGCGTCTCCAATGTCACTCAAAAAAATCTCCTAGCTTCACATGCGTAGGCGTAGCATTACCACGCAATAAAACAACTCTCACAGTTCTATCAAGTGTCCACGCTGTCGGCGTGGCCGCTACCTGTTTCTGCTCTGGCACGGCAACATCACTTTTCACTCGACCACGTCGTAGTGGTCTGTCACTATCGCCCAGGCTACTCGCACTTGGCATCGCACCACCTGTTTCTCTCAATTGGTCAGTCACGCATATATAACACCCAGTGACGCAAGGTAAATAAACTATTAAGAAAAGGGTTACAGACAGATGAAGACTCGAGGAGTGCAGCCGGGCGCAACCAAGACGGCAGAGCACTACCGCCACAAAGTAAAGGTAGTGGTGCTCAAAGAACCGTCACCAAGTGAGCATCAGCTGGAGAACTCAATGCGTGTAGTTGTCTTGATGCACACATAAACTGTAGCCATAATAAAGCGCAACACGTCGCCTCGAATGATCAAGCGCGCCACTCCATCTGCACGCGTGATGTTGCGCTTCACACATCTGTGCAGCACGTACGACCCAACGCCAAACAACTTTCCGATCCCGGGCGTCCTTACCAACACGTACGGGCAAGGGACAGACGTGCTGTGGCCATTGGGTCACCTCGCCAACCTATTTCGTACAACGTGCCACATGCACAGCACCTCGCGGCACACAAACACACCATGCTTCTTACTTTGTTCAAACTCAGTGTACCGCCAGCCTTTATACGACGTCAGCACAAGCAACTCAGATACAACATTCGTGCTCTTCGTAATTTCCGAAGGTTTCAGACTCCATGTGGTCTTCGCTCACCTCAACATTGCACAACGCCCACAGCGTAGATCTGTCACGCATCTTCACACGCATGACGTAATGACACGCTGCCCTCTTTGCATCCATCAGGAAAAAGCACACACTTTCGTTCCAATTCCGCCGTTATTTTGGCACAACTCATGGTCCCACATGCTTATCAGCGGAACACGAAACTCCAAGCAAGTTCTGTAGTATGCCACATCTTTGCATCATCGGCCTTTTACGCGCTGCAGCAAGTACGACGTTGCTTCCACTGCGCGCACGCTGCGCAGCCACAACTCGGCTGCACTAAATAGTGGAACACCCACCCGCGCTGACACACGCGAGAGGAGCCGGACATGGCTTAAAATACAGCCGCTCCCGGTTAAGGTCACATCTCAGCGAGAGGCACGAGTGCGCTCGCCACCACACCGCCCGAATCGCGAAAAGCTCGACTATCATCTTGATAGGGGGTGAACATGCATGGGAACAAAAACAAAAGATATGCAATGCCCCACAGATACCTGTTCGCCTTAAACCTTGAACTCGACACACGCTCGCATCGTTGCAGCACCATTTGTTGCCACAGCTTTATACACACTATCAGACCTTGTGCATTCACAGGAGGGGTTATTGCTACGCCTTTTGTTTCTTCTTGGCAGCACCCAACACACAGCAGAGCGCGTTAACAGAGGAAAACAGACAGGAATGTAAAAAGGCACGGCGTGAACACTCAGAAAAGCAGCAGTGAAAACACGCGGCAATAAAAGCGCGCCGGTGGGCGTGTGATCACAAAACAAAATGGAACGACGCACAACAATTTAGGCATGTGGAGGTTGGGAGGGTTGAGCTTCCCATATTGCTGCACGCTCTCCTGGCGAGCAGAGTAGGTGCAGCGAACGCGTCAGCAATACGCAATACGGTGTATGCTGCGAACTTATTGCAGGGGCGCGGCAAAGGCACACGCACTTTCACATGTCGCACAGACCGAAAATACGCGCTGACCGCATCAGCATATCGGACCTCGCGGAATGGCTGCGCACTGACCGATAACACAACACGCAACGTGGCAGTGCATGGGTGCACTAGTACACAGTACCCTCATCCTCGTCAATGCCGAGTGCATTCGCGAAATCCACCTGCACAGGCAGTGCCGTTGCGTGTCCTCAGGGTACCGGCCAGACAAACAAACGCACCATGCGGCATCAGACCACCACCACGTCCATTGCACTTGTGTAACGTCGGCAACTTCGTTGATCGTCAGTTGCTTGTTTTTGAGTTGCAACGCGAGGCGCTCAAAGACGCGCGCACATTTGGACGACATCAAAGGCGGTGCGAGCACGGCGGTGAAGCAATGCTAACAAACGTTCTGGGAACGCGCATCAGAGCCGATCGGTAAGTTGTATGAGGAATCTCTGCTTTAGTTTCACGTGCGCATCAACCAGCAACACGCTATTCGTACAAAACATGGCGCCGACGCGAAAGTTCCGGTTCCATTCCGAGCTCCCTTGGTCGCACCTTCCACTGCGCGTTACGTTTATGGCACGCCATGGCACACAGGAAACAAGAGGGCATCAGGCGTCGTATCACAACAGGGAGCATGGCTTCACGCAGCACGCGCCTCCTCGCAGCGATGACCGAAGTCATAGCACCAAGGGACGCGCAGTGTTTTCTGAAGCGTGGTGGGTACGGAAAGCTAACGAACAACGCCGTTTGTCAGCTTCCGGAGCGAGTGCCGACACTTGGGCTTGGGTGAGGCCACGGGGAGAGGGGAGCTGGAGTGCAAGTGCGAGCACGCCCTGCTTTTTGCTACCCAACCCCGCCACTGGGAAGCGGACTCGAGGACGTAGACACGCAGGGAAGTCCAGTTTTTTTTTGTCGCACGCGACGATAGGCCAATGCGGAGGAGAGTGAGGAGCAGAAGCGCAGCGAAGAAGGACGAACATCGGGAACACAGATCTGGCATGGACGAGGGAAACACGCAAGCTGACGCATGAAGAGGACGACATTAGTATGCCGAGCGGTGGCGCGAACTGACGATCGGCCACGAAGGTAATGGGTACTGCAAACGAGCGGCGAAGCAAGAGACATGAGCGTGTGCTGAGGAAGAAAGGTGAGGATGAGGAAACATACAGCACGGAAGTTTACGACGGATTGCGAGAACAGAAAGCCGCGGACCGACAAGCGGCAGGAAAGGCTAGAGCGAAAACGGAGGAAGAAGTACACCACGGTAAATGCACGAGTGGAAAAAGCAGCGAAAGCCACACGGGAAAATGAACAGAGCGGAGGTGATTGTGGAGACATGGCGCGCGGGGACCGGACAGGGGGTCGAGCACAGTCCAGAACCGAAGGCGAAAGACTGGCTCGAAACGTTGCGAGGACGAAAAACGAATGGAAATAATGGGAGAAAAAGGGGTGAACAGAGGAAGACGTACGGAACGATTTTTTTGGAAGACGTGAGGAGTAGGGCGCGGGACAGGGCACGGACAGAGGTCGGTGGAGCATGAAGCCACGACAGCGCCTATTCGAGACAGTGGCCCAGAGGGACACAAGCAAGACAAGCAGAGATCGTGAGCATTGCAGATACCAGGGACCTGTGACATATGTGTGCGCTTGAAATGCAGGACGGTTGGGCGAGAGGGACACAGGGAGGAAATGGAGGAGACACAGCGCGGAACAGGCACAGACGGTTAGGGACGCGGAGGAACGGGATGACCTATACACGTGCGGCATTTGGCGTAAAGGACCGCAACAGGCACGAAAGGGGCTCTGCCGGAGGACGCTAGAGCAACAGGGTGGAACGAAACAAGGGTGCCTTATTCAATAGAGCTTCGTAAAAGCGCATGAGAGAAATAAAATGGAGGAAAGAACGAGGAAGCAAATGCTGGTGGGAGTAGGGATTTATCCGTAGGGGACGGAGCAGGCCGCGGCACGACGTGTCCAACGATCACACGTTGGGATGAGAAGCGGTGGGCGAGGGCGGATGAGTGCGGAACGGGGACGAAATTACGGAATCGCGGCGAATTGAGAGAACGCCGTTTGGGCTGAGGCCGATAGGCAGCTTGAAAATGAAACGCTGCAGCCGCGACGTGGGAAGTGCAATGTTATTTTCGACGGGACCGAAAAGGGGAGTGCGATGTAGCGAGTGCGAGAAATGTGGCCCCCATCGTCTGACGAAGAGCGTGGGAGAGTGAGACACGGAGCAGGGTGTTTCTTAAAGAAACGTGTAATCGCCAACGGCGGAATGCGCCAGGGACACGAAGAGGCCTAAGTGGAGGAGGTGGAACTCATTGGCTGCAGCGCTAATGCGCCAAACGGAACCGCAGGTTGCAGGAGGGGAGATGTAGCGGCCTGAGGGTGACTGGTCGCGCCGTGGAGCCATGGGGAAGGAATGCATATTGATAAAGTGCGGAGAACGACGGACAGCCGAGGTTGGGCAGTATAGCAGGAATGCGGGGCAAAAGGATGATGGGATGCGGATTAGTGAGGAGCACTGGGTGTGTGGACCAGGACAAGGGGCGGAGGAGAGGAGCATTTGTGATAACGGTTGTGTGGGGAATGTGGATGCACAGAAACGGTAGTAGCAGCGGACTCGCGGACAGGGGCCACGCAACGAATGGAAACACGGCAGTTTTCGTGAGGGACGCCGAACGCGAAGCGCGGAGCTGAGGCCACAGTGAGCGGAAAGCGCGCGGAGCTGAAGACACCCCCCGAGTGGCAGCAGCAGGAAAAGGAACGAGGGACCGAAACGAGGAATGTCCATTGGCTTGTTGTCGCTTAGTTTAATCCTCGAAGGCGTGGCAGTTTCGCTTGGAGAAGGGGTGGTGTTTAAAAAATGATGCGACGAAGCCAACGGAGATGGTAGGAACTTGTCCCGGCAACGGCCGGGCAGAAGGCTTGAGAGAAAATCAAAACGTTAGACCAAAACCCAGGCAAGCATGGACCGAGGAAAGGCACAAGCAAACGCGGGCGTAAAACGGAACCGTTTTGCGATAAGCAAAGCAGAAGGGGGCAGCTGCAGCAACACATGCGGCAGTTGAACATTGCCGAGAGGAACACCTCGCAAGGGAAAGGAGGGGATGGGGGTCGACACGGTTGATTTTGCGGACGAAACACGCGGGAAAAGGCACCGTGAGGCAACTGCAAGAGACGGTTCGATGTGTGGGCCAAAGCGAGCGTGGAAGGAAGAAGAGAGAAAGGAGTGGGTAAACCATGAACGGCCGGCGAAGTGTGTTTGACGGTTCACGGCACGCAACAGAAGAAAGCGGGAACGCAACGGTATTTTGCGGGGATGCGCGGCGGACCTGGAACTAGCGGACGCAGCACACGGAGAGCACGTCGGGAGGATGGACGAGGGTCGTTGTGAGGGAGAGGGGAGGGCGCAAATGCCAGGAGCGAACGGAAGATCGTGTACCCAAAGTAGCGGCATGAACATCACTGTGCGAATGAGGGAATGGGACAAAGCGCGACGCTATACTCGCGCACTGACGACAGCGAAGGGAGGATCAGGGAGAGAGCGATTTACAGAACAGTGCTTTTGCGTTAACGACCAACCTCATTGCGTTGAAATGTGGGGCAAACGAGGCGTGGAGGCAGAAAGAACGAGTAGCAGAGGACAAAGGCAGCAGAAGGCAGGATCAGAATGGTTTTGGAACAGCGGAGTGGAGAAACACAGAACGAGGGGACATGAGAGTGCGCTCCGCGCTGAAGTAGTGAAGGGAGATCGAAGGGTTGAAGGTTGCGAAGGGGCAAGGACAAACGGGGCAAAGGTGGAAGAGTAAAGGGCTGAGCAAGCGAGGGGTAAAGGGAAGGCGGTTGCAAACGGCCAACAAGAGAAAACTATATCTTTGAAGGGGGAGGGGGGAACGAGTGCGAGGAGCGGCGAAAAGGCCTGCGTGCCGTGGCAGATAAGAGGGCCGGCAACCATGAGATATGGGAAAATCGCGCGGAGGAAGAGGGAAAAGTAGGTTGTGGTGAAGCGGTGCCAAGCACGGAGAAAAAGCGGAGGTGGAGACAAGGAAGGAAAACAAGGGAACGTTACATGGCGGAAGAGGCGACAGGGGAAAGGGACTTGTGTCCTGGTCAGAGGGAAATTGCGGACATGAGGAATAGCAGAAGCAGTGAAAAGCAATAGCGATGCGGGGGGCTGCAACGGGAAATTTGTGCTTGAGTTGGTTGGGAGAAATTAAAAAGGGACACCGCGGGGGGAAAACAAAAGGGGGGGACAGCGCGGGAGGTGACACGAATTTGCTGGGCATAGGGGGGCCCAGACAAAGACACGAGAAAAACACGGCGCCAGACGGAAGAAGCGGGTAGCGGTTTTTGAGGCGGAAGAAAGCGACCGAGTTGGGGAGGGAAAAAAGCACGTGAGAGAAAAAACGCAAGGAATTGGTCAGATAAGCACGTACGCGTTGTTACGGGAAGACGTGCAGGAAGAGGGTGAAGGAATTAGCTCAGGTGCTTGGACACGCGGACGGAAGGGAAAGGGGGAAAGGGGAGCCAGTGTGATGATTTAGGAACTTTTGGTGACATAAACTTGGGGAAAGCCGAAAAGCGGGACGGAAAGCCTCGTTAGTGACGCGGAGGGGCAGGAGAGGAGAGGGGGCAAATGGGTGGATTTGTGAGAGGAGCACAGTGGTAAGGCATTTTAGTGGTTGATCGACGTGCAGAGACGATCGGACAGCAGGGGAGACAAACACAGGATGAACAGGGAAGTACAGGTGAGGAAAAAGGCAAAGGGCAGGACCGACAGGTGTCGGGAGAAAACACAACGCCGCACGGCCGACGGGAATGAAGCTCATGCCGAGGAGAATGATCATGAAGGGACGCAACGAGGGAGGCTGAAGGGAAGAGCAGATGGCCAACACACACGAAGAAGGACACGTAAGCTGGTTCGAGGTCGAAGTGAAAAGACGACAAGAGAACGCGCGAGCCGACGTATAAACAAGACGGCAGCCGTTGTGGCCGAAGAGAACGAGGCAGCCAGGAACAAACATGAGCAGATCAGCGCCGGAAGGAAAAGAGGAAAGGACAATGGAACTGGACAATCACGCATATCAGAGTGGAAAGCGGAAGGGAAGTCCAAGACCCTGGGATCAAAGAGAAGGGCCGGCAATCAGGGAACGATAGCAAATCGGCGCAGAAACAAGGAAATCACGACCGCATGACGACACACGCGAAAACAGCTCAAGCAGAAGGAAGGATGACGAGTTTTACCCTCTTTGCGCGTCGCACATGAGGCACGCTGAACAAGTTAAATGAATGAAATAAGCCTAGGGCGCGCGAAGTGGTCGGAAGCAAGAAAATGGCACGAAAGAAATCGGTTGATAAGAAAGGAAGAATACCGGTAAGAGTGGAAGAAATCAGCAAAAGGTAGACTGCCGTGTCACAAATAAAAAGAGCATTTGATTCCAGAAAGTAACAGGGAACGATACACAGAGAAAAAATGAGGAGGAGGACGACCACAATGTTATTTGAGAAAGAGGCGAGTGTCCTAAAATTTATTTAAAAGAGGAAAGTTTTTTTCGTCGTAAATTTGGAACATGCTACAATGCAATGTAAAAGAGAATGCTTGAAGTTGTTTTTTACATATGTTTTCGGTTTAAGTCTTTTTCATTTTCTACTAGGTTTTTGTTTGTTTGGAAAAAGCACTATTTTTTTTACTTCAAAGAAAGGTCTGTTAAAGAAACGCGAAGAAAGTTACAACAAGAATTGAGAAGAAAGGAAGCACAACACCCGAAATTTTTTTATTTTTTTTTCTGTTATACACAAATGATTTGATGTTATAATATGTTTTTTTATTTTTAGCGTAATATAATTACTCAAATTTTTGCCTCAATAAAATGTGTGAATTTAATTTGATTTGATTTAATTTATAATTTTCGAGTATTTTAATCGAATTTAAGAATCGCAAAAAGCAAAAAAGCAATAAGCACATATCATTTCTTAGCTAGCGCGAAAAATTTTTAATCAGTACTGAATTTTTTTATGTTCTGCGCTATGATTGCTTTTTTAATTTTTTTCTTTGGCACACTTTTATCCTTTTTCTCCATGTTTTTTCTTGCATTGCATTTTTTACCACCCTATGTGGGTTTCCTCCGTCTTAAGTTTCGCTTTAAAGGCTTTAATTTTTGGTTTTAGAATCGTCGTTTAGTTCTTTAAATTTTGATTGAAATCGCTTGCTGGAATGCAGTGTATATTTACGTTTTCTTCTTTGTGATATTTCTTCGCCTGGTTAGCCTTTTGATTTTAAGTTTTCACCTTTTTTCACTCGACTCGAACAGTCAGATACTTCATCGCGTTTCTTTCATTTCGCTGTTTTTTCGCTTTTCTGTGTGTACCGCTTTGCGTTCTTTCCTTTTTTCTCATTTCTCATTTCTCTTTGTTTTTGTTTCTTTGAGACGTGTTGTTCCGCTTTGTTCTGTTGCGATACTCTGTGTTATTTGTTCATTTAAGTTGCTTCTGCACTGTAATCTGTTTTTTCGGTGTCTTTTTTGGCGCTCATCCTAGTGTTTTTTTGTTACTTGCTGTCTCGTTTAAGTTTTATGTGGCTTTCACTGTGTTTGCGTCTTACACTAGCTCCAACGCTTTGGCTCTTCAGTGCTGTCCTGGTTGGGCTGTTTTTTCGCTTCGGCTCATTCTTCCTTCTTTTCTGTCCTGTTTGGTATTGTTTTTTAGCTAGTTTCCTGCCTTTCTTTCAGGCTTCTCCGCAAAGGTGTGCGAACGCGACGCATCTGCTGTGTCGTCTTCTGCTGGCCCGCAAGCTATTTGTTTTCGTGTTTTTAATGTTTCGCCACCCGCGTAATCCTCTTGTGTTTTCGTGTTTTATCCTTGCTGTGCTCAGCCTTCCCTGCTTTTTTTCTTGGTCCTGTTGTTCGTGACGGACTTTTGCCCAAGCACTTTCGTTCATCTCACGCTCGTCGCTTGTGCGCGTCTTGTCTTTTATTACTGCTTGTCTTTGCCGAGCTTTGTATCGAGGCCGTGTGCAAGCAGCAGACAATAGTGCAGGCCGAGGCCAGCTTTCCGTGCGCCTCCCGAGCTTGCGCTTGAGTGTCCTTTTTCTCCCTCTTGTATGTGATTGCGCTGTGGTGCGTCCTTCCCGCGCTGTGCAATTGCTTTGCTCTGCGTCGCACCTCTGTTTTCGTCTTCATGTGTCATTCCGGCGTCAGCCCTGTGCGTGTCCAGCACTGCGTCTTTTTGTTTTTCGAGCGCTTCGCACGATTGCCATGTCCTGGTGCGCAACGAGGCCAGTTTGTGCCGGGTGTTTTCTTTTCCTGGAGTTGTTGCTCTGCGCGGTGTTTTCTGGTTCGTTTCTTCTTCCATTTCCTGCAAAAGCTTGACGACGTTCCCCGCCTCTGCTTCGTACTGTTCCAAAAGTTTCTTCACTCCTGGCGCCAGGCTTTTGAGTTCTGCTGCATTTGCGAGGCTGCTCACGTCCCCCGTGGTCGGCGCGTTCGCGTAGCTCCCTTTGCGGATTGTTGCCACTTTGATGCCGGTTGAGGCCGTGTTTACTGCCCTGATGCCGCCGTAGACCGCTGTGCCTTATGAGTTGACGCACAGCGAATTGACTTCCCTTCTCGTACTTTTTTTGAAGAGGCCGCATGGCGATGTCGGCCCATGGGCGGTCATTGTCTTCTCGAGTAGCCGTTCTTGTGAGTTTAACAGGTCTTATTTCCCTATCACCGTTTTCAAAAACGTGAAGATTTCTTCACGCGGTCGCTTTAGACACGTGGCGCTAAAATCGGCGAGGATTGTCCTATTGACGATTGTGCTTTAGCTGCCACCTTTTCCGTTGATCGTGATGCACCGTGTCTGTGCGCTGCAACCCTTGAATGCTCTGAGTGCTTCTAGACAATCGTTGGCCTTTGCTGACAGCTGCGCCGATTTATAGGCGGTTTAGATGCATTCCCGTCCCCAGTCCGATATCCCATGCAGTTCTAGTTCTCCAGTCGCTTCAGTGCCGAGCATTCGAAGTTTGTCTGCGTCAGCGCCGTTTTATATAGCCTAGCAAGTCCCGCTGCATTGCTGAATGTCGTTGCCTTTTTCATCATGCAGGACAGAGCCAAGCGTGCCCTTGCGGCATGACTCGCGAGCGTGCGGGCTCGCTCGCAAAGCGGTCAACCCGCGCGCACTGCGCGTGGGCGTCACGCGTCGCTGACGCAGTGGGAGTTGCTGCGCGCAAAGCACTTGGGCGCGTGCGTTAGTGTCGATGGGACGCGGCACGTAGGAAGGATGGGTGCACTTGGACAGCTTGCTGCGGTCGCGCTGCTCGTCGCGCTCGCAACAGGGCACGCGCACGCGACCGCGAAGGAGAGCGTGCGCGAGTGGGCCATCTTGTGCGGCCTCGTGCAGCAGCTCGTGAAAGTAGCGGAGGATAGCAAGGGCACGGCGGTCACGCTCGCAGCACAGGTGGGGGCAGCAATCGCGACGGTCGCACACGCAGACAACATCTCCGCACTGGGGTCGCTAGCGAGCAGCAGGCAAGTAGCGGAGGCGCGCGCGAAGGCGGCAGAGGTGCTCGCACAGAGGCTGGTGGCGGGGCAGCCGCCGTTCAGCGACGACGCAATCGGGGTCGCGGCAGGCGCGGGGGACCAGGAAGCTGATGCGAAGGACGTGGAACGGCTAAGGAACGCGACTGCGCGCTTGCTTGTCAGCAGGTCGGGCGCCGCGCTTCGGAACGCACTTCTGGACGCAGTCGGCATCGTCGAGCACGCAAAGGCCGAGGCGGAAAAAGCAAAGGCAGCGGCCGTGGCGGCACTGGTCACGAAGGATGGAAAAAATACAGAGATAGCAGAAGCAAGCGCAACAAGCATTTTCACCAACAGCGACCCATCGGCCACGGAGACAGGCGAATGCCTCGCAAACGACATTGCATGGCTCTGCAAAACGCACTCGGCCCAGGAATGCATCGGCAATAACCCGTACACCGCAGCGCCGCTCAGCGACAATGACGTCGACAGCAACACCAACGCGGCAGCGGCCTGGGTCATCCTGCGAGCAAAGTGCATCGCGCAGACGCCGAAAGCGCTGATGCGAACCAGCGCCTCGCTCTTTGCAGGCATCGCCGCCTTCCGCGCCGCCCTCAACGCAGGGAATTCACACGCCGGAAAACTGGGCGCCGGAACAAACAAACTCGACTACACACAGTCAGCGCACGACGCAAGGACAAACGCACCAAAGGACGTGCCGTGGGAAACAGAAATCAAAAAGGTAGCAGCCGCGCTGGACAGCCTGAGGGAACTTGTGCGCGACGCATGGGCAGCGTCTGCGCAGATGGCGCAGTTGGCGCACGCGCTCACACTCGCCGCAGAGCAAAACATCATGGCAGACGACGCCGCGACGGAAGCGGGACTGCAAGCACAACCAGCAGCAGGGGGAACGCCCACCCGCGGGCGGCCCGAGGCAAAGGGCGGCAACAGTGCAGCAACAGAAAAAGACGCCAGCGCGCAGAAGCGAGACGCACGGCAACAAGTGGGTGCAGCAGCAGCAGACCGCGACGTGACGCACGCGGACTCAGCCGCAAGATTGCCGCGCAGGACGGCGGACGCCATAGCGCTGTGCACGGCGTGGCGCGGTGCCAAGCGAACACAACAGAGCGGCGCACAATAAGCAGCGGGAGCGTGCACGCGGCTAGGGCAGATCGGCACAATGACACAAAAGCGCACGCCGGAGGCAACCAGCCAACCAACGGAAAACGAGGAACGCGCACGCAGGACGGCACGCTCAAACGAAAACACCGAACACTCGCATCGAGGCGCGCGCTGCTTTGACCAAGCCAGCGACCAGTTGAGGCACACCAACAACTTAAACGCCAAATGAACGCCAAGCGCTTAGAGACATGGACACTGGAACAGGCACGGCAACAAGAGAGCCGACATAAATGGCAGAAAAAAAGGCCACGCAAGAACAACACAGAGGCAATAGCGCGGAGGAAGCCACAGCACCGAGACGCGCGGGCGCAACGAAGGAAGGCAAGCAGTGCGAGAAAACACCAAGGAAAGGCACTGAAGCCAAAGCATGGCGGACACGCACCAGAAGGCCAAAAAGAAAAGAAGGCGACGAACAAGCAACGCGTCCGAGCTCCGCTCAGCGACACCTGACAGCCGAACCGCGCGACAGCGGGAGCGCAAAATCACATGGTTGAAGGCACAGGACGCGAAGCGACAGTTAAAAGAGGCGCCGGACCGCATGGACCAGACACAAGAAACGCACGCGCAGTGCAAACAGCCAAACGAACACACGCAGGTGTGCACAGCGAAGAGGACGCCATCGGTCACCAGAGGGACAAGGAAACGTGCACGAACACAAGAACACACGGCTGGCAGGCACGCGGGCGAAGCAGGAAAGTAGTGGACCATGAGACGCGCAGCGAGCACGAGAAAACAAACACTAAGAAACGCGCCTCCACCTTGAAGGAAGGAAGTGCACCACACCAAAGGACAACCTGCTCGAGACAACGCGCGCAGAGAGAATGCAAACACCATCAGCGCGCAAGAACAACACCACAACAACACGCAAAGCACATGGCCCGAATGAGCAGCACGACACAAAAAGCCGAAAAACAAAAGACGCGGACACACAAGCGCAGCAAGGCAGCAGCACCGCACGACACTCGGCACACAAGCAAGGAAAAAAGAAAGGACAAAAGAAAGAGGGGCATTCAGCATCGCGGTGCGCAGCGACACACGTGCGCCATCAGCAGGAACGCGAGATGCACGACACGGACAACATCGACGAAGAACATCTGCACGACGCACAAAAGGACGCACAGCCGTACAGCAAGCCACAAGAAACAGAAAGATGACAAGGCAAAAGACACAGAAAGCAGAAGGCAACACACTGCACATCGGCGCAACCGTGCCTTAAGAAGAAAGCACGCAAAACACAGCAAAGCACATGACGCACTGAGCACACGAAAAAACAGAAGACACTCGCACACAGACCAAAGCGGACACAACCCACAGCGAAAACACAACAAGGAAAATAACACAGAAGCCAAAACAAAAACAAAAAGACGCGAGTACGGCTAAGGTGAACAAATCGCACCTGACAAAGCACGCGACAAGCTGAAAGGGCACAGCCGCACGGAAAAAAAGAACAACACAGCAAGCATGCTCTTTACAAGGGAATGCGCAAGTCACCCAACGGACACACAACGGAGTGAGGACAAACAGCACACGAGTGACGCGCACGCGACGCAAAGCAACACGCACTCAATAAAAACCAGACACACAACGAGGGACATAGAAACATCAGGTGCGAGAAAAAAGCAGAGCAAAACGCAACACATAGAACAGAAACACCGCACAGGAATAAGAAAACAAAGGCGAAAAACAGTGGGAACAGAGAAGGATGGGCAGAAATGCAGCAACGCGCATTGAAGTGCGCAGCGAAAATAAGGCAGACAAGAAGACGCACTCGCAGGCAACAGTCCAACACCGCGTTGGCAACGGCGCCGCACGCGACGAAGACAGCCACGCACACGCAACAAGGCCATTGAAAACGGGGGAGCAAGAAGACTGAACACACAACTGCACAGTGCACGGAATTCGCGGAGAGAAAGAAGACAACAACATCAAAACACAAAAGTAGGGACATAGGATCGAAATGCAAAAAAAGAGAAAAAACTTCCGGGACGAAAGCACATTGTAGGCACATGATTGGTGACACTGACACTGAAAAGACAAGAGAAGACAGAGGTGCAAAGAATAACGGAAAAAAAAACTCAAAGAAAAAAACGAAAAAAAGGCCTCAGACTAAAAAAAATAGAAACAGGAAGGAAAACAGCTGCAGCAACAGCCACGCAAAAAAGACACAAAGAAAAAGTGAGACAAGACATCAACTTCAACATCAACTGCAACTAAAAACTAAAATATAAATTAAAAATACAAATATAAATGATAAAAAAAGGAGACAAAAAAATTCAAGACAAAAAAAACTAACATAAACACGTGAGAAGAAAAAATACTAGCATAAATAAAACAACGTAAAAAAATTGAAAACTAAAAAAATAATACTCAGCAGTCAATTCAATTTTATTTTATTTTATAAAATGAAAAACTAAAAAGAGACCGCAGCGGAAACAAACACTCAAAAATGATTTCAGTCAGTCAAAATAAAAATAAAAATAAAATAAAGCTCAGATAAAATATTAACTTTGCTCGCTTGAAAATATAATTTCAACTGCTTAGTCAAAAAACAAAAATATAAACATTACAATAAAATAAAAAAAGATAAAAGTAATATGATAAAAAAATTAAAAAAAAATAAAAAGAAAAGTAAAAAGAAGAAAAAAAACTGGCATAAATTTCAATCACCAAGTCGTATTAAAATGAAAGCCGTAAAATAAATTGGAAGCAAGCAATCTTTATTTTATTTCATTTTAAGACTAGCCTCTCCTCCTCAGCTTCGAAGGTACAAAAAAAGCAGCAACTTTAATTTTTTGTTGTGCCTCTAAAAAAGAAAAAAAAAATTCAAGGTATGCAAGCTAAAATTCATCAAATCAGTCGCACAAGCCAATGCTCAACGTAAATATCTCAACTTTCAGTTTTTTATGTTTTCGTCGTTGTCAACCATGCACTTCATCTGCTTGTCTCCTTTTTTGCGATGGACTGAAAATCTTCTCATTCTACATCGCACTAAATGCAAAAAAATTAAGCTCCGTTTTTGTCCAACGTAATCGTGGTGTGTTCGCTTCTTGCCTTCACAGAGACTCTTGTCAACTTTTGTTCTATTTACAAAACAGATCTCGCAGTATCTAAGTCAAAGATCTTTCGTTGCAGGGCTTTCACCCTCTGACGTTTCTTTACCTCTGGCATCGTGTTCGAAAAAGCGTTTGGCTTACTTTAGTGCAGTGCCCGCTGTGTTCGAGTGGCCGCGCTGCGAAGTGCAAAAAAGTGTCTGCTAAGACACTCCTCTTTGCGTTGCTACGGAATTTGCCGACGTCTCTACCCTTTTCGTTTCTGACCTTTCCAAACGCTGGCCATGCGCGCCAGGCTCCAAAGCACAAGCAAAAAAAACACAGCATCGTGCCAGTGCGTGCATACCCTGCCCTTCGCTCCCTCGCGCGCCTCGTCAAACAAACATGTTCCCTTGAAAAACCGGAAAGTCGTGCCTCACACCCGACAAAGCATAACATCCGCACGCGGCGTCCTGCCCTTATCATTGGTCCTCCACTGCTGTCCTTCTCCTTCTTTCAAAATGCGCCACGCCTCCTTGGGCCTGTCGTCTTCACAAGTTCCAAGTCACAGACCTGCACTGCTCTGCTCTTCTGCGGTGGGCCCTTCTCGTCCTGCGCACAATGCACTGCTCCGTTCTGCCTTTAACCAGTCGCAGATGCCATTCCTAAGCCACACTCCCTTCTCGGCCAATTACTGCCTTCCGCCGCCCCTGCCCCAGCATGCCCGGTTGTCCCTGCTCCTTTCGCATGCAACTTCTCCGCGAACTCCTCACGCCAACAAAACCAAGCCTGCCTATTGTTTGTTTTACTCTCCGTCATGCGTGCCTTCCACCCTCTGTTTGGCCTCCCTTCGCCACTGTGTGCCTCTGTCCGTGGTACCTCGTGTCCTCCGGCCCTGGTGCCGCTGTCGCCGCCACAAACCGCTACCCTGGGCAGCCGACACATTCCTGCCTTCCGTTCTCCATCCCGGTTCTTTCCGTCCGCGCTGTTTCGCCTCTGCGTCCAGCTCGCGCTTCTCTTTTTCACACATGTCACTGCAGTGCGCACCGTGCCTTTCAGTGTGCGTTGGTGGCGCCTTCCCTACGTGTTACCTGCGCCTGTTTGCGTCGTTTTGTTTCGTGTGTGCGTCGCCGTGCTTTTCCCTGTGCCCCAAGCCTGCGCTGTTCGCTGCGTGTCAGCGTTGCCACGCGCCCACCCCCGCCTTCGTGCGGACTTCGTCCCACGGTCGTTTCGACGCTGCTCACTGTCCCTCGCGCCGTCTTGCCGCGCACGTTGCCCAAGAGCCGCGTACCTTCCTTCTCGTTGCGTCCCACCTGCTGCGGGATGTCTCCTTTTCTTTTGGCGCACCCGTGTCTCGCACTCATGCCTTTCCCGTCGGATCGGCCTCGGGCGGCCACGGCATCCTTCCTTCACCCCTGTCCCCTTCGCTCAGCCACCGTGTTGCACGCTTGCACGCTCTTCGTTGTGCGCCATGCTCTCCTGCCGCGCTCCTCGTCCCACGGTTGCTCCACGCACCCTTCGCTTCCGATGTTTCCTTCTTGGTCCCTGCTGCGCTCAGCGCTGCACTTCGCTGCTCTTCTTCCGTCTCGCCTCTCCTTGCCTTGCTTCGCGCGCCGCCTTGGGCACAGTTGCTTCTTGCGCAGCCTGTTCCGCTGCAACGGCAACAAGCGTCTTGCCTCTGCCGGTGGCACGTCCTCTTCCGTCGTCCCCAGTCGACTGCGCGTGTCCGCGTGTGCACGTCGCGCGTCGCGGGGTGGTCGCGTCAAGCGCTGGCTGGCGGTCGTGCCTCCGTGAATGGACGCCGCTGGCCGTCCCTGCCTCTGTGCTCTGCGTCATTCGGAAGGGGGAGGCGCCGCGAGCAGTCAGCGGATGCGTGTTTTCAACAGCCGGCCCTTCGGTGCGCCGGTTGCAGCCGCGACCACGCGCCGTTGGCCACGCGGACAATGCGCAACCTCTATGCCCGGCGCTGGGCATTGCGTCGCCTCGGCGGCATCGCGTCACGGCAGACCGACGCACGGCCGCGCACGTCTTTTCGCCGCATGCTCGCGGAACGTGCTAAGGCGCACGCGCGCTGGGTCCGCGGTAGGCCGGGTTGCGCGGTGCGCTATGCGCGCGTCACTGCTGGCATGCGCTGCTCCGGCAGCCTCGCCCTGAGCGCCGCGTGCCACGCAACATGCTCGCCGAGACGCATGAGAGCGGACCCGGCCGCTTTTGTCCTTGCGGCATGACTCGCGAGCGTGCGGGCTCGCTCGCAAGGCGGTCAACCCGCGCGCACTGCGCGTGGGCGTCACGCGTCGCTGACGCAGTGGGAGTTGCTGCGCGCAAAGCACTTGGGCGCGTGCGTCAGTGTCGATGGGCCGCGGCACGTAGGAAGGATGGGTGCACTTGGACAGCTTGCTGCGGTCGCGCTGCTCGTCGCGCTCGCACAGGGCACGCGCACGCCGCCGCGAAGGAGAGCGTGCGGGAGTGGGGCATCTTGTGCGGCCTCGTACAGCAGCTCGTGAAAGTAGCGGAGGATAGCAAGGGCACGGCGGTCACGCTCGCAGCACAGGTGCAGGCAGCAATCGCGACGGTCGCACACGCAGACAACATCTCCGCACTGGGGTCGCTAGCGAGCAGCAGGCAAGTAGCGGAGGCGCGCGCGAAGGCGGCAGAGGTGCTCGCACAGAGGCTGGTGGCGGGGCAGCCGCCGTTCAGCGACGACGCAATCGGGGTCGCGGCAGGCGCGGGGGACCAGGAAGCTGACGCGAAGGACGTGGAACGGCTAAGGAACGCGACTGCGCGCTTGCTTGTCAGCAGGTCGGGCGCCGCGCTTCGGAACGCACTTCTGGACGCAGTCGGCATCGTCGAGCACGCAAAGGCCGAGGCGGAAAAAGCAAAGGCAGCGGCCGTGGCGGCACTGGTCACGAAGGATGGAAAAAATACAGAGATAGCAGAACAAGCGCAACAAGCATTTTCACCAACAGCGACCCATCGGCCACGGAGACAGGCAATGCCTCGCAAACGACATTGCATGGCTCTGCAAAACGCACTCGGCCCAGGAATGCATCGACAATAACCCGTACACCGCAGCGCCGCTCAGCGACAATGACGTCGACAGCAACACCAACGCGGCAGCGGCCTGGGTCATCCTGCGAGCAAAGTGCATCGCGCAGACGCCGAAAGCGCTGATGCGAACCAGCGCCTCGCTCTTTGCAGGCATCGCCGCCTTCCGCGCCGCCCTCAACGCAGGGAATTCACACGCCGGAAAACTGGGCGCCGGAACAAACAAACTCGACTACACACAGTCAGCGCACGACGCAAGACAAACGCACCAAAGGACGTGCCGTGGGAAACAGAAATCAAAAAGGTAGCAGCCGCGCTGGACAGCCTGAGGGAACTTGTGCGCGACGCATGGGCAGCGTCTGCGCAGATAACGCAGTTGGCGCACGCGCTCACACTCGCCGCAGAACAAAACATCATGGCAGAAGACGCCGCGACGGAAGCGGGACTGCAAGCACAGCCAGCAGCAGGGGGAACGCCCACCCGCGGGCGGCCCGAGGCAAAGGGCGGCAACAGTGCAGCAACAGAAAAAGACGCCAGCGCGCAGAAGCGAGACGCACGGCAACAAGTGGGTGCAGCAGCAGCAGACCGCGACGTGACGCACGCGGACTCAGCCACAAGATTGCCGCGCAGGACGGCGGCCGCCATAGCGCTGTGCACGGCGTGGCGCGGTGCCAAGCGAACACAACAGAGCGGCGCACAATAAGCAGCGGGAGCGTGCACGCGGCTAGGGCAGATCGGCACAATGACACAAAAGCGCACGCCGGAGGCAACCAGCCAACCAACGGAAAACGAGGAACGCGCACGCAGGACGGCACGCTCAAACGAAAACACCGAACACTCGCATCGAGGCGCGCGCTGCTTTGACCAAGCCAGCGACCAGTTGAGGCACACCAACAACTTAAACGCCAAATGAACGCCAAGCGCTTAGAGACATGGACACTGGAACAGGCACGGCAACAAGAGACACAACATAAATGGCAGAAAAAAAGGCCACGCAAGAACAACACAGAGGCAATAGCGCGGAGGAAGCCACAGCACCGAGAAGCGCGGGCGCAACGAAGGAAGGCAAGCAGTGCGAGAAAACACCAAGGAAAGGCACTGAAGCCAAAGCATGGCGGACACGCACCAGAAGGCCAAAAAGAAAAGAAGGCGACGAACAAGCAACGCGTCCGAGCTCCGCTCAGCGACACCTGACAGCCGCACCGCGCGACAGCGGGAGCGCAAAATCACATGGTTGAAGGCACAGGACGCGAAGCGACAGTTAAAAGAGGCGCCGGACCGCATGGACCAGACACAAGAAACGCACGCGCAGTGCAAACAGCCAAACGAACACACGCAGGTGTGCACAGCGAAGAGGACGCCATCGGTCACCAGAGGGACAAGGAAACGTGCACGAACACAAGAACACACGGCTGGCAGGCACGCGGGCGAAGCAGGAAAGTAGTGGACCATGAGACGCGCAGCGAGCACGAGAAAACAAACACTAAGAAACGCGCCTCCACCTTGAAGGAAGGAAGTGCAACACACCAAAGGACAACCTGCTCGAGACAACGCGCGCAGAGAGAATGCAAACACCATCAGCGCGCAAGAACAACACCACAACAACACGCAAAGCACATGGCCCGAATGAGCAGCACGACACAAAAAGCCGAAAAACAAAAGACGCGGACACACAAGCGCAGCAAGGCAGCAGCACCGCACGACACTCGGCACACAAGCAAGGAAAAAAGAAAGGACAAAAGAAAGAGGGGCATTCAGCATCGCGGTGCGCAGCGACACACGTGCGCCATCAGCAGGAACGCGAGATGCACGACACGGACAACATCGACGAAGAACATCTGCACGACGCACAAAGACGCACAGACGCACAGCCGCACAGCAAGCCACAAGAAACAGAAAGATGACAAGGCAAAAGACACAGGCAGCAGAAGGCAACACACTGCACATCGGCGCAACCGTGCCTTAAGAAGAAAGCACGCAAAACACACCAAAGCACATGACGCACTGAGCACACGAAAAAACAGAAGACACTCGCACACAGACCAAAGCGGACACAACCCACAGCGAAAACACAACAAGGAAAATAACACAGAAGCCAAAACAAAAACAAAAAGACGCGAGTACGGCTAAGGTGAACAAATCGCACCTGACAAAGCACGCGACAAGCTGAAAGGGCACAGCCGCACGGAAAAAAAAGAACAACACAGCAAGCATGCTCTTTACAAGGGAATGCGCAAGTCACCCAACGGACACACAACGGAGTGAGGACAAACAGCACACGAGTGACGCGCACGCGACGCAAAGCAACACGCACTCAATAAAAACCAGACACACAAACGAGGGACATAGAAACATCAGGTGCGAGAAAAAAGCAGAGCAAAACGCAACACAAAGAACAGAAACACCGCAACAGGAATAAGAAAACAAAGGGCGAAAAACAGTGGGAACAGAGAAGGATGGGCAGAAATGCAGCAACGCGCATTGAAGTGCGCAGCGAAAATAAGGCAGACAAGAAGACGCACTCGCAGGCAACAGTCCAACACCGCGTTGGCAACGGCACCGCACGCGACGAAGACAGCCACGCACACGCAACAAGGCCATTGAAAACGGGGGAGCAAGAAGACTGAACACACAACTGCACAGTGCACGGAATTCGCGGAGAGAAAGAAGACAACAACATCAAAACACAAAAGTAGGGACATAGGATCGAAATGCAAAAAAAGAGAAAAAACTTCCGGGACGAAAGCACATTGTAGGCACATGATTGGTGACACTGACACTGAAAAGACAAGAGAAGACAGAGGTGCAAAGAATAACGGAAAAAAAACTCAAAGAAAAAAACGAAAAAAAGGCCTCAGACTAAAAAAAATAGAAACAGGAAGGAAAACAGCTGCAGCAACAGCCACGCAAAAAAGACACAAAGAAAAAGTGAGACAAGACATCAACTTCAACATCAACTGCCACTAAAAACTAAAATATAAATTAAAAATACAAATATAAATGATAAAAAAAGAGACAAAAAAATTCAAGACAAAAAGAAACTAACATAAACACGTGAGAAGAAAAGAATACTAGCATAAATAAAACAACGTAAAAAAATTGAAAACTAAAAAAATAATACTCAGCAGTCAATTCAATTTTATTTAATTTTATAAAATGAAAAACTAAAAAGAGACCGCAGCGGAAACAAACACTCAAAAATGATTTCAGTCAGTCAAAATAAAAATAAAAATAAAATAAAGCTCAGATAAAATATTAACTTTGCTCGCTTGAAAATATAATTTCAACTGCTTAGTCAAAAAACAAAAATATAAACATTACAATAAAATAAAAAAAAGATAAAAGTAATATGATAAAAAAATTAAAAAAAAATAAAAAGAAAAGTAAAAAGAAGAAAAAAAACTGGCATAAATTTCAATCACCAAGTCGTATTAAAATGAAAGCCGTAAAATAAATTGGAAGCAAGCAATCTTTATTTTATTTCATTTTAAGACTAGCCTCTCCTCCTCAGCTTCGAAGGTACAAAAAAAGCAGCAACTTTAATTTTTTGTTGTGCCTCTAAAAAAGAAAAAAAAAATTCAAGGTATGCAAGCTAAAATTCATCAAATCAGTCGCACAAGCCAATGCTCAACGTAAATATCTCAACTTTCAGTTTTTTATGTTTTCGTCGTTATCAACCATGCACTTCATCTGCTTGTCTCCTTTTTTGCGATGGACTGAAAATCTTCTCATTCTACATCGCACTTAATGCAAAAAAATTAAGCTCCGTTTTTGTCCAACGTAATCGTGGTGTGTTCGCTTCTTGCCTTCACAGAGTCACTTGTCAACTTTTGTTCTATTTACAAAACAGACTCGCAGTATCTAAGTCAAAGATCTTTCGTTGCAGGGCTTTCACCCTCTGACGTTTCTTTACCTCGGCCATCGTGTTCGAAAAAGCGTTTGGCTTACTTTAGTGCAGTGCCCGCTGTGTTCGAGTGGCCGCGCTGCGAAGTGCAAAAAAGTGTCTGCTAAGACACTCCTCTTTGCTGTGCTACGGAATTTGCCGACGTCTCTACCCTTTTCGTTTCTGACCTTTCCAAACGCTGGCCATGCGCGCCAGGCTCCAAAGCACAAGCAAAAAAAACACAGCATCGTGCCAGTGCGTGCATACCCTGCCCTTCGCTCCCTCGCGCGCCTCGTCAAACAAACATGTTCCCTTGAAAAACCGGAAAGTCGTGCCTCACACCCGACAAAGCATAACATCCGCACGCGGCGTCCTGCCCTTATCATTGGTCCTCCACTGCTGTCCTCCTCCTTCTTTCAAAATGCGCCACGCCTCCTTGGGCCTGTCGTCTTCACAAGTTCCAAGTCACAGACCTGCACTGCTCTGCTCTTCTGCGGTGGGCCCTTCTCGTCCTGCGCACAATGCACTGCTCCGTTCTGCCTTTAACCAGTCGCAGATGCCATTCCTAAGCCACACTCCCTTCTCGGCCAATTACTGCCTTCCGCTGCCCCTGCCCTCAGCATGCCCGGTTGTCCCTGCTCCTTTCGCATGCAACTTCTCCGCGAACTCCTCACGCCAACAAAACCAAGCCTGCCTATTGTTTGTTTTACTTCTCCGTCATGCGTGCCTTCCACCCTCTGTTTGGCCTCCCTTCGCCACTGTGTGCCTCTGTCCGTGGTACCTCGTGTCCTCCGGCCCTGGTGCCGCTGTCGCCGCCACAAACCGCTACCCTGGGCAGCCGACACATTCCTGCCTTCTCGTTCTCCATCCCGGTTCTTTCCGTCCCGCGCTGTTTCGCCTCTGCGTCCAGCTCGCGCTTCTCTTTTTCACACATGTCACTGCAGTGCGCACCGTGCCTTTCAGTGTGCGTTGGTGGCGCCTTCCCTACGTGTTACCTGCGCCTGTTTGCGTCGTTTTGTTTCGTGTGTGCGTCGCCGTGCTTTTCCCTGTGCCCCAAGCCTGCGCTGTTCGCTGCGTGTCAGCGTTGCCACGCGCCCATCCCCGCCTTCGTGCGGACTTCGTCCCACGGTCGTTTCGACGCTGCTCACTGTCTCTCGCGCCGTCTTGCCGCGCACGTTGCCCAAGAGCCGCGTACCTTCCTTCTCGTTGCGTCCCACCTGCTGCGGGATGTCTCCTTTTCTTTTGGCGCACCCGTGTCTCGCACTCATGCCTTTCCCGTCGGATCGGCCTCGGGCGGCCACGGCATCCTTCCTTCACCCCTGTCCCCTTCGCTCAGCCACCGTGTTGCACGCTTGCACGCTCTTCGTTGTGCGCCATGCTCTCCTGCCGCGCGCCTCGTCCCACGGTTGCTCCACGCACCCTTCGCTTCCGATGTTTCCTTCTTGGTTCCTGCTGCGCTCAGCGCTGCACTTCGCTGCTCTTCTTCCGTCTCGCCTCTCCTTGCCTTGCTTCGCGCGCCGCCTTGGGCACAGTTGCTTCTTGCGCAGCCTGTTCCGCTGCAACGGCAACAAGCGTCTTGCCTCTGCCGGTGGCACGTCCTCTTCCGTCGTCCCCAGTCGACTGCGCGTGTCCGCGTGTGCACGTCGCGCGCTCGCGGGGTGGTCGCGTCAAGCGCTGGCTGGCGGTCGTGCCGCCGTGAATGGACGCCGCTGGCCGTCCCTGCCTCTGTGCTCTGCGTCATTCGGAAGGGGGAGGCGCCGCGAGCAGTCAGCGGATGCGTGTTTTCAACAGCCGGCCCTTCGGTGCGCCGGTTGCAGCCGCGACCACGCGCCGTTGGCCACGCGGACAATGCGCAACCTCTATGCCCGGCGCTGGGCATTGCGTCGCCTCGGCGGCATCGCGTCACGGCAGACAGACGCACGGCCGCGCACGTCTTTTCGCCGCATGCTCGCGGAACGTGCTAAGGCGCACGCGCGCGCGGTCCGCGGTAGGCCGGGCTGCGCGGTGCGCTATGCGCGCGTCACCTGCTGGCATGCGCTGCTCCGGCAGCCTCGCCCTGAGCGCCGCGTGCTGCTCAACACGCTTGCCGAGACGCATGAGAGCGGACCCGGCCGCTTTTCGTCCTTGCGGCATGACTCGCGAGCGTGCGGGCTCGCTCGCAAGGCGGTCAACCCGCGCGCACTGCGCGTGGGCGTCACGCGTCGCTGACGCAGTGGGAGTTGCTGCGCGCAAAGCACTTGGGCGCGTGCGTCAGTGTCGATGGGACGCGGCACGTAGGAAGGATGGGTGCACTTGGACAGCTTGCTGCGGTCGCGCTGCTCGTCGCGCTCACGACAGGGCACGCGCACGCGACCGCGAAGGAGAGCGTGCGGGAGTGGGGCATCTTGTGCGGCCTCGTGCAGCAGCTCGTGAAAGTAGCGGAGGATAGCAAGGGCACAGCGGACACGCTCGCAGCACAGGTGGGGGCAGCAGTCGCGACGGTCGCACACGCAGACAACATCTCCGCACTGGGGTCGCTAGCGAGCAGCAGGCAGGTAGCGGAGGCGCGCGCGAAGGCGGCAGAGGTGCTCGCACAGAGACTGGTGGCGGGGCAGCCGCCGTTCAGCGACGACGCAATCGGGGTCGCGGCGAGCGCGGGGGACCAGGAAGCTGACGCGAAGGACGTGGAACGGCTAAGGAACGCGACTGCGCGCTTGCTTGTCAGCAGGTCGGGCGCCGCGCTTCGGAACGCACTTCTGGACGCAGTCGGCGTCGTCAAGCACGCAAAGGACGAGGCGGAAAAAGCAAAGGCAGCGGCCGTGGCGGCACTGGTCACGAAGGATGGAAAAAATACAGAGATAGCAGAAACAAGCGCAACAAGCATTTTCACCAACAGCGACCCATCGGCCACGGAGACAGGCGAATGCCTCGCAAACGACATTGCATGGCTCTGCAAAACGCACTCGGCCCAGGAATGCATCGACAATAACCCGTACACCGCAGCGCCGCTCAACAGCAATGACGTCGACAGCAACACCAACGCGGCAGCGGCCTGGGTCATCCTGCGAGCAAAGTGCATCGCGCAGACGCCGAAAGAGCTGATGCCAACCAGCGCCTCGCTCTTTGCAGGCATCGCCGCCTTCCGCGCCGCCCTCAACGCAGGGAATTCACACGCCGGAAAACTGGGCGCCGGAACAAACAAACTCGACTACACACAGTCAGCGCACGACGCAACGACAAACGCACCAAAGGACGTGCCGTGGGAAACAGAAATCAAAAAGGTAGCAGCCGCGCTGGACAGCCTGAGGGAACTTGTGCGCGACGCATGGGCAGCGTCTGCGCAGATAACGCAGTTGGCGCACGCGCTCACACTCGCCGCAGAACAAAACATCATGGCAGAAGACGCCGCGACGGAAGCGGGACTGCAAGCACAGCCAGCAGCAGGGGGAACGCCCACCCGCGGGCGGCCCGAGGCAAAGGGCGGCAACAGTGCAGCAACAGAAAAAGACGCCAGCGCGCAGAAGAGAGACGCACAGCAACAAGTGGGTGCAGCAGCACAAGACCGCGACGTGACGCACGCGGACTCAGCCACAAGATTGCCGCGCAGGACGGCGGCCGCCATAGCGCTGTGCACGGCGTGGCGCGGTGCCAAGCGAACACAACAGAGCGGCGCACAATAAGCAGCGGGAGCGTGCACGCGGCTAGGGCAGATCGGCACAATGACACAAAAGCGCACGCCGGAGGCAACCAGCCAACCAACGGAAAACGAGGAACGCGCACGCAGGACGGCACGCTCAAACGAAAACACCGAACACTCGCATCGAGGCGCGCGCTGCTTTGACCAAGCCAGCGACCAGTTGAGGCACACCAACAACTTAAACGCCAAATGAACGCCAAGCGCTTAGAGACATGGACACTGGAACAGGCACGGCAACAAGAGAGCCGACATAAATGGCAGAAAAAAAGGCCACGCAAGAACAACACAGAGGCAATAGCGCGGAGGAAGCCACAGCACCGAGAAGCGCGGGCGCAACGAAGGAAGGCAAGCAGTGCGAGAAAACACCAAGGAAAGGCACTGAAGCCAAAGCATGGCGGACACGCACCAGAAGGCCAAAAAGAAAAGAAGGCGACGAACAAGCAACGCGTCCGAGCTCCGCTCAGCGACACCTGACAGCCGCACCGCGCGACAGCGGGAGCGCAAAATCACATGGTTGAAGGCACAGGACGCGAAGCGACAGTTAAAAGAGGCGTCGGACCGCATGGACCGAGACACAAGAAACGCACGCGCAGTGCAAACAGCCAAACGAACACACGCAGGTGTGCACAGCGAAGAGGACGCCATCGGTCACCAGAGGGACAAGGAAACGTGCACGAACACAAGAACACACGGCTGGCAGGCACGCGGGCGAAGCAGGAAAGTAGTGGACCATGAGACGCGCAGCGAGCACGAGAAAACAAACACTAAGAAACGCGCCTCCACCTTGAAGGAAGGAAGTGCAACACACCAAAGGACAACCTGCTCGAGACAACGCGCGCAGAGAGAATGCAAACACCATCAGCGCGCAAGAACAACACCACAACAACACGCAAAGCACATGGCCCGAATGAGCAGCACGACACAAAAAGACGAAAAACAAAAGACGCGGACACACAAGCGCAGCAAGGCAGCAGCACCGCACGACACTCGGCACACAAGCAAGGAAAAAAGAAAGGACAAAAGAAAGAGGGGCATTCAGCATCGCGGTGCGCAGCGACACACGTGCGCCATCAGCAGGACCGCGAGATGCACGACACGGACAACATCGACGAAGAACATCTGCACGACGCACAAAAGGACGCACAGCCGTACAGCAAGCCACAAGAAACAGAAAGATGACAAGGCAAAAGACACAGGCAGCAGAAGGCAACACACTGCACATCGGCGCAACCGTGCCTTAAGAAGAAAGCACGCAAAACACAGCAAAGCACATGACGCACTGAGCACACGAAAAAACAGAAGACACTCGCACACAGACCAAAGCGGACACAACCCACAGCGAAAACACAACAAGGAAAATAACACAGAAGCCAAAACAAAAACAAAAAGACGCGAGTACGGCTAAGGTGGACAAATCGCACCTGACAAAGCACGCGACAAGCTGAAAGGGCACAGCCGCACGGAAAAAAAAGAACAACACAGCAAGCATGCTCTTTACAAGGGAATGCGCAAGTCACCCAACGGACACACAACGGAGTGAGGAAAAACAGCACACGAGTGACGCGCACGCGACGCAAAGCAACACGCACTCAATAAAAACCAGACACACAAACGAGGGACATAGAAACATCAGGTGCGAGAAAAAAGCAGAGCAAAACGCAACACAAAGAACAGAAACACCGCAACAGGAATAAGAAAACAAAGGGCGAAAAACAGTGGGAAGAGAGAAGGATGGGCAGAAATGCAGCAACGCGCATTGAAGTGCGCAGCGAAAATAAGGCAGACAAGAAGACGCACTCGCAGGCAACAGTCCAACACCGCGTTGGCAACGGCGCCGCACGCGACGAAGACAGCCACGCACACGCAACAAGGCCATTGAAAACGGGGGAGCAAGAAGACTGAACACACAACTGCACAGTGCACGGAATTCGCGGAGAGAAAGAAGACAACAACATCAAAACACAAAAGTAGGGACATAGGATCGAAATGCAAAAAAAGAGAAAAAACTTCCGGGACGAAAGCACATTGTAGGCACATGATTGGTGACACTGACACTGAAAAGACAAGAGAAGACAGAGGTGCAAAGAATAACGGAAAAAAAAACTCAAAGAAAAAAACGAAAAAAAGGCCTCAGACTAAAAAAAATAGAAACAGGAAGGAAAACAGCTGCAGCAACAGCCACGCAAAAAAGACACAAAGAAAAAGTGAGACAAGACATCAACTTCAACATCAACTGCCACTAAAAACTAAAATATAAATTAAAAATACAAATATAAATGATAAAAAAAGAGACAAAAAAATTCAAGACAAAAAGAAACTAACATAAACACGTGAGAAGAAAAGAATACTAGCATAAATAAAACAACGTAAAAAAATTGAAAACTAAAAAAATAATACTCAGCAGTCAATTCAATTTTATTTTATTTTATAAAATGAAAAACTAAAAAGAGACCTCAGCGGAAACAAACACTCAAAAATGATTTCAGTCAGTCAAAAATAAAAATAAAAATAAAATAAAGCTCAGATAAAATATTAACTTTGCTCGCTTGAAAATATAATTTCAACTGCTTAGTCAAAAAACAAAAATATAAACATTACAATAAAATAAAAAAAAGATAAAAGTAATATGATAAAAAAATTAAAAAAAAATAAAAAGAAAAGTAAAAAGAAGAAAAAAAACTGGCATAAATTTCAATCACCAAGTCGTATTAAAATGAAAGCCGTAAAATAAATTGGAAGCAAGCAATCTTTATTTTATTTCATTTTAAGACTAGCCTCTCCTCCTCAGCTTCGAAGGTACAAAAAAAGCAGCAACTTTAATTTTTTGTTGTGCCTCTAAAAAAGAAAAAAAAAAATTCAAGGTATGCAAGCTAAAATTCATCAAATCAGTCGCACAAGCCAATGCTCAACGTAAATATCTCAACTTTCAGTTTTTTATGTTTTCGTCGTTATCAACCATGCACTTCATCTGCTTGTCTCCTTTTTTGCGATGGACTGAAAATCTTCTCATTCTACATCGCACTTAATGCAAAAAAATTAAGCTCCGTTTTTGTCCAACGTAATCGTGGTGTGTTCGCTTCTTGCCTTCACAGAGACTCTTGTCAACTTTTGTTCTATTTACAAAACAGACCTCGCAGTATCTAAGTCAAAGATCTTTCGTTGCAGGGCTTTCACCCTCTGACGTTTATTTACCTCTGGCATCGTGTTCGAAAAAGCGTTTGGCTTACTTTAGTGCAGTGCCCGCTGTGTTCGAGTGGCCGCGCTGCGAAGTGCAAAAAAGTGTCTGCTAAGACACTCCTCTTTGCGTTGCTACGGAATTTGCCGACGTCTCTACCCTTTTCGTTTCTGACCTTTCCAAACGCTGGCCATGCGCGCCACGCTCCAAAGCACAAGCAAAAAAAACACAGCATCGTGCCAGTGCGTGCATACCCTGCCCTTCGCTCCCTCGCGCGCCTCGTCAAACAAACATGTTCCCTTGAAAAACCGGAAAGTCGTGCCTCACACCCGACAAAGCATAACATCCGCACGCGGCGTCCTGCCCTTTCATTGGTCCTCCACTGCTGTCCTTCTCCTTCTTTCAAAATGCGCCACGCCTCCTTGGGCCTGTCGTCTTCACAAGTTCCAAGTCACAGACCTGCACTGTTCTGCTCTTCTGCGGTGGGCCCTTCTCGTCCTGCGCACAATGCACTGCTCCGTTCCGCCTTTAACCAGTCGCAGATGCCATTCCTAAGCCACACTCCCTTCTCGGCCAATTACTGCCTTCCGCCGCCCCTGCCCTCAGCATGCCCGGTTGTCCCTGCTCCTTTCGCATGCAACTTCTCCGCGAACTCCTCACGCCAACAAAACCAAGCCTGCCTATTGTTTGTTTTACTTCTCCGTCATGCGTGCCTTCCACCCTCTGTTTGGCCTCCATTCGCCACTGTGTGCCTCTGTCCGTGGTACCTCGTGTCCTCCGGCCCTGGTGCCGCTGTCGCCGCCACAAACCGCTACCCTGGGCAGCCGACACATTCCTGCCTTCTCGTTCTCCATCCCGGTTCTTTCCGTCCCGCGCTGTTTCGCCTCTGCGTCCAGCTCGCGCTTCTCTTTTTCACACATGTCACTGCAGTGCGCACCGTTCCTTTCAGTGTGCGTTGGTGTTGCCTTCCCTACGTGTTACCTGCGCCTGTTTGCGTCGTTTTGTTTCGTGTGTGCGTCGCCGTGCTTTTCCCTGTGCCCCAAGCCTGCGCTGTTCGCTGCGTGTCAGCGTTGCCACGCGCCCATCCCCGCCTTCGTGCGGACTTCGTCCCACGGTCGTTTCGACGCTGCTCACTGTCCCTCGCGCCGTCTTGCCGCGCACGTTGCCCCAGAGCCGCGTACCTTCCTTCTCGTTGCGTCCCACCTGCTGCGGGATGTCTCCTTTTCTTTTGGCGCACCCGTGTCTCGCACTCATGCCTTTCCCGTCGGATCGGCCTCGGGCGGCCACGGCATCCTTCCTTCACCCCTGTCCCCTTCGCTCAGCCACCGTGTTGCACGCTTGCACGCTCTTCGTTGTGCGCCATGCTCTCCTGCCGCGCGCCTCGTCCCACGGTTGCTCCACGCACCCTTCGCTTCCGATGTTTCCTTCTTGGTTCCTGCTGCGCTCAGCGCTGCACTTCGCTGCTCTTCTTCCGTCTCGCCTCTCCTTGCCTTGCTTCGCGCGCCGCCTTGGGCACAGTTGCTTCTTGCGCAGCCTGTTCCGCTGCAACGGCAACAAGCGTCTTGCCTCTGTCGGCGGCACGTCCTCTTCCGTCGTCCCCAGTCGACTGCGCGTGTCCGCGTGTGCACGTCGCGCGCTCGCGGGGTGGTCGCGTCAAGCGCTGACTGGCGGTCGTGCCGCCGTGAATGGACGCCGCTGGCCGTCCCTGCCTCTGCGCTCTCCGTCATTCGGAAGGGGGAGGCGCCGCGAGCAGTCAGCGGATGCGTGTTTTCAACAGCCGGCCCTTCGGTGCGCCGTTTGCAGCCGCGACCACGCGCCGTTGGCCACGCGGACAATGCGCAACCTCTATGCCCGGCGCTGGGCATTGCGTCGCCTCGGCGGCATCGCGTCACGGCAGACCGACGCACGGCCGCGTACGTCTTTTCGCCGCATGCTCGCGGAACGTGCTAAGGCGCACGCACGCTGGGTCCGCGGTAGGCCGGGCTGCGCGGTGCGCTATGCGCGCGTCACCTGTTGGCACGCGCTGCTCCGGCAGCCTCGCCCTGAGCGCCGCGTGCCACGCAACATGCTCGCCGAGACGCATGAGAAAGGACCCGGCCGCTTTTCGTCCTTGCGGCATGACTCGCGAGCGTTCGGGCTCGCTCGCAAGGCGGTCAACCCGCGCGCACTGCGCGTGGGCGTCACGCGTCGCTGACGCAGTGGGAGTTGCCGCGCGCAAAGCACTTGGCCGCGTGCGTCAGTGTCGATGGGACGCGGCACGTAGGAAGGATGGGTGCACTTGGACAGCTTGCTGCGGTCGCGCTGCTCGTCGCGCTCGCAACAGGGCACGCGCACGCGACCGCGAAGGAGAGCGTGCGGGAGTGGGGCATCTTGTGCGGCCTCGTACAGCAGCTCGTGAAAGTAGCGGAGGATAGCAAGGGCACAGCGGTCACGCTCGCAGCACAGGTGCAGGCAGCAGTCGCGACGGTCGCACACGCAGACAACATCTCCGCACTGGGGTCGCTAGCGAGCAGCAGGCAAGTAGCGGAGGCGCGCGCGAAGGCGGCAGAGGTGCTCGCACAGAGGCTGGTGGCGGGGCAGCCGCCGTTCAGCGACGACGCAATCGGGGTCGCGGCAGGCGCGGGGGACCAGGAAGCTGACGCGAAGGACGTGGAACGGCTAAGGAACGCGACTGCGCGCTTGCTTGTCAGCAGGTCGGGCGCCGCGCTTCGGAACGCACTTCTGGACGCAGTCGGCATCGTCGAGCACGCAAAGGCCGAGGCGGAAAAAGCAAAGGCAGCGGCCGTGGCGGCACTGGTCACGAAGAATGGAAAAAATACAGAGATAGCAGAAACAAGCGCAACAAGCATTTTCACCAACAGCGACCCATCGGCCACGGAGACAGGCAAATGCCTCGCAAACGACATTGCATGGCTCTGCAAAACGCACTCGAACCAGGAATGCATCGACAATAACCCGTACACCGCAGCGCCGCTCAGCGACAATGACGTCGACAGCAACACCAACGCGGCAGCGGCCTGGGTCATCCTGCGAGCAAAGTGCATCGCGCACACGCCGGAAGAGCTGATGCCAACCAGCGCCTCGCTCTTTGCAGGCATCGCCGCCTTCCGCGCCGCCCTCAACGCAGGGAATTCACACGCCGGCAAACTGGGCGCCGGAACAGACAAACTCGACTACACGCAGTCAGCGCGCGACGCAACAACAAACGCACCAAAGGACGTGCCGTGGGAAACAGAAATCAAAAAGGTAGCAGCCGCGCTGGACAGCCTGAGGGAACTTGTGCGCGACGCATGGGCAGCGTCTGCGCAGATAACGCAGTTGGCGCACGCGCTCACACTCGCCGCAGAACAAAACATCATGGCAGAAGACGCCGCGACGGAAGCGGGACTGCAAGCACAGCCAGCAGCAGGGGGAACGCCCACCCGCGGGCGGCCCGAGGCAATGGGCGGCAACAGTGCAGCAACAGAAAAAGACGCCAGCGCGCAGAAGCGAGACGCACGGCAACAAGTGGGTGCAGCAGCAGCAGACCGCGACGTGACGCACGCGGACTCAGCCACAAGATTGCCGCGCAGGACGGCGGCCGCCATAGCGCTGTGCACGGCGTGGCGCGGTGCCAAGCGAACACAACAGAGCGGCGCACAATAAGCAGCGGGAGCGTGCACGCGGCTAGGGCAGATCGGCACAATGACACAAAAGCGCACGCCGGAGGCAACCAGCCAACCAACGGAAAACGAGGAACGCGCACGCAGGACGGCACGCTCAAACGAAAACACCGAACACTCGCATCGAGGCGCGCGCTGCTTTGACCAAGCCAGCGACCAGTTGAGGCACACCAACAACTTAAACGCCAAATGAACGCCAAGCGCTTAGAGACATGGACACTGGAACAGGCACGGCAACAAGAGACACAACATAAATGGCAGAAAAAAAGGCCACGCAAGAACAACACAGAGGCAATAGCGCGGAGGAAGCCACAGCACCGAGAAGCGCGGGCGCAACGAAGGAAGGCAAGCAGTGCGAGAAAACACCAAGGAAAGGCACTGAAGCCAAAGCATGGCGGACACGCACCAGAAGGCCAAAAAGAAAAGAAGGCGACGAACAAGCAACGCGTCCGAGCTCCGCTCAGCGACACCTGACAACCGCACCGCGCGACAGCGGGAGCGCAAAATCACATGGTTGAAGGCACAGGACGCGAAGCGACAGTTAAAAGAGGCGTCGGACCGCATGGACCAGACACAAGAAACGCACGCGCAGTGCAAACAGCCAAACGAACACACGCAGGTGTGCACAGCGAAGAGGACGCCATCGGTCACCAGAGGGACAAGGAAACGTGCACGAACACAAGAACACACGGCTGGCAGGCACGCGGGCGAAGCAGGAAAGTAGTGGACCATGAGACGCGCAGCGAGCACGAGAAAACAAACACTAAGAAACGCGCCTCCACCTTGAAGGAAGGAAGTGCAACACACCAAAGGACAACCTGCTCGAGACAACGCGCGCAGAGAGAATGCAAACACCATCAGCGCGCAAGAACAACACCACAACAACACGCAAAGCACATGGCCCGAATGAGCAGCACGACACAAAAAGCCGAAAAACAAAAGACGCGGACACACAAGCGCAGCAAGGCAGCAGCACCGCACGACACTCGGCACACAAGCAAGGAAAAAAGAAAGGACAAAAGAAAGAGGGGCATTCAGCATCGCGGTGCGCAGCGACACACGTGCGCCATCAGCAGGACCGCGAGATGCACGACACGGACAACATCGACGAAGAACATCTGCACGACGCACAAAAGGACGCACAGACGCACAGCCGCACAGCAAGCCACAAGAAACAGAAAGATGACAAGGCAAAAGACACAGAAAGCAGAAGGCAACACACTGCACATCGGCGCAACCGTGCCTTAAGAAGAAAGCACGCAAAACACACCAAAGCACATGACGCACTGAGCACACGAAAAAACAGAAGACACTCGCACACAGACCAAAGCGGACACAACCCAGAGCGAAAACACAACAAGGAAAATAACACAGAAGCCAAAACAAAAACAAAAAGACGCGAGTACGGCTAAGGTGGACAAATCGCACCTGACAAAGCACGCGACAAGCTGAAAGGGCACAGCCGCACGGAAAAAAAAGAACAACACAGCAAGCATGCTCTTTACAAGGGAATGCGCAAGTCACCCAACGGACACACAACGGAGTGAGGACAAACAGCACACGAGTGACGCGCACGCGACGCAAAGCAACACGCACTCAATAAAAACCAGACACACAAACGAGGGACATAGAAACATCAGGTGCGAGAAAAAAGCAGAGCAAAACGCAACACAAAGAACAGAAACACCGCAACAGGAATAAGAAAACAAAGGGCGAAAAACAGTGGGAACAGAGAAGGATGGGCAGAAATGCAGCAACGCGCATTGAAGTGCGCAGCGAAAATAAGGCAGACAAGAAGACGCACTCGCAGGCAACAGTCCAACACCGCGTTGGCAACGGCGCCGCACGCGACGAAGACAGCCACGCACACGCAACAAGGCCATTGAAAACGGGGGAGCAAGAAGACTGAACACACAACTGCACAGTGCACGGAATTCGCGGAGAGAAAGAAGACAACAACATCAAAACACAAAAGTAGGGACATAGGATCGAAATGCAAAAAAAGAGAAAAAACTTCCGGGACGAAAGCACATTGTAGGCACATGATTGGTGACACTGACACTGAAAAGACAAGAGAAGACAGAGGTGCAAAGAATAACGGAAAAAAAAACTCAAAGAAAAAAACGAAAAAAAGGCCTCAGACTAAAAAAAATAGAAACAGGAAGGAAAACAGCTGCAGCAACAGCCACGCAAAAAAGACACAAAGAAAAAGTGAGACAAGACATCAACTTCAACATCAACTGCAACTAAAAACTAAAATATAAATTAAAAATACAAATATAAATGATAAAAAAAGAAGACAAAAAAATTCAAGACAAAAAAAACTAACATAAACACGTGAGAAGAAAATAATACTAGCATAAATAAAACAACGTAAAAAAATTGAAAACTAAAAAAATAATACTCAGCAGTCAATTCAATTTTATTTTATTTTATAAAATGAAAAACTAAAAAGAGACCTCAGCGGAAACAAACACTCAAAAATGATTTCAGTCAGTCAAAAATAAAAATAAAAATAAAATAAAGCTCAGATAAAATATTAACTTTGCTCGCTTGAAAATATAATTTCAACTGCTTAGTCAAAAAACAAAAATATAAACATTACAATAAAATAAAAAAAGATAAAAGTAATATGATAAAAAAATTAAAAAAAAATAAAAAGAAAAGTAAAAAGAAGAAAAAAAACTGGCATAAATTTCAATCACCAAGTCGTATTAAAATGAAAGCCGTAAAATAAATTGGAAGCAAGCAATCTTTATTTTATTTCATTTTAAGACTAGCCTCTCCTCCTCAGCTTCGAAGGTACAAAAAAAGCAGCAACTTTAATTTTTTGTTGTGCCTCTAAAAAAGAAAAAAAAAATTCAAGGTATGCAAGCTAAAATTCATCAAATCAGTCGCACAAGCCAATGCTCAACGTAAATATCTCAACTTTCAGTTTTTTATGTTTTCGTCGTTATCAACCATGCACTTCATCTGCTTGTCTCCTTTTTTGCGATGGACTGAAAATCTTCTCATTCTACATCGCACTTAATGCAAAAAAATTAAGCTCCGTTTTTGTCCAACGTAATCGTGGTGTGTTCGCTTCTTGCCTTCACAGAGTCACTTGTCAACTTTTGTTCTATTTACAAAACAGACCTCGCAGTATCTACGTCAAAGATCTTTCGTTGCAGGGCTTTCACCCTCTGACGTTTCTTTACCTCTGGCATCGTGTTCGAAAAAGCGTTTGGCTTACTTTAGTGCAGTGCCCGCTGTGTTCGAGTGGCCGCGCTGCGAAGTGCAAAAAAGTGTCTGCTAAGACACTCCTCTTTGCTGTGCTACGGAATTTGCCGACGTCTCTACCCTTTTCGTTTCTGACCTTTCCAAACGCTGGCCATGCGCGCCAGGCTCCAAAGCACAAGCAAAAAAAACACAGCATCGTGCCAGTGCGTGCATACCCTGCCCTTCGCTCCCTCGCGCGCCTCGTCAAACAAACATGTTCCCTTGAAAAACCGGAAAGTCGTGCCTCACACCCGACAAAGCATAACATCCGCACGCGGCGTCCTGCCCTTATCATTGGTCCTCCACTGCTGTCCTCCTCCTTCTTTCAAAATGCGCCACGCCTCCTTGGGCCTGTCGTCTTCACAAGTTCCAAGTCACAGACCTGCACTGCTCTGCTCTTCTGCGGTGGGCCCTTCTCGTCCTGCGCACAATGCACTGCTCCGTTCTGCCTTTAACCAGTCGCAGATGCCATTCCTAAGCCACACTCCCTTCTCGGCCAATTACTGCCTTCCGCCGCCCCTGCCGCCAGCATGCCCGGTTGTCCCTGCTCCTTTCGCATGCAACTTCTCCGCGAACTCCTCACGCCAACAAAACCAAGCCTGCCTATTGTTTGTTTTACTTCTCCGTCATGCGTGCCTTCCACCCTCTGTTTGGCCTCCCTTCGCCACTGTGTGCCTCTGTCCGTGGTACCTCGTGTCCTCCGGCCCTGGTGCCGCTGTCGCCGCCACAAACCGCTACCCTGGGCAGCCGACACATTCCTGCCTTCTCGTTCTCCATCCCGGTTCTTTCCGTCCCGCGCTGTTTCGCCTCTGCGTCCAGCTCGCGCTTCTCTTTTTCACACATGTCACTGCAGTGCGCACCGTGCCTTTCAGTGTGCGTTGGTGGCGCCTTCCCTACGTGTTACCTGCGCCTGTTTGCGTCGTTTTGTTTCGTGTGTGCGTCGCCGTGCTTTTCCCTGTGCCCCAAGCCTGCGCTGTTCGCTGCGTGTCAGCGTTGCCACGCGCCCATCCCCGCCTTCGTGCGGACTTCGTCCCACGGTCGTTTCGACGCTGCTCACTGTCCCTCGCGCCGTCTTGCCGCGCACGTTGCCCCAGAGCCGCGTACCTTCCTTCTCGTTGCGTCCCACCTGCTGCGGGATGTCTCCTTTTCTTTTGGCGCACCCGTGTCTCGCACTCATGCCTTGCCCGTCGGATCGGCCTCGGGCGGCCACGGCATCCTTCCTTCACCCCTGTCCCCTTCGCTCAGCCACCGTGTTGCACGCTTGCACGCTCTTCGTTGTGCGCCATGCTCTCCTGCCGCGCTCCTCGTCCCACGGTTGCTCCACGCACCCTTCGCTTCCGATGTTTCCTTCTTGGTCCCTGCCGCGCTCAGCGCTGCACTTCGCTGCTCTTCTCCGTCTCGCCTCTCCTTGCCTTGCCTCGCGCGCCGCCTTGGGCACAGTTGCTTCTTGCGCAGCCTGTTCCGCTGCAACGGCAACAAGCGTCTTGCCTCTGCGGTGGCACGTCCTCTTCCGTCGTCCCCAGTCGACTGCGCGTGTCCGCGTGTGCACGTCGCGCGCTCGCGGGGTGGTCGCGTCAAGCGCTGGCTGGCGGTCGTGCCGCCGTGAATGGACGCCGCTTGCCGTCCCTGCCTCTGTGCTCTGCGTCATTCGGAAGGGGGAGGCGCCGCGAGCAGTCAGCGGATGCGTGTTTTCAACAGCCGGCCCTTCGGTGCGCCGGTTGCAGCCGCGACCACGCGCCGTTGGCCACGCGGACAATGCGCAACCTCTATGCCCGGCGCTGGGCATTGCGTCGCCTCGGCGGCATCGCGTCACGGCAGACCGACGCACGGCCGCGCACATCTTTTCGCCGCATGCTCGCGGAACGTGCTAAGGCGCACGCACGCTGGGTCCGCGGTAGGCCGGGCTGCGCGGTGCGCTATGCGCGCGTCACCTGCTGGCATGCGCTGCTCCGGCAGCCTCGCCCTGAGCGCCGCGTGCCACGCAACATGCTCGCCGAGACGCATGAGAAGGACCCGGCCGCTTTTCGTCCTTGCGGCATGACTCGCGAGCGTGCGGGCTCGCTCGCAAGGCGGTCAACCCGCGCGCACTGCGCGTGGGCGTCACGCGTCGCTGACGCAGTGGGAGTTGCTGCGCGCAAAGCACTTGGGCGCGTGCGTCAGTGTCGATGGGACGCGGCACGTAGGAAGGATGGGTGCACTTGGACAGCTTGCTGCGGTCGCGCTGCTCGTCGCGCTCGCAACAGGGCACGCGCACGCCGCCGCGAAGGAGAGCGTGCGGGAGTGGGGCATCTTGTGCGGCCTCGTGCAGCAGCTCGTGAAAGTAGCGGAGGATAGCAAGGGCACGGCGGACACGCTCGCAGCACAGGTGCAGGCAGCAGTCGCGACGGTCGCACACGCAGACAACATCTCCGCACTGGGGTCGCTAGCGAGCAGCAGGCAGGTAGCGGAGGCGCGCGCGAAGGCGGCAGAGGTGCTCGCACAGAGACTGGTGGCGGGGCAGCCGCCGTTCAGCGACGAGGCAATCGGGGTCGCGGCGAGCGCGGGGAACCAGGAAGCTGACGCGAAGGACGTGGAACGGCTAAGGAACGCGACTGCGCGCTTGCTTGTCAGCAGGTCGGGCGCCGCGCTTCGGAACGCACTTCTGGACGCAGTCGGCGTCGTCAAGCACGCAAAGGACGAGGCGGAAAAAGCAAAGGCAGCGGCCGTGGCGGCACTGGTCACGAAGGATGGAAAAAATACAGAGATAGCAGAAGCAAGCGCAACAAGCATTTTCACCAACAGCGACCCATCGGCCACGGAGACAGGCGAATGCCTCGCAAACGACATTGCATGGCTCTGCAAAACGCACTCGGCCCAGGAATGCATCGACAATAACCCGTACACCGCAGCGCCGCTCAACAGCAATGACGTCGACAGCAACACCAACGCGGCAGCGGCCTGGGTCATCCTGCGAGCAAAGTGCATCGCGCAGACGCCGAAAGCGCTGATGCGAACCGGCGCCTCGCTCTTTGCAGGCATCGCCGCCTTCCGCGCCGCCCTCAACGCAGGGAATTCACACGCCGGAAAACTGGGCGCCGGAACAAACAAACTCGACTACACACAGTCAGCGCACGACGCAAGGACAAACGCACCAAAGGACGTGCCGTGGGAAACAGAAATCAAAAAGGTAGCAGCCGCGCTGGACAGCCTGAGGGAACTTGTGCGCGACGCATGGGCAGCGTCTGCGCAGATAACGCAGTTGGCGCACGCGCTCACACTCGCCGCAGAGCAAAACATCATGGCAGACGACGCCGCGACGGAAGCGGGACTGCAAGCACAACCAGCAGCAGGGGGAACGCCCACCCGCGGGCGGCCCGAGGCAAAGGGCGGCAACAGTGCAGCAACAGAAAAAGACGCCAGCGCGCAGAAGCGAGACGCACGGCAACAAGTGGGTGCAGCAGCAGCAGACCGCGACGTGACGCACGCGGACTCAGCCGCAAGATTGCCGCGCAGGACGGCGGACGCCATAGCGCTGTGCACGGCGTGGCGCGGTGCCAAGCGAACACAACAGAGCGGCGCACAATAAGCAGCGGGAGCGTGCACGCGGCTAGGGCAGATCGGCACAATGACACAAAAGCGCACGCCGGAGGCAACCAGCCAACCAACGGAAAACGAGGAACGCGCACGCAGGACGGCACGCTCAAACGAAAACACCGAACACTCGCATCGAGGCGCGCGCTGCTTTGACCAAGCCAGCGACCAGTTGAGGCACACCAACAACTTAAACGCCAAATGAACGCCAAGCGCTTAGAGACATGGACACTGGAACAGGCACGGCAACAAGAGAGCCGACATAAATGGCAGAAAAAAAGGCCACGCAAGAACAACACAGAGGCAATAGCGCGGAGGAAGCCACAGCACCGAGAAGCGCGGGCGCAACGAAGGAAGGCAAGCAGTGCGAGAAAACACCAAGGAAAGGCACTGAAGCCAAAGCATGGCGGACACGCACCAGAAGGCCAAAAAGAAAAGAAGGAGACGAACAAGCAACGCGTCCGAGCTCCGCTCAGCGACACCTGACAACCGCACCGCGCGACAGCGGGAGCGCAAAATCACATGGTTGAAGGCACAGGACGCGAAGCGACAGTTAAAAGAGGCGCCGGACCGCATGGACCAGACACAAGAAACGCACGCGCAGTGCAAACAGCCAAACGAACACACGCAGGTGTGCACACGAAGAGGACGCCATCGGTCACCAGAGGGACAAGGAAACGTGCACGAACACAAGAACACACGGCTGGCAGGCACGCGGGCGAAGCAGGAAAGTAGTGGACCATGAGACGCGCAGCGAGCACGAGAAAACAAACACTAAGAAACGCGCCTCCACCTTGAAGGAAGGAAGTGCAACACACCAAAGGACAACCTGCTCGAGACAACGCGCGCAGAGAGAATGCAAACACCATCAGCGCGCAAGAACAACACCACAACAACACGCAAAGCACATGGCCCGAATGAGCAGCACGACACAAAAAGCCGAAAAACAAAAGACGCGGACACACAAGCGCAGCAAGGCAGCAGCACCGCACGACACTCGGCACACAAGCAAGGAAAAAAGAAAGGACAAAAGAAAGAGGGGCATTCAGCATCGCGGTGCGCAGCGACACACGTGCGCCATCAGCAGGAACGCGAGATGCACGACACGGACAACATCGACGAAGAACATCTGCACGACGCACAAAAGGACGCACAGACGCACAGCCGCACAGCAAGCCACAAGAAACAGAAAGATGACAAGGCAAAAGACACAGGAAGCAGAAGGCAACACACTGCACATCGGCGCAACCGTGCCTTAAGAAGAAAGCACGCAAAACACACCAAAGCACATGACGCACTGAGCACACGAAAAAACAGAAGACACTCGCACACAGACCAAAGCGGACACAACCCACAGCGAAAACACAACAAGGAAAATAACACAGAAGCCAAAACAAAAACAAAAAGACGCGAGTACGGCTAAGGTGGACAAATCGCACCTGACAAAGCACGCGACAAGCTGAAAGGGCACAGCCGCACGGAAAAAAAAGAACAACACAGCAAGCATGCTCTTTACAAGGGAATGCGCAAGTCACCCAACGGACACACAACGGAGTGAGGACAAACAGCACACGAGTGACGCGCACGCGACGCAAAGCAACACGCACTCAATAAAAACCAGACACACAAACGAGGGACATAGAAACATCAGGTGCGAGAAAAAAGCAGAGCAAAACGCAACACAAAGAACAGAAACACCGCAACAGGAATAAGAAAACAAAGGGCGAAAAACAGTGGGAAGAGAGAAGGATGGGCAGAAATGCAGCAACGCGCATTGAAGTGCGCAGCGAAAATAAGGCAGACAAGAAGACGCACTCGCAGGCAACAGTCCAACACCGCGTTGGCAACGGCGCCGCACGCGACGAAGACAGCCACGCACACGCAACAAGGCCATTGAAAACGGGGAGCAAGAAGACTGAACACACAACTGCACAGTGCACGGAATTCGCGGAGAGAAAGAAGACAACAACATCAAAACACAAAAGTAGGGACATAGGATCGAAATGCAAAAAAAGAGAAAAAACTTCCGGGACGAAAGCACATTGTAGGCACATGATTGGTGACACTGACACTGAAAAGACAAGAGAAGACAGAGGTGCAAAGAATAACGGAAAAAAAACTCAAAGAAAAAAACGAAAAAAAGGCCTCAGACTAAAAAAAATAGAAACAGGAAGGAAAACAGCTGCAGCAACAGCCACGCAAAAAAGACACAAAGAAAAAGTGAGACAAGACATCAACTTCAACATCAACTGCAACTAAAAACTAAAATATAAATTAAAAATACAAATATAAATGATAAAAAAGAAGACAAAAAAATTCAAGACAAAAAAAACTAACATAAACACGTGAGAAGAAAATAATACTAGCATAAATAAAACAACGTAAAAAAATTGAAAACTAAAAAATAATACTCAGCAGTCAATTCAATTTTATTTTATTTTATAAAATGAAAAACTAAAAAGAGACCTCAGCGGAAACAAACACTCAAAAATGATTTCAGTCAGTCAAAATAAAAATAAAAATAAAATAAAGCTCAGATAAAATATTAACTTTGCTCGCTTGAAAATATAATTTCAACTGCTTAGTCAAAAAACAAAAATATAAACATTACAATAAAATAAAAAAAGATAAAAGTAATATGATAAAAAAATTAAAAAAAAATAAAAAGAAAAGTAAAAAGAAGAAAAAAAACTGGCATAAATTTCAATCACCAAGTCGTATTAAAATGAAAGCCGTAAAATAAATTGGAAGCAAGCAATCTTTATTTTATTTCATTTTAAGACTAGCCTCTCCTCCTCAGCTTCGAAGGTACAAAAAAAGCAGCAACTTTAATTTTTTGTTGTGCCTCTAAAAAAGAAAAAAAAATTCAAGGTATGCAAGCTAAAATTCATCAAATCAGTCGCACAAGCCAATGCTCAACGTAAATATCTCAACTTTCAGTTTTTTATGTTTTCGTCGTTATCAACCATGCACTTCATCTGCTTGTCTCCTTTTTTGCGATGGACTGAAAATCTTCTCATTCTACATCGCACTAATGCAAAAAAATTAAGCTCCGTTTTTGTCCAACGTAATCGTGGTGTGTTCCGTTCTTGCCTTCACAGAGACTCTTGTCAACTTTTGTTCTATTTACAAAACAGACTCGCAGTATCTAAGTCAAAGATCTTTCGTTGCAGGGCTTTCACCCTCTGACGTTTCTTTACCTCGGCATCGTGTTCGAAAAAGCGTTTGGCTTACTTTAGTGCAGTGCCCGCTGTGTTCGAGTGGCCGCGCTGCGAAGTGCAAAAAAGTGTCTGCTAAGACACTCCTCTTTGCTGTGCTACGGAATTTGCCGACGTCTCTACCCTTTTCGTTTCTGACCTTTCCAAACGCTGGCCATGCGCGCCACGCTCCAAAGCACAAGCAAAAAAAACACAGCATCGTGCCAGTGCGTGCATACCCTGCCCTTCGCTCCCTCGCGCGCCTCGTCAAACAAACATGTTCCCTTGAAAAACCGGAAAGTCGTGCCTCACACCCGACAAAGCATAACATCCGCACGCGGCGTCCTGCCCTTATCATTGGTCCTCCACTGCTGTCCTCTCCTTCTTTCAAAATGCGCCACGCCTCCTTGGGCCTGTCGTCTTCACAAGTTCCAAGTCACAGACCTGCACTGCTCTGCTCTTCTGCGGTGGGCCCTTCTCGTCCTGCGCACAATGCACTGCTCCGTTCTGCCTTTAACCAGTCGCAGATGCCATTCCTAAGCCACACTCCCTTCTCGGCCAATTACTGCCTTCCGCCGCCCCTGCCCTCAGCATGCCCGGTTGTCCCTGCTCCTTTCGCATGCAACTTCTCCGCGAACTCCTCACGCCAACAAAACCAAGCCTGCCTATTGTTTGTTTTACTTCTCCGTCATGCGTGCCTTCCACCCTCTGTTTGGCCTCCCTTCGCCACTGTGTGCCTCTGTCCGTGGTACCTCGTGTCCTCCGGCCCTGGTGCCGCTGTCGCCGCCACAAACCGCTACCCTGGGCAGCCGACACATTCCTGCCTTCCGTTCTCCATCCCGGTTCTTTCCGTCCCGCGCTGTTTCGCCTCTGCGTCCAGCTCGCGCTTCTCTTTTTCACACATGTCACTGCAGTGCGCACCGTGCCTTTCAGTGTGCGTTGGTGGCGCCTTCCCTACGTGTTACCTGCGCCTGTTTGCGTCGTTTTGTTTCGTGTGTGCGTCGCCGTGCTTTTCCCTGTGCCCAAGCCTGCGCTGTTCGCTGCGTGTCAGCGTTGCCACGCGCCCATCCCCGCCTTCGTGCGGACTTCGTCCCACGGTCGTTTCGACGCTGCTCACTGTCCCTCGCGCCGTCTTGCCGCGCACGTTGCCCAGAGCCGCGTACCTTCCTTCTCGTTGCGTCCCACCTGCTGCGGGATGTCTCCTTTTCTTTTGGCGCACCCGTGTCTCGCACTCATGCCTTTCCCGTCGGATCGGCCTCGGGCGGCCACGGCATCCTTCCTTCACCCCTGTCCCCTTCGCTCAGCCACCGTGTTGCACGCTTGCACGCTCTTCGTTGTGCGCCATGCTCTCCTGCCGCGCTCCTCGTCCCACGGTTGCTCCACGCACCCTTCGCTTCCGATGTTTCCTTCTTGGTCCTGCTGCGCTCAGCGCTGCACTTCGCTGCTCTTCTCCGTCTCGCCTCTCCTTGCCTTGCTTCGCGCGCCGCCTTGGGCACAGTTGCTTCTTGCGCAGCCTGTTCCGCTGCAACGGCAACAAGCGTCTTGCCTCTGTCGGCGGCACGTCCTCTTCCGTCGTCCCCAGTCGACTGCGCGTGTCCGCGTGTGCACGTCGCGCGCTCGCGGGGTGGTCGCGTCAAGCGCTGGCTGGCGGTCGTGCCCCGTGAATGGACGCCGCTGGCCGTCCCTGCTCTGTGCTCTGCGTCATTCGGAAGGGGGAGGCGCCGCGAGCAGTCAGCGGATGCGTGTTTTCAACAGCCGGCCCTTCGGTGCGCCGGTTGCAGCCGCGACCACGCGCCGTTGGCCACGCGGACAATGCGCAACCTCTATGCCGGCGCTGGGCATTGCGTCGCCTCGGCGGCATCGCGTCACGGCAGACCGACGCACGGCCGCGCACATCTTTTCGCCGCATGCTCGCGGAACGTGCTAAGGCGCACGCACGCTGGGTCCGCGGTAGGCCGGGCTGCGCGGTGCGCTATGCGCGCGTCACCTGCTGGCATGCGCTGCTCCGGCAGCCTCGCCCTGAGCGCCGCGTGCCACGCAACATGCTCGCCGAGACGCATGAGAACGGACCCGGCCGCTTTTCGTCCTTGCGGCATGACTCGCGAGCGTGCGGGCTCGCTCGCAAGGCGGTCAACCCGCGCGCACTGCGCGTGGGCGTCACGCGTCGCTGACGCAGTGGGAGTTGCTGCGCGCAAAGCACTTGGGCGCGTGCGTCAGTGTCGATGGGCGCGGCACGTAGGAAGGATGGGTGCACTTGGACAGCTTGCTGCGGTCGCGCTGCTCGTCGCGCTCGCAACAGGGCACGCGCACGCGACCGCGAAGGAGAGCGTGCGGGAGTGGGGCATCTTGTGCGGCCTCGTACAGCAGCTCGTGAAAGTAGCGGAGGATAGCAAGGGCACGGCGGACACGCTCGCAGCACAGGTGCAGGCAGCAGTCGCGACGGTCGCACACGCAGACAACATCTCCGCACTGGGGTCGCTAGCGAGCAGCAGGCAGGTAGCGGAGGCGCGCGCGAAGGCGGCAGAGGTGCTCGCACAGAGGCTGGTGGCGGGGCAGCCGCCGTTCAGCGACGACGCAATCGGGGTCGCGGCAGGCGCGGGGACCAGGAAGCTGACGCGAAGGACGTGGAACGGCTAAGGAACGCGACTGCGCGCTTGCTTGTCAGCAGGTCGGGCGCCGCGCTTCGGAACGCACTTCTGGACGCAGTCGGCATCGTCGAGCACGCAAAGGCCGAGGCGGAAAAAGCAAAGGCAGCGGCCGTGGCGGCACTGGTCACGAAGGATGGAAAAAATACAGAGATAGCAGAACAAGCGCAACAAGCATTTTCACCACAGCGACCCATCGGCCACGGAGACAGGCAATGCCTCGCAAACGACATTGCATGGCTCTGCAAAACGCACTCGGCCCAGGAATGCATCGACAATAACCCGTACACCGCAGCGCCGCTCAGCGCAATGACGTCGACAGCAACACCAACGCGGCAGCGGCCTGGGTCATCCTGCGAGCAAAGTGCATCGCGCAGACGCCGAAAGCGCTGATGCCAACCAGCGCCTCGCTCTTTGCAGGCATCGCCGCCTTCCGCGCCGCCCTCAACGCAGGGAATTCACACGCCGGAAAACTGGGCGCGGAACAAACAAACTCGACTACACACAGTCAGCGCACGACGCAACGACAAACGCACCAAAGGACGTGCCGTGGGAAACAGAAATCAAAAAGGTAGCAGCCGCGCTGGACAGCCTGAGGGAACTTGTGCGCGACGCATGGGCAGCGTCTGCGCAGATAACGCAGTTGGCGCACGCGCTCACACTCGCCGCAGAACAAAACATCATGGCAGAAGACGCCGCGACGGAAGCGGGACTGCAAGCACAGCCAGCAGCAGGGGGAACGCCACCCGCGGGCGGCCCGAGGCAAAGGGCGGCAACAGTGCAGCAACAGAAAAAGACGCCAGCGCGCAGAAGCGAGACGCACGGCAACAAGTGGGTGCAGCAGCAGCAGACCGCGACGTGACGCACGCGGACTCAGCCACAAGATTGCCGCGCAGGACGGCGGCCGCCATAGCGCTGTGCACGGCGTGGCGCGGTGCCAAGCGAACACAACAGAGCGGCGCACAATAAGCAGCGGGAGCGTGCACGCGGCTAGGGCAGATCGGCACAATGACACAAAAGCGCACGCCGGAGGCAACCAGCCAACCAACGGAAAACGAGGAACGCGCACGCAGGACGGCACGCTCAAACGAAAACACCGAACACTCGCATCGAGGCGCGCGCTGCTTTGACCAAGCCAGCGACCAGTTGAGGCACACCAACAACTTAAACGCCAAATGAACGCCAAGCGCTTAGAGACATGGACACTGGAACAGGCACGGCAACAAGAGACACAACATAAATGGCAGAAAAAAAGGCCACGCAAGAACAACACAGAGGCAATAGCGCGGAGGAAGCCACAGCACCGAGAAGCGCGGGCGCAACGAAGGAAGGCAAGCAGTGCGAGAAAACACCAAGGAAAGGCACTGAAGCCAAAGCATGGCGGACACGCACCAGAAGGCCAAAAAGAAAAGAAGGCGACGAACAAGCAACGCGTCCGAGCTCCGCTCAGCGACACCTGACACCGCACCGCGCGACAGCGGGAGCGCAAAATCACATGGTTGAAGGCACAGGACGCGAAGCGACAGTTAAAAGAGGCGCCGGACCGCATGGACCAGACACAAGAAACGCACGCGCAGTGCAAACAGCCAAACGAACACACGCAGGTGTGCACAGCGAAGAGGACGCCATCGGTCACCAGAGGGACAAGGAAACGTGCACGAACACAAGAACACACGGCTGGCAGGCACGCGGGCGAAGCAGGAAAGTAGTGGACCATGAGACGCGCAGCGAGCACGAGAAAACAAACACTAAGAAACGCGCCTCCACCTTGAAGGAAGGAAGTGCAACACACCAAAGGACAACCTGCTCGAGACAACGCGCGCAGAGAGAATGCAAACACCATCAGCGCGCAAGAACAACACCACAACAACACGCAAAGCACATGGCCCGAATGAGCAGCACGACACAAAAAGCCGAAAAACAAAAGACGCGGACACACAAGCGCAGCAAGGCAGCAGCACCGCACGACACTCGGCACACAAGCAAGGAAAAAAGAAAGGACAAAAGAAAGAGGGGCATTCAGCATCGCGGTGCGCAGCGACACACGTGCGCCATCAGCAGGACGCGAGATGCACGACACGGACAACATCGACGAAGAACATCTGCACGACGCACAGACGCACAGACGCACAGCCGCACAGCAAGCCACAAGAAACAGAAAGATGACAAGGCAAAAGACACAGAAAGCAGAAGGCAACACACTGCACATCGGCGCAACCGTGCCTTAAGAAGAAAGCACGCAAAACACACCAAAGCACATGACGCACTGAGCACACGAAAAAACAGAAGACACTCGCACACAGACCAAAGCGGACACAACCCAGAGCGAAAACACAACAAGGAAAATAACACAGAAGCCAAAACAAAAACAAAAAGACGCGAGTACGGCTAAGGTGGACAAATCGCACCTGACAAAGCACGCGACAAGCTGAAAGGGCACAGCCGCACGGAAAAAAAAGAACAACACAGCAAGCATGCTCTTTACAAGGGAATGCGCAAGTCACCCAACGGACACACAACGGAGTGAGGACAAACAGCACACGAGTGACGCGCACGCGACGCAAAGCAACACGCACTCAATAAAAACCAGACACACAAACGAGGGACATAGAAACATCAGGTGCGAGAAAAAAGCAGAGCAAAACGCAACACATAGAACAGAAACACCGCACAGGAATAAGAAAACAAAGGGCGAAAAACAGTGGGAAGAGAGAAGGATGGGCAGAAATGCAGCAACGCGCATTGAAGTGCGCAGCGAAAATAAGGCAGACAAGAAGACGCACTCGCAGGCAACAGTCCAACACCGCGTTGGCAACGGCGCCGCACGCGACGAAGACAGCCACGCACACGCAACAAGGCCATTGAAAACGGCAGAGCAAGAAGACTGAACACACAACTGCACAGTGCACGGAATTCGCGGAGAGAAAGAAGACAACAACATCAAAACACAAAAGTAGGGACATAGGATCGAAATGCAAAAAAAGAGAAAAAACTTCCGGGACGAAAGCACATTGTAGGCACATGATTGGTGACACTGACACTGAAAAGACAAGAGAAGACAGAGGTGCAAAGAATAACGGAAAAAAAAACTCAAAGAAAAAAACGAAAAAAAGGCCTCAGACTAAAAAAAATAGAAACAGGAAGGAAAACAGCTGCAGCAACAGCCACGCAAAAAAGACACAAAGAAAAAGTGAGACAAGACATCAACTTCAACATCAACTGCAACTAAAAACTAAAATATAAATTAAAAATACAAATATAAATGATAAAAAAGAAGACAAAAAAATTCAAGACAAAAAAAACTAACATAAACACGTGAGAAGAAAATAATACTAGCATAAATAAAACAACGTAAAAAAATTGAAAACTAAAAAAATAATACTCAGCAGTCAATTCAATTTTATTTTATTTTATAAAATGAAAAACTAAAAAGAGACCTCAGCGGAAACAAACACTCAAAAATGATTTCAGTCAGTCAAAAATAAAAATAAAAATAAAATAAAGCTCAGATAAAATATTAACTTTGCTCGCTTGAAAATATAATTTCAACTGCTTAGTCAAAAAACAAAAATATAAACATTACAATAAAATAAAAAAAGATAAAAGTAATATGATAAAAAAATTAAAAAAAATAAAAAGAAAAGTAAAAAGAAGAAAAAAAACTGGCATAAATTTCAATCACCAAGTCGTATTAAAATGAAAGCCGTAAAATAAATTGGAAGCAAGCAATCTTTATTTTATTTCATTTTAAGACTAGCCTCTCCTCCTCAGCTTCGAAGGTACAAAAAAAGCAGCAACTTTAATTTTTTGTTGTGCCTCTAAAAAAGAAAAAAAAAATTCAAGGTATGCAAGCTAAAATTCATCAAATCAGTCGCACAAGCCAATGCTCAACGTAAATATCTCAACTTTCAGTTTTTTATGTTTTCGTCGTTATCAACCATGCACTTCATCTGCTTGTCTCCTTTTTTGCGATGGACTGAAAATCTTCTCATTCTACATCGCACTTAATGCAAAAAAATTAAGCTCCGTTTTTGTCCAACGTAATCGTGGTGTGTTCGCTTCTTGCCTTCACAGAGTCACTTGTCAACTTTTGTTCTATTTACAAAACAGACCTCGCAGTATCTACGTCAAAGATCTTTCGTTGCAGGGCTTTCACCCTCTGACGTTTCTTTACCTCTGGCATCGTGTTCGAAAAAGCGTTTGGCTTACTTTAGTGCAGTGCCCGCTGTGTTCGAGTGGCCGCGCTGCGAAGTGCAAAAAAGTGTCTGCTAAGACACTCCTCTTTGCTGTGCTACGGAATTTGCCGACGTCTCTACCCTTTTCGTTTCTGACCTTTCCAAACGCTGGCCATGCGCGCCAGGCTCCAAAGCACAAGCAAAAAAAACACAGCATCGTGCCAGTGCGTGCATACCCTGCCCTTCGCTCCCTCGCGCGCCTCGTCAAACAAACATGTTCCCTTGAAAAACCGGAAAGTCGTGCCTCACACCCGACAAAGCATAACATCCGCACGCGGCGTCCTGCCCTTATCATTGGTCCTCCACTGCTGTCCTCCTCCTTCTTTCAAAATGCGCCACGCCTCCTTGGGCCTGTCGTCTTCACAAGTTCCAAGTCACAGACCTGCACTGCTCTGCTCTTCTGCGGTGGGCCCTTCTCGTCCTGCGCACAATGCACTGCTCCGTTCTGCCTTTAACCAGTCGCAGATGCCATTCCTAAGCCACACTCCCTTCTCGGCCAATTACTGCCTTCCGCCGCCCCTGCCGCCAGCATGCCCGGTTGTCCCTGCTCCTTTCGCATGCAACTTCTCCGCGAACTCCTCACGCCAACAAAACCAAGCCTGCCTATTGTTTGTTTTACTTCTCCGTCATGCGTGCCTTCCACCCTCTGTTTGGCCTCCCTTCGCCACTGTGTGCCTCTGTCCGTGGTACCTCGTGTCCTCCGGCCCTGGTGCCGCTGTCGCCGCCACAAACCGCTACCCTGGGCAGCCGACACATTCCTGCCTTCTCGTTCTCCATCCCGGTTCTTTCCGTCCCGCGCTGTTTCGCCTCTGCGTCCAGCTCGCGCTTCTCTTTTTCACACATGTCACTGCAGTGCGCACCGTGCCTTTCAGTGTGCGTTGGTGGCGCCTTCCCTACGTGTTACCTGCGCCTGTTTGCGTCGTTTTGTTTCGTGTGTGCGTCGCCGTGCTTTTCCCTGTGCCCCAAGCCTGCGCTGTTCGCTGCGTGTCAGCGTTGCCACGCGCCCATCCCCGCCTTCGTGCGGACTTCGTCCCACGGTCGTTTCGACGCTGCTCACTGTCCCTCGCGCCGTCTTGCCGCGCACGTTGCCCCAGAGCCGCGTACCTTCCTTCTCGTTGCGTCCCACCTGCTGCGGGATGTCTCCTTTTCTTTTGGCGCACCCGTGTCTCGCACTCATGCCTTGCCCGTCGGATCGGCCTCGGGCGGCCACGGCATCCTTCCTTCACCCCTGTCCCCTTCGCTCAGCCACCGTGTTGCACGCTTGCACGCTCTTCGTTGTGCGCCATGCTCTCCTGCCGCGCTCCTCGTCCCACGGTTGCTCCACGCACCCTTCGCTTCCGATGTTTCCTTCTTGGTCCCTGCCGCGCTCAGCGCTGCACTTCGCTGCTCTTCCTCCGTCTCGCCTCTCCTTGCCTTGCCTCGCGCGCCGCCTTGGGCACAGTTGCTTCTTGCGCAGCCTGTTCCGCTGCAACGGCAACAAGCGTCTTGCCTCTGTCGGCGGCACGTCCTCTTCCGTCGTCCCCAGTCGACTGCGCGTGTCCGCGTGTGCACGTCGCGCGCTCGCGGGGTGGTCGCGTCAAGCGCTGGCTGGCGGTCGTGCCGCCGTGAATGGACGCCGCTTGCCGTCCCTGCCTCTGTGCTCTGCGTCATTCGGAAGGGGGAGGCGCCGCGAGCAGTCAGCGGATGCGTGTTTTCAACAGCCGGCCCTTCGGTGCGCCGGTTGCAGCCGCGACCACGCGCCGTTGGCCACGCGGACAATGCGCAACCTCTATGCCCGGCGCTGGGCATTGCGTCGCCTCGGCGGCATCGCGTCACGGCAGACCGACGCACGGCCGCGCACATCTTTTCGCCGCATGCTCGCGGAACGTGCTAAGGCGCACGCACGCTGGGTCCGCGGTAGGCCGGGCTGCGCGGTGCGCTATGCGCGCGTCACCTGCTGGCATGCGCTGCTCCGGCAGCCTCGCCCTGAGCGCCGCGTGCCACGCAACATGCTCGCCGAGACGCATGAGAAAGGACCCGGCCGCTTTTCGTCCTTGCGGCATGACTCGCGAGCGTGCGGGCTCGCTCGCAAGGCGGTCAACCCGCGCGCACTGCGCGTGGGCGTCACGCGTCGCTGACGCAGTGGGAGTTGCTGCGCGCAAAGCACTTGGGCGCGTGCGTCAGTGTCGATGGGACGCGGCACGTAGGAAGGATGGGTGCACTTGGACAGCTTGCTGCGGTCGCGCTGCTCGTCGCGCTCGCAACAGGGCACGCGCACGCCGCCGCGAAGGAGAGCGTGCGGGAGTGGGGCATCTTGTGCGGCCTCGTGCAGCAGCTCGTGAAAGTAGCGGAGGATAGCAAGGGCACGGCGGACACGCTCGCAGCACAGGTGCAGGCAGCAGTCGCGACGGTCGCACACGCAGACAACATCTCCGCACTGGGGTCGCTAGCGAGCAGCAGGCAGGTAGCGGAGGCGCGCGCGAAGGCGGCAGAGGTGCTCGCACAGAGACTGGTGGCGGGGCAGCCGCCGTTCAGCGACGAGGCAATCGGGGTCGCGGCGAGCGCGGGGAACCAGGAAGCTGACGCGAAGGACGTGGAACGGCTAAGGAACGCGACTGCGCGCTTGCTTGTCAGCAGGTCGGGCGCCGCGCTTCGGAACGCACTTCTGGACGCAGTCGGCGTCGTCAAGCACGCAAAGGACGAGGCGGAAAAAGCAAAGGCAGCGGCCGTGGCGGCACTGGTCACGAAGGATGGAAAAAATACAGAGATAGCAGAAGCAAGCGCAACAAGCATTTTCACCAACAGCGACCCATCGGCCACGGAGACAGGCGAATGCCTCGCAAACGACATTGCATGGCTCTGCAAAACGCACTCGGCCCAGGAATGCATCGACAATAACCCGTACACCGCAGCGCCGCTCAACAGCAATGTCGTCGACAGCAACACCAACGCGGCAGCGGCCTGGGTCATCCTGCGAGCAAAGTGCATCGCGCAGACGCCGAAAGCGCTGATGCGAACCGGCGCCTCGCTCTTTGCAGGCATCGCCGCCTTCCGCGCCGCCCTCAACGCAGGGAATTCACACGCCGGAAAACTGGGCGCCGGAACAAACAAACTCGACTACACACAGTCAGCGCACGACGCAAGGACAAACGCACCAAAGGACGTGCCGTGGGAAACAGAAATCAAAAAGGTAGCAGCCGCGCTGGACAGCCTGAGGGAACTTGTGCGCGACGCATGGGCAGCGTCTGCGCAGATAACGCAGTTGGCGCACGCGCTCACACTCGCCGCAGAGCAAAACATCATGGCAGACGACGCCGCGACGGAAGCGGGACTGCAAGCACAACCAGCAGCAGGGGGAACGCCCACCCGCGGGCGGCCCGAGGCAAAGGGCGGCAACAGTGCAGCAACAGAAAAAGACGCCAGCGCGCAGAAGCGAGACGCACGGCAACAAGTGGGTGCAGCAGCAGCAGACCGCGACGTGACGCACGCGGACTCAGCCGCAAGATTGCCGCGCAGGACGGCGGACGCCATAGCGCTGTGCACGGCGTGGCGCGGTGCCAAGCGAACACAACAGAGCGGCGCACAATAAGCAGCGGGAGCGTGCACGCGGCTAGGGCAGATCGGCACAATGACACAAAAGCGCACGCCGGAGGCAACCAGCCAACCAACGGAAAACGAGGAACGCGCACGCAGGACGGCACGCTCAAACGAAAACACCGAACACTCGCATCGAGGCGCGCGCTGCTTTGACCAAGCCAGCGACCAGTTGAGGCACACCAACAACTTAAACGCCAAATGAACGCCAAGCGCTTAGAGACATGGACACTGGAACAGGCACGGCAACAAGAGACACAACATAAATGGCAGAAAAAAAGGCCACGCAAGAACAACACAGAGGCAATAGCGCGGAGGAAGCCACAGCACCGAGAAGCGCGGGCGCAACGAAGGAAGGCAAGCAGTGCGAGAAAACACCAAGGAAAGGCACTGAAGCCAAAGCATGGCGGACACGCACCAGAAGGCCAAAAAGAAAAGAAGGCGACGAACAAGCAACGCGTCCGAGCTCCGCTCAGCGACACCTGACAACCGCACCGCGCGACAGCGGGAGCGCAAAATCACATGGTTGAAGGCACAGGACGCGAAGCGACAGTTAAAAGAGGCGTCGGACCGCATGGACCAGACACAAGAAACGCACGCGCAGTGCAAACAGCCAAACGAACACACGCAGGTGTGCACAGCGAAGAGGACGCCATCGGTCACCAGAGGGACAAGGAAACGTGCACGAACACAAGAACACACGGCTGGCAGGCACGCGGGCGAAGCAGGAAAGTAGTGGACCATGAGACGCGCAGCGAGCACGAGAAAACAAACACTAAGAAACGCGCCTCCACCTTGAAGGAAGGAAGTGCAACACACCAAAGGACAACCTGCTCGAGACAACGCGCGCAGAGAGAATGCAAACACCATCAGCGCGCAAGAACAACACCACAACAACACGCAAAGCACATGGCCCGAATGAGCAGCACGACACAAAAAGACGAAAAACAAAAGACGCGGACACACAAGCGCAGCAAGGCAGCAGCACCGCACGACACTCGGCACACAAGCAAGGAAAAAAGAAAGGACAAAAGAAAGAGGGGCATTCAGCATCGCGGTGCGCAGCGACACACGTGCGCCATCAGCAGGAACGCGCAGTGCACGACACGGACAACATCGACGAAGAACATCTGCACGACGCACAAAAGGACGCACAGACGCACAGACGCACAGCAAGCCACAAGAAACAGAAAGATGACAAGGCAAAAGACACAGAAAGCAGAAGGCAACACACTGCACATCGGCGCAACCGTGCCTTAAGAAGAAAGCACGCAAAACACAGCAAAGCACATGACGCACTGAGCACACGAAAAAACAGAAGACACTCGCACACAGACCAAAGCGGACACAACCCACAGCGAAAACACAACAAGGAAAATAACACAGAAGCCAAAACAAAAACAAAAAGACGCGAGTACGGCTAAGGTGAACAAATCGCACCTGACAAAGCACGCGACAAGCTGAAAGGGCACAGCCGCACGGAAACAAGAGAACAACACAGCAAGCATGCTCTTTACAAGGGAATGCGCAAGTCACCCAACGGACACACAACGGAGTGAGGACAAACAGCACACGAGTGACGCGCACGCGAAGCAAAGCAACACGCACTCAATAAAAACCAGACACACGAACGAGGGACATAGAAACATCAGGTGCGAGAAAAAAGCAGAGCAAAACGCAACACATAGAACAGAAACACCGCGACAGGAATAAGAAAACAAAGGGCGAAAAACAGTGGGAAGAGAGAAGGATGGGCAGAAATGCAGCAACGCGCATTGAAGTGCGCAGCGAAAATAAGGCAGACAAGAAGACGCACTCGCAGGCAACAGTCCAACACCGCGTTGGCAACGGCGCCGCACGCGACGAAGACAGCCACGCACACGCAACAAGGCCATTGAAAACGGCAGAGCAAGAAGACTGAACACACAACTGCACAGTGCACGGAATTCGCGGAGAGAAAGAAGACAACAACATCAAAACACAAAAGTAGGGACATAGGATCGAAATGCAAAAAAAGAGAAAAAACTTCCGGGACGAAAGCACATTGTAGGCACATGATTGGTGACACTGACACTGAAAAGACAAGAGAAGACAGAGGTGCAAAGAATAACGGAAAAAAAACTCAAAGAAAAAAACGAAAAAAAGGCCTCAGACTAAAAAAAATAGAAACAGGAAGGAAAACAGCTGCAGCAACAGCCACGCAAAAAAGACACAAAGAAAAAGTGAGGCAAGACATCAACTTCAACATCAACTGCAACTAAAAACTAAAATATAAAATAAAAATACAAATATAAATGATAAAAAAAGGAGACAAAAAAATTCAAGACAAAAAAAACTAACATAAACACGTGAGAAGAAAATAATACTAGCATAAATAAAACAACGTAAAAAAATTGAAAACTAAAAAATAATACTCAGCAGTCAATTCAATTTTATTTTATTTTATAAAATGAAAAACTAAAAAGAGACCGCAGCGGAAACAAACACTCAAAAATGATTTCAGTCAGTCAAAAATAAAATAAAAATAAAATAAAGCTCAGATAAAATATTAACTTTGCTCGCTTGAAAATATAATTTCAACTGCTTAGTCAAAAAACAAAAATATAAACATTACAATAAAATAAAAAAAGATAAAAGTAATATGATAAAAAAATTAAAAAAAAATAAAAAGAAAAGTAAAAAGAAGAAAAAAAACTGGCATAAATTTCAATCACCAAGTCGTATTAAAATGAAAGCCGTAAAATAAATTGGAAGCAAGCAATCTTTATTTTATTTCATTTTAAGACTAGCCTCTCCTCCTCAGCTTCGAAGGTACAAAAAAGCAGCAACTTTAATTTTTTGTTGTGCCTCTAAAAAAGAAAAAAAAAAAATTCAAGGTATGCAAGCTAAAATTCATCAAATCAGTCGCACAAGCCAATGCTCAACGTAAATATCTCAACTTTCAGTTTTTTATGTTTTCGTCGTTATCAACCATGCACTTCATCTGCTTGTCTCCTTTTTTGCGATGGACTGAAAATCTTCTCATTCTACATCGCACTAAATGCAAAAAAAATTAAGCTCCGTTTTTGTCCAACGTAATCGTGGTGTGTTCGCTTCTTGCCTTCACAGAGACTCTTGTCAACTTTTGTTCTATTTACAAAACAAACCTCGCAGTATCTAAGTCAAAGATCTTTCGTTGCAGGGCTTTCACCCTCTGACGTTTATTTACCTCTGGCATCGTGTTCGAAAAAGCGTTTGGCTTACTTTAGTGCAGTGCCCGCTGTGTTCGAGTGGCCGCGCTGCGAAGTGCAAAAAAGTGTCTGCTAAGACACTCCTCTTTGCGTTGCTACGGAATTTGCCGACGTCTCTACCCTTTTCGTTTCTGACCTTTCCAAACGCTGGCCATGCGCGCCACGCTCCAAAGCACAAGCAAAAAAAACACAGCATCGTGCCAGTGCGTGCATACCCTGCCCTTCGCTCCCTCGCGCGCCTCGTCAAACAAACATGTTCCCTTGAAAAACCGGAAAGTCGTGCCTCACACCCGACAAAGCATAACATCCGCACGCGGCGTCCTGCCCTCTTCATTGGTCCTCCACTGCTGTCCTCCTCCTTCTTTCAAAATGCGCCACGCCTCCTTGGGCCTGTCGTCTTCACAAGTTCCAAGTCACAGACCTGCACTGCTCTGCTCTTCTGCGGTGGGCCCTTCTCGTCCTGCGCACAATGCACTGCTCCGTTCTGCCTTTAACCAGTCGCAGATGCCATTCCTAAGCCACACTCCCTTCTCGGCCAATTACTGCCTTCCGCCGCCCCTGCCGCCAGCATGCCCGGTTGTCCCTGCTCCTTTCGCATGCAACTTCTCCGCGAACTCCTCACGCCAACAAAACCAAGCCTGTCTATTGTTTGTTTTACTTCTCCGTCATGCGTGCCTTCCACCCTCTGTTTGGCCTCCCTTCGCCACTGTGTGCCTCTGTCCGTGGTGCCTCGTGTCCTCCGGCCCTGGTGCCGCTGTCGCCGCCACAAACCGCTACCCTGGGCAGCCGACACATTCCTGCCTTCTCGTTCTCCATCCCGGTTCTTTCCGTCCCGCGCTGTTTCGCCTCTGCGTCCAGCTCGCGCTTCTCTTTTTCACACATGTCACTGCAGTGCGCACCGTGCCTTTCAGTGTGCGTTGGTGGCGCCTTCCCTACGTGTTACCTGCGCCTGTTTGCGTCGTTTTGTTTCGTGTGTGCGTCGCCGTGCTTTTCCCTGTGCCCCAAGCCTGCGCTGTTCGCGTCGTGTCAGCGCCGCCACGCCCGCACCCCCGCCTTCGTGCGGACTTCGTCCCACGGTCGTTTCGACGCTGCTCACTGTCCCTCGCGCCGTCTTGCCGCGCACGTTGCCCAAGAGCCGCGTACCTTCTTTCTCGTTGCGTCCCACCTGCTGCGGGCTGTCTCCTTTTCTTTTGGCGCACCCGTGTCTCGCACTCATGCCTTGCCCGTCGGATCGGCCTCGGGCGGCCACGGCATCCTTCCTTCACCCCTGTCCCCTTCGCTCAGCCACCGTGTTGCACGCTTGCACGCTCTTCGTTGTGCGCCATGCTCTCCTGCCGCGCTCCTCGTCCCACGGTTGCTCCACGCACCCTTCGCTTCCGATGTTTCCTTCTTGGTCCCTGCCGCGCTCAGCGCTGCACTTCGCTGCTCTTCCTCCGTCTCGCCTCTCCTTGCCTTGCTTCGCGCGCCGCCTTGGGCACAGTTGCTTCTTGCGCAGCCTGTTCCGCTGCAACGGCAACAAGCGTCTTGCCTCTGTCGGTGGCACGTCCTCTTCCGTCGTCCCCAGTCGACTGCGCGTGTCCGCGTGTGCACGTCGTTCGCTTGCGGGGTGGTCGCGTCAAGCGCTGGCTGGCGGTCGTGCCGCCGTGAATGGACGCCGCTTGCCGTCCCTGCCTCTGTGCTCTGCGTCATTCGGAAGGGGGAGGCGCCGCGAGCAGTCAGCGGATGCGTGTTTTCAACAGCCGGCCCTTCGGTCCGCCGGTTGCAGCCGCGACCACGCGCCGTTGGCCACGCGGACAATGCGCAACCTCTATGCGCGGCGCTGGGCATTGCGTCGCCTCGGCGGCATCGCGTCACGGCAGGCCGACGAACGGCCGCGCACATCTTTTCGCCGCATGCTCGCGGAACGTGCTAAGGCGCACGCGCGCTGGGTCCGCGGTAGGCCGGGCTGCGCGGTGCGCTATGCGCGCGTCACCTGCTGGCATGCGCTGCTCCGGCAGCCTCGCCCTGAGCGCCGCGTGCCGCGCAACATGCTCGCCGAGACGCATGAGAAAGGACCCGGCCGCTTTTTGTCCTTGCGGCATGACTCGCGAGCGTGCGGGCTCGCTCGCAAGGCGGTCAGCCCCAGCGCAACTGCGGGGAATTAGGCCACGAGGAGACTTCACCAGTCAGGACGGCGCAGCGCTACCCGCCATGCAACACCGGAGGCCGAAAACACCCAGACGCGGAGGAATAGTCGTAAAGGACAGAGAGACAGCAACGGGGACGCAGCGCGAATGGCTGGGCCGCGGGCGATGCTTGCGTGCGGCCTGGTGAAGGCAGTAGGAAGAGGAGAGCGGAGTGGGAGGCGTCGCAAGAAAATGAGTGAGAGCCGCTGGTCTGAATGAAACACGACTGGGGGAAAACACACGGAAAAATGAGCGGACTCCGGAGGGACGCGGGGCGCGTGAGGGACGCTTGGTTCGCGATCTGGGGCGCAGCCGCGGTGCAGACATTGGCAGAGTGCAGTGAGGGTTGGTTGGACGCAGCACGAGACTGGGCGGTCCAGTGAAACACGACATTTTCAGCCGGACAAGCAGCAGTTTGGAAGACCGGCGAGGGGACAAGCCAAGGAAGACGTGGACGCTCCGAGAAGGTGAGTCGGAGGCGTGAACACCGAGGCCGCACGGCATTACTGCGGAGCGGCCAAGAGGAGGCAACTGTGAAAAGGGGGGGAGCACGGGACAAGACCAGCCGCGTGGACATGAGGTGGGAACAAAGAGGGGTGGCACACAGAGCAGGGCGCGTGGGAGCCGCAAGAGGAGAAGGGCGGAAGTGCACACAGTAGTTGATGCGCGTGAGAGAAAACGGGAAGGGATTATGACGGGTTTGGGGGGCACGGGGGGGCAGAAACACATGCGGGACCGACGGTCACCAGGTATGGACGGAGACAGTGAAGGCACTTGGTGCCGTGTGTCGGGAAGTTTTGGGGGGAAGCACGATGCTTTTCAGCAGCGAAAACACAGCGCAACGGAGCTGAAGGAAAGCAGAACGGCAGCAGCGGAGGAGAGGGTGGGAGTGTGCGGCGAGACAACGGAACTCAGGATTAGCAGCAAAGGAGCACGAGAAGGAACGGGGAAGCAAAGGTCACTGCCTTTTTTGGTTTGAGCCAAGCGGCGAGGCACGCGGGAGGGAAGGGGAGACACTGGGCCAAGGACATTGGCATGCGGGAACGAAAGGAGGGGGGACAAAGGGAGGTGAGCAAAGAAAACTGCCGGAACGAGGCACATGGCGAGAGGGAGACAAGAGAAAGGACGAGGCACGCGGAGCTGGCGTGGTGTGTCAACGAAGCGGAAGAGGAAAAAGAGCCACTCAATGAAGGGGAGAACGGACAACGTGGAAAGTCGGAAAGCCGTGCGCGAAACGCAGAGGACGAAGAAAAACGTGGCGGGACGCAGCCTGGGCACACAAAGAAAAAGCAAATCAATGGGTTACGGCCTTAGAGAAGTGGAAAGGAAGCTGCTGTGCGATGCGCAACGAGGACAAGGGCATACGGTGGGTAACAAAAGTTCGAGTAAGTTTGGTGGCAAGGAACCGGGTGCGGAGGGGGCGAAGGTGTAAGGGTGAACGTGCGGCACGCGGAAGCAGATGAGCGGCGAAGGGAAGCAGCAGGGTGCGAAAAGAGCACGGAGACTGAGGAAGCCGGCAAAGGTGGGAAATGGGTGACGGGAAAGGACGGCGGACGCGGGCGGCACTGTGTCCGGGTTTTGTGCGCACAGCAGGCGTGAGGGGGGCGGAGAGGTTGGCGCAAGGGCGTGGGGGACCACAGACAAGACGAGTGGAGGGGGGAACGTGCATCGGTCGGAACAAGAGAAAAACAGGCATTTGTGAAGTGGCTCGCCAGCCAGGAGGTGAAAGGGGAGCAGGAAGGAGAAGAGGGTGGTGGAGGGCGTGTGAGCCGCCGGACAATTCTTGTTTGGAGTACCGCCGGAACGAGGAGTTGGGAGGGAGCGAATTAGGAGGAGGTGCGGGTTGGCGGCTCGGCCCAACGGCTGGCGCAGACGCGGAAGGAGGACGCGACGAGCCGGCGCGGCGAAGCGGCACGTTTTGTGGCGGTGAAGGCAAGAAAGCGCTGCAGCGCGATGCGGATGAGTGACGCAGGACCGACGCGGCTGCCGGGCGGCGGTGAAAAGGACAGGATGGTGTGCGGAAGACCGACGCAAGACGCATCTATTTGCCAAGGTGTGAAGGCAGTTGAGGCGGCGCTTGTTCGAGTAGAGACGACAGCTAGCGGGCGAGGGCCGAGTGGTGGCTGTCGGTGGCAGTGAACTGCGCGCACCTGCACGGCTGCGTGCACAGATTATAGAAACGAAGGGAGAGAGGGAGGAGTCGATGTGAGGAAACAGCGGCGAGGTGGGAGCGGCAGAAAGGTCGGAGGACCTTGCCGCGACGCCGAGAAAAAGAGGCAGTGACGGGGAGAGGGACGAAGGGTGCGGCTGCGGCATTGTGCGGTTGTCGGCGGAGGGATGTGAAGCGGAAGGAGGTTTTTGGTTCGACGAAGAAAGGCGTCGCACAAAGGGGCGAGACGAGGGGACCGGCGGGGGAGCGAACAGAGAAGTGCAAGCAAGGCGGAAGGAGAAGTGAGAGAGCAAGGGAAGCCAGGAGGCGAACGAACAACGGTGGGGAAGAGGCGCGGGCGGGCGACAATAGCACCAGGGTGGAACGATGAGCAAAACACAACGGAGGGACGCACCGTGACGGCCAACACATTACAAAGCACGGAGAACAAGGAAGAAAAGAGGTGACGCACACACCGGGTCCGCGAAAGGCGCCGGGCAAGCAAGCGGAGGAGATGGCGGGAGGTAGGACGACCACAAAGGTGTTGATTGGAGGCGTTGGTGTGCGTTTTGGAGAACATGGGCAAAAGGGCGTCAACCAAATGGGGCAGGGAGGTAGAAGAGGGTCAGGGGGAATGAGAGCAAGGATTGCGGGTTGGGCGTGCGGGATAGCACGGCAAAAAGGGATAGATGAAACACGTGTCTGCCGTGGAAGGCGCGACTGCAGCTGCGGCTTGGTGGAGCGGACAGGAAGGAAGGGGAGAGGCCAGGGAGACAGCAAGGAGGAAGGATGAGGTAAAGGTTTGAAGAAGGAAGGCACTTTGCAGAAGGTGGAAATGACGTTTTTTCTGGGGAGGAGTGCGTGCACAGGAGGCGCGTGCCGAGCAAGATGCGAGACAGGACTTGCCGTGCGGCGAAGGAATGGAAGGCGAACGCATTGGAAAGGCGGTTGTCGTTTGCGTTGAGCGGAATGAAGGAGTGCGTGAGCGCCGCATTTTGGGGTGTCGGAATGAAACGCGAGAGACAGGTGGTGAAAACAAGTGCACCGGAGAGGCAGCATGGGCCAGAGCACGGCGGAGAGGAGGGGGGGATGCGGGAGAGGGAAAGGATAACAGCAGAGTGCACACTCGACTTAGCTTTAGGCCATGAAGGCAGTAAGGCAGAAAGTGGACGACTCGGGAGGCGAGGGTGTTTTGTTGGGAAGTTGTGAGAAGGTCGAGAGGCGCTGGGGAGGCGGAACGGCCAGGACAGGGGAAGGCACGGCCAGAGGACAAAGTCACTGGCAACCGTGCCGACCGTGCGAAGAACCAGACAGGCAAGGCCAACACGCAAAAAGGAAGAAGGTGCGCAGGGACTGAGGAAGATTAACGGACAAGGAAAAGGAGGCGCGGCAAGCACGTCGACAAGGGCAAAAGTGAAGGAAGCTGAAGGGGGATGGTCGCGAGGCGCAAAAGGGAGAAAAAGGCTTGAGGCTTACTTCGGTAGCGGGAAGAAAGAAAGGACACCAAGAGCAGTGTGACGTCGCGTTCGAGAGGGCATGGGGGAGACATTGCTTCGTTTGCGAGAGGGAGTAGGCAGAGGAGCGGCGCGAGACAGAAAGGGACACCAGCGACAACAAGGCTGTGCTCGAGGCACGGAAAGACGGAGAGAGAGGCGGGCGGCGGAGCACGAATGCGGAGTCAGAAGTTGAAGGGGCCAGACACCAGCTGAGGAATAGGGCGCACAGCCCGGGGACCACAAACAGTGAATGAGGACACAAAGTGAAGACACGTGTTTGGCGCAGCGAGCTGCCACACGCGGAGAAATTCGCAGTGACGGTCAAACGTGGGCGCTGGAAACCACCGGAAGCCCAAGAAAGGAGGACGGGACAGATCAGTGAAGAGAGGAGTCGAGCACATCGGCAAGTTGTGGGACGCAAACTGTAATGCGAAGAAGACTTTTTTTGCAAGGACGCGAAGAACGTAAAGCAGAGACAGTGCGTTCGCAGCTGTGCCAGCATGTGACCTGGAAGCAAGGAACGGGAGTGAAAGAAGCGTCTCCAGAAAAGAGCGGAGGAGGGGAGGCGAGAAAAGCAGCGCGGGTTTTCTGCAATCGGGGACAGTAACAAGCGAAAAGTGCAGCTTCTTTGCGTCGACCGTCGAGGAGGGAAACTTATGTGGAGAAAGCTCGAGCAAGCGGAAAGGAGTTCGTCAGCGCAAGGGTGTTGCTTGAAGGCTTGGTCGAACGGAGGAAAGTTTTGGAAAAAGAGGACGCGAAAAGAGCAAGGGAAGACTCTGTTTGTTTACTTTTGCGTTTCGTCTGTTGCAAATTCTGTGCATTTGAACGACTGCGAGGAAAAGCTGGTTGGCCACTTCGCGCCGCAGTCCGTACGGCATCGAGGTCACGCAACATTTTTCGTGTTGAAGGTGAGGTTCTCCTTCCTTTTTTTAACGTTTCGCATGCACGATTTTGACATACGTTCTTCTGTATGATTTCAATTTTCTGTTGCGCAAATTTAAAGGTGGTGGCTAGGAAAAAAAAGACCGGAAATGAACTTGTGGGTGAAGTTAGCGACAGTGTGGTCTCGAAGCTCACATGTCAAACGAGAAGACGGAATAAGTTAGGGTAGCACGTAAGCTGCGGTGACATCTGAAAAAGTGCGAAGGAAATTAACTCTAAAGTGATCGTATGTCTTTCTTTGTTTTCTTTTGTGCACGTTGTGAGAAAATACCATAAGGTAAATTAATTTACATTAAAGTAAAATATGATAAAATAGCAAGTGCGTGCATAAGCTTGTTGCCGGCCGCGTTGAATTTTTTTATTCAAATTTAAATTTTTGAATTTGCATTGTTGAAAGGCAAAGCGAAAAAATTACAAAAAGAAATTTGAAAGCAAAGAAAGGGTGACAGTTTTTTCATTCATTTTTTAAGTTTATTTGTTTTATATTTTATTTTTTGTCAACGACCTGTTTTTTTGTAGCTTTTTTCCTTTTTTTCTCCTCACTCTTGCTGTTCAGCGGGCGGCCCTCGTATCTTCTACCTGTACCTATTGCACTTGCAATTTTTGATTTTTAAAATTTTTAAAATCTTTTAATTTTTAATTTTTTCTTTTTAATTTTGTTTTCTATGTTTTTTTTCCATTATTCTAATTTTTTCTAATTTTTTAAATTTTTGTGTATTTTCCATTTTTTCTCTTCGTATCTTCGTTTTCTTGTGCTTTGTTTCTTTTTTCCTACTCTTTTATATTTTTCGGCTTTTTTACGCGGCTTCTTTTTGCTTGCCTTGTTGATGTTTTCCAATTTTTTCTATTTTGTCAGCTCGTTTTGTGTCTTGTGCTTGGTGTTTTCTCCTTATGTCTTTCGTGCTTGCCTATGTTTCCTCTTCTTTTCGCCTGCCTTGCAGTGTTTTTTGCTTATATTTACCGGTTTTGTGTCTGTGTGCTTGCCCAACCTTTTTGCTGCTTCGTTCCACCGGGCTGTTTTTTTCCTTTGTTCTTTTTATCGTCCGCCCTTTCCAGTCGATGTGCCGCGCGTTTTTTCCTTCTGTTTTCCCTGTCTCCGTTCCCCTGTTTTTCGCCTGCTTCTGTGTTTCTTTCTCCTGGTCGTGCGACTGGGCTTGGTGCCTGTCTTTCGCAAAAAGTTCGGTTGCCTTCCACCGTGCACCGTGCTGTTTTTTGCTGTGCTTGCCGTCGTGTTTCTGTGTTGCCTGGCCACCTTCTCGCGCCTTCCTTCTTGCCATGATGTTGCCCGCTTGGTGCTGGTTTCCTTGCGCGCCGTTTGTGCTGTGCTTTTCCTTGTCCTGCGCTGCTTGTCTTCGCGCTCCTTGATCCTGTGTCCTTCCTTTCTCCTTGCCCTATTTTTGTGTGTCTGTCAATTGGCGTGTGTCGCTTTATTTTCGTCGCCTTATCCTTGTTTGTTCTTTGGCGGCGTTTTCTTCTGGACTCGTCGGCGTCTTCTTCTTTGCTTGCGGTTTGCCACAAGGTGCTGTCTCTCTTCCTGTTGACGCTTCCTTGTGCATTGTTCCATGTGCGACCCCGCTTCTTTCGGCAAGCCTGTCCGTGCGTGAGGGCGCACCTTGTGTGGCCTTCGCGCCGTGTCCGTTCTTTTCCGTTTGTTGTGTGTCTTGTTTTCCGCTTCTGTGTTGCCCCCTCGTTGTCTTGGGCTGCCTTGTTATGCTGCAAGCCTGCGGGCAGGCAGTGTCCATCCTGCTGCTGTCGCCATGAGGCCTTGGTATGCTGCTTGCGCGTTGTCGGTGCACTGTTGTTTCTCGGGGTCCCACCGCTGGTTGTCGTCTCTGCATGTGTTGGCAAGTGGTGTCCCTGTTGCACTCCCTGGTTCCGTGCTGCTTTGCGTGTTTGTCCCTTTTGGCCCGTGTCCTGTGCTGGTTGTTTTCCGCGACGCGCTTGATGTTTTGTCCGTTGCGGTGCTGTCGTTGCTGCTTGTTGCGTTGCCTTCGGTGGTCCCTTGTTGCGTCCCATCGTCGAGGGTGAGTCTTCGTGCCTCGCTGGCGGCCTCGTGTCTTATCTGCGCGCCTTCCCACTGGGCCTGCTGTGCCATGTGCGTTTGTAACTGCAGCTTGTCAGCGATTGCGCGCGCCTCAGTGATCCACTCGACTGCTTTAATGTCTGGCCCGAAGCAGACGCACGCTTGTCTGTTATCGTTGTTTGTGTGGTCGCATTGCGCTTGACCCAGTGGGCCGAGGCAGTTTTGCGTGCTTCCCATTGTCTGCAGTGCGTCCTCCACTGCGGCGAGTGCGTCCAGCAGGGCGTGGCGCGTTGTTGGTCCTTTCGATGCGTGCGCTGGCTGTGGCCGTGTGCGGCAGAGCTTCCTGACTTTTTCCCACGCCTTTTCCGCAGTGGCGACCTTTGTCGTGCTGCTACTTTGAAAGCCGATGCTTTCGTCGCTCGAGCCAGCGACCAGTTTAGCGTGTGCGTCGTCGCTTGCGCACGGGCACGCGCCATGGCTTCCGCCGTCCTTACCGCACCTTTCGTCCGTTCTGCTCCTGTGCGCGTTGTTGCACAAGAAGATCATGGCCTGGGCGAGGCATTTCGTTGGCTTATTCGTCTCGGAGCTGTCCGCCTTCATAAAGTTGCCACTGTGCTGACCGTCCGCTGTCAGAAGCGCCTTGAGTGTGTCTTCGTCCTTTGCGGCGAGTGTCAGGTCGCTTGTGCTTTTCGCTGCGTTACCGAGTATTGCCTTGTTGACCTTGTGTGTGATGTCCGCAGCTGCCTGGTCCATTCGCGCCAGCAGCTGCATTGCTTCGCAATGTGCTGTTGTGTTGTCTGGCAGCACCGCGCACGATGCCGCCCCGCTGTCCGGTGCCCCCGCTCCCTGTGCGAGTGCCCTTGCCCTCGCCTCCTCCGCTGTCACTTGACTCCGTGCCTCCTTCGCCAGCGAACTCGCTGTCTCCGCTGCGCGCACAAGAGTCGCGAACACGTCGCACACCCTGCCGAAAGCGTCCTTACTGTCGCCTGTGGCGACGCCCTGAGCGCTGCTCGCGCACGCATGCAAAAAGGCAAGCGCAACGATCAACGCCAATGCGCGCATGTCCCCGCTCACCTTCACGCCTTCAGAAACTCGACGCCGTGCTGGCCCGGCCGCGCGCCCCCGACAGCCCGCACACAGTCGCAGCAGGCGCCGCGCTTGTCGCCACCCAGCCTCGCCCCCGACAATCCTGTGCCCATGCTGCTGCCCGCCCGCGTTGTCCGGTAACCGGACACCAAGTCGCCCTGTGCCCGCCCTGCCGCAGTTTTTCCTGACAAAAGACGGCCGCCGGAGCCTGTCGCCGTTTGCGCGCACTTTGTCGCGTGAACTGTGGGCACTCTCGCGCCAGGCCCCCGATGTTCGCCGGCACCGCAGCCCGCGTTACTCGTCTGCTGCGCGCCACCTCCACAGGTGCTTCTGCTGAGCGGTGCGGCGTCCGAACGCGGGCAGTTCCGCGCATGCGCTTTCGTTGCCGGCGCTCAGTGCTCCGTCACGCCTGAGTGCTGTCTCCCCGCGGCGTTTTGTGCAAGGGAGACGGACGCTGCAGGGCGCGCCGCCCAGCAACCCGCCCTGCGCATCGCGAACACGCCCTGCGGTTCGTGTTCTCGTGTCCGTGATGCCTCGTGCCGATCAACCGCACCTGCACTCAGGATTACCCGGCGCATTGGTCCATGCGCAGGGAAGAACGCGGAACACGGAACAACGGGAGGGCGCAGCGGCGCGTGTGCATGTGCACGACCACGCAGTGAACTGGCCGTGCCGTGTGGTGTGACAGGCGAACGCTGTTCAGATCCACGTGCGCGCCCGTTGCTTGGAACGCGGCCAGGACGATGCGTGGACAGGAGCGCAGTCGCACCGTCGACACCCGGCTGCACCGCCTCGTGTCGCGCGACACGTGGGACCACGCACGCTTGGCCGCGCAAGAAGGCACTGTCTTGGCAGCAAGTTCGCGGCACGACCGCGGGCACCGCCGCCCTCCTTGCTCGCACACCTTCGCGAGTGAAACACACCACAGCGTAAGGCGGCTGGCGCGGTACAAGCGCGACCCTGAGCGCACGTGCCTGGCTGCCAACGCGCCAGCCAACGAAACACACACCTGCCTGCACAGCGGGGTAACAACACAGGGCAGACAAGGAGCGAGGCGCAGGCACCAGGCCTGTGACGACAACGGGCAAGAGGCCGCGCCGACCATTCCTCATGAGGCAGTGAAAGGCAGAGATGCAAGAGGCCGCAGTGCATGTGCCTTTAGAGGACGCGGCACCAGTCAGGCGGCGTGGGATGCACAGAAGCGGAAGGACAAAGATGCACCGCAGCAGGCACACCGAGAACTTAGGACACTTCCAGCCTCAAGAGGCCAGGTTGGGCAAGGACAAATAGAGTGAGAAACGGCACCCCACACACGAAGAAACGCAATCGGCAGGTGCGCCCGCAGAGACGCGGTTGCCGGCTCAGAGAAGAGGCGCCAGGGGCAAGCAAGACTGAGGGGGGTGACGTGCGGCGAAGCAATCAGCTGCCACTGACGCGCGACGAGACGACTGTCGACGGGACGCGCATGCGCACAGGTCGTCCCTGAGGAGTCGTTGGCCAGGGGTGCGCTGAGGAGGAAAGAATGGTTTGTCGGGACGCCGGCGGAAGAGCGGGCGCGGTGCAGGACGCGGCACGGAAGAAGGACGCATGAAGAGAGCAAGGAAGGTAGCCAACGGACAGGAAATGGCAATGACGCGCGAAAAGGAAGAGGGCCCATGAGGGTTGACCACACGGGAGGAAGAGTGTGTGTGACAGGAGCTTCGACAAGGCAGACGCAAGAGGAGGAAAGGCATGCAAGAGCCGAAGGGGACGCCGAATGAATTTGTGGAGGAGCCAGACGAACCCACACAGGGAACGCGGACGGCGTGTTATGAAGACAACCGCAAAGAAGGGAAGCAGGTCGGACGTGAGCTGCAAACGATGTTCGGGTAGAAGAAGGGAATGTGTGCTAGCGAACGAAGAAAATTGTTGCGCAGCGCGGCACTGGCGGTGCGCACGAGCACGGTTTTTGGTTCGGCGCGCGTCCAGGAAGTGGCCTTGCGGGCCACGGTTTCCCGGGGGAAAGGCGACAGGAAAGACAACACAACGAATGAGGGAAGACGGAGGGGGACAAGGTGGATGAAGAGGGGTGAGAGGGACGAGCTGGTTGGGTCGCGGTCCTGACGAGAGGCGCTGCGTGCGAGGTCACCGGGACGGCGCAGAGGAAGGCGCATTTGAAGGACGCGCCTCGGGACGCGGCAGCGCAGGCGTTGCGTCGTCGTAGACTGTGACGCAAGAACGCGGTGCCGCACGCAGCTCGAGGACACATGCGAGGGAAGCAGGGGAGTTTTGCAGCGTGGGAAGGGCCCCCCTGAAGCCGAACAAAGCAACAAGTGGAGGGTGGTCAGGAAGAAGGTTTGGAGCAGGGAACGTAGCTGGCTGGCAGGGAGCCGGAGAAAAGAGGCTCACGAGCCGGGACCGGTCGTGCGGCGCGAACAGCACAGTCGTGGGATCCTGGACGCGGGGCAGTCTTTGCGCGGCGGGTGGACGCTTGCTGCCATGCAGCGGCGCACTTCCTTGGAGACGCGAGGAGGTGCGAACAACAGGTACATGAGCTGGCGGTTGCACAGGCGACCGGACGTGCGAGGGAAGCTTCGCAGGCCCATGCGAGGGCGGGGGAAGCACGGGTATAGAGGCAGCGCGCAGCAGGCAGCAGGCAGACAACCGGTTTGCGAGCATGTAATGGAGTGAACGGTAAGGCAAGATCTTTTCGTGGAGGTTTGGGTTATGGAAGCCAGACGGCGATGGACGCGGACAAAAAGACGCGGTAATTCGGACTCAAACAGGGTAAGGAACGCAAGCGTGGAGTGGCACAGAGGGAGTGCGCAGCGAGTGCTGGAGACAGGAAGGGGAAAGGCCGCGAAGGACGGCAGGTTGACGGGATTGCGCTGGACAGGCGGACATGCGCGCGCACCTGCGGGGAATTAGTCCACGAGGAGACTTCACCAGTCAGGACGGCGCAGCGCTGCCCGCCATGCAACACCGGAGGCCGAAAACACCCAGACGCGGGGGAACGGGCGTAAAGGACAGAGAGACAGCAACGGGGACGCAGCGCGAATGGCTGGGCCGCGGGCGATGCTTGCGTGCGGCCTGGTGAAGGCAGTAGGGAGATGAGAGCGGAGTGGGAGGCGTCGCAAGAAAATGAGTGAGAGCCGCTGGCCTGAATGAAACACGACTGGGGGAAAACACACGGAAAAATGAGCGGACTCCGGAGGGACGCGGGGCGCGTGAGGGACGCTTGGTTCGCGATCTGGGGCGCACACGCGGCGCAGACATTGGCAGAGTGCAGTGAGGGTTGGTTGGACGCAGCACGAGACTGGGCGGTCCAGTGAAACACGACATTTTCAGCCGGACAAGCAGCAGTTTGGAAGACCGGCGAGGGGACAAGCCAAGGAAGACGTGGACGCTCCGAGAAGGTGAGTCGGAGGCGTGAACACCGAGACCGAACGGCATTAACGCGGAGCGGCCAAGAGGAGGCAACTGTGAAAAGGGGGGGAGAACGGGACAAGACCAGCCGCGTGGACATGAGGTGGGAACAAAGAGGGGTGGCACACAGAGCAGGGCGCGTGGGACGCGCAAGAGGAGAAGGGCGGAAGTGCACACAGTAGTTGATGCGCGTGAGAGAAAACGGGAAAAGATTATGAGGGGTTTGGGGGGCACGGGGGGGCAGAAACACATGCGGGACCGACGGTCACCAGGTATGGACGGAGACAGTGCAGGCACTTGGTGCCGCGTGTCGGGAAGTTTTGGGGAAAAGCACGATGCTTTTCAGCGGCGAAAACACAGCGGAGCGCAGGTGAAGGAAAGCAGAACGGCAGCAGCGGAGGAGAAGGTGGGAGTGTGCGGCACGAAAGCGGAACTTAGGATTAGCAGCAAAGGAGCACGAGAAGGAACGGGGAAGCAAAGGTCACTGCCTTTTTTGGTTTGAGCCAAGCGGCGAGGCACGCGGGAGGGAAGGGGAGACACTGGGCCAACGACATTGGCATGCGGGAACGAAAGGAGGGGGGAGCGAGGGAGGTGAGCAAAGAAAACTGCCGGAACGAGGCACATGGCGAGAGGGAGACAAGAGAAAGGACGAGGCACGCGGAGCTGGCGTGGTGTGTCAACGAAGCGGGAGAGGAAGAAGAGCCACTCTATGAAGGGGGCAGCGGACAACGTGGAAAGTCGACAGGCCGTGCGCGAAACGCAGAGGACGAAGAAAAACGTGGCGGGACGCAGCCTGCGCACACGAAGAAAAAGCAAATCAATGGGTTACGGCCTTAGAGAAGTGGAAAGGAAGCTGCTGTGCGATGCGCAACGAGGACAAGGGCATACGGTGGGAGACAAAAGTTCGAGTAGGTTTGGTGGCAAGGAACCGGGTGCGAAGGAAGCGAAGGTGTAAGGGTGAACGTGCAGCACGCGGAAACAGATGAGCGGCGAAGGGAAGCAGCAGGGTGCGCAAAGAGCACGGAGACTGAGGAAGCCGGCAAAGGTGGGGAATGGGTGACGGGAAAGGACGGCGGACGCGGGCGGCACTGTGTCCGGGTTTTGTGCGCACAGCAGGCGTGAGGGGGGCGGAGAGGTTGGCGCAAGGGCGTGGGGGACCGCAGACAAGACGAGTGGAGGGGGGAAACAAGCATCGGTCGGAATAAGAGAAAAACAGGCATTTGTGAAGTGGCTCGCCAGCCAAGAGGTGAGAGGGGAGCAGGACGGAGGCGAGGGTGGTGGAGGGCGTGTGGGCCGCCGGACGATTCTTGTTTGGAGTACCGCCGGAACGAGGAGTTGGAAGGGAACGAATTAGGAGGAGGTGCGGGTTGGCGGCTCGGCCCGACGGCTGGCGCAGACGCGGAAGAAGGACGCGACGAGCCGGCGCGGCGAAGCGGCACGTTTTGTGGCGGTGAAGGCAAGAAAGCGCTGCAGCGCGATGCGGATGAGTGACGCAGGACCGACGCGGCTGCCGGGGGGCGGTGACAAAGACAGGATGGTGTGCGAAAGACCGACGCAAGACGCATCTATTTGTCGAGGTGTGAAGGCAATTGAAGCGGCGCTCGTTCGAGTAGAGACGACAGCTAGCGGGCGAGGGCCGAGTGGTGGCTGTCGGTGGCAGTGAACTGCGCGCACCTGCACGGCTGCGTGCACAGATTATAGAAACGGAGGGAGAGAGGGAGGAGTCGATGTGAGGAAACAGCGGCGAGGTGGGAGCGGCAGAACGGTCGGAGGACCTTGCCGCGACGCCGAGAAAAAGAGGCAGTAACGGGGACAGGGACGAAGGGTGCGGCTGCGGCATTGTGCGGTTGTCGGCGGAGGGATGTGGAGGAGAAGGAGATTTTTGGTTCGACGAAGAAAGGCGTCGCACAAAGGGACGAGACCAGGGGACCGACGGGGGAGCGGACAGAGAAGTGCAAGCAAGGCGAAAAGAGAAGTGAGAGAGCAAGGGAAGCCAAGAGGCGAACGAAACACGGTGGGGAAAAGGCGCGGGCGGACGACAATGACACCAGGGTGGAACGATGAACACAACACAACGGAGGGACGCACCGTGACGGACGCCACAATAGAAAGCACGGGGAGCAGGGAGGAAAAAGGTGACGCACACACCGGGTCCGCGAAAGGCGCCGGGCAAGCAAGCGGAGGAGATGGCGGGAGGCAGGACGAGCACAAAGGTGTTGATTGGAGGCGTTGGTGGGCGTTTTGGAGGACAGGGGCAAAAGGGCGTCAACCAAATGGGGCAGGGAGGTAGAAGAGGGTCAGGAGGAATGAGAGCAAGGATTGCGGGTTGGGCGTGCGGGATAACACGGCAAAAAGGGATAGATGAAACACGTGTTTGCCGTGGAAGACGCGACTGCAGCTGCGGCTTGGTGGAGCGAACAAGAAGGCGGGGGAGAGGCCAGGGAGACAGCAAGGAGGAAGGCTGCGGTAGCGGTTTGAAGAAGGAAGGCACTTTGCAGCAGGTGGGACTGACGTTTTTTCTGGGGAGGAGTGCGTGCACAGGAGGCGCGTGCCGAGCAAGGAGATAAGACAGGACTTGCCGTGCGGCGAAGGAATGGCAGGCGAACGCATTGGAAAGGCGGTTGTCGTTTGCGTTGGGCGGAATGGAGAAGTGCGTGAGCGCCGCACTTTGGGGTGTCGGAATGAAACGCGAAGGACAGGTGGTGAAAACAAGTGCACCGAAAAGGCAGCATGGGGCAGAGCACGGCGGAGAGGAGGGGGGATGCGGGAGAGGGAAAGGATAACAGCAGAGTGCACACTCGACTTAGCTTTAGGCCATGAAGGCAGTAAGGCAGGAAGTGGACGACTCGGGAGGCGAGGGTGTTTTGTTGGGATGTTGTGAGAAGGTCGAGAGACACTGGGGAGGCGGAACGGCCAGGCAAGGGGAAGGCACGAACAGAGGACAAAGTCACTGGCAGACGCGCCGACCGTGCGCAGATCCGAAGAGGCAAGGCCAACACGAAAAAAGAAAGAAGGTGCGCAGGGACTGAGGAAGATTAACGGACAAGGAAGCGGAGACGCGGCAAGCACGTCGACAAGGGCAAAAGGGAAGGAAGCTGAAGGGGATTGGTCGCGCGGAGCAAAAGGGGAAAAAAGCTTGAAGCTTACTTCGGTAGCGGGCAGAAAGAAAGGAGACCAAGAGCAGTGTGACGTCGCGTTCGAGAGGGCATGGGGGAGACATTGCTTCGTTTGCGAGAGGAAGTAGGCAGAGGAGCGGCGCGAGACAGAAAGGGACAATAGCAGCAACAAGGCTGTGCTCGAGGCACGGAAAGACGGAGAGAGAGGCGGGCGACGGAACACGAATGCGGAGTCAGAAGTTGCAGGGGCCAGGCGCCACATGAGGAATAGGGCGCACAACCCGGGGACCACAGACAGTGAATGAGGTCGAAAAGTGAAGACACGTGTTTGGCGCAGCGAGCTGCCACACGCGGAGAAATTCGCAGTGACGGTCAAACGTGGGCGCTGGAAACCACCGGAAGCCCAAGAAAGGAGGAGGCGACAGATCAGTGAAGAAAGGAGTCGAGCACATCGGCAAGTTGTGGGTCGCAAACTGTAATGCAAGGAAGACTTTTTTTGCAAGGACGCGAAGAACGTAAAGCAGGGACAGTGCGTTCGCAGCTGTGCCAGCATGTGACCTGGAAGCAAGGAACGGGAGTGAAAGAAGCGTCTCCAGAAAAGAGCGGAGGAGGGGAGGCGAGAGAGGCGGCGCGGGTTTTCTGCAATCGGGGACAGTAACAAGCGAAAAGTGCAGCTTCTTTGCGTCGACCGTCGAGGAGGGAAACTTATGGTGAGAAAGCTCGAGCAAGCGGAAAGGAGTTCGTCAGCGCAAGGGTGTTGCTTGAAGGCTTGGTCGACCGGAGGAAAGCTTTGAAAAAAGAGGACGCGAAAAGAGCAAGGGAAGACTCTGTTTGTTTACTTTTGCGTTTCGTCTGTTGCAAATTCTGTGCATTTGAACGACTGCGAGGAAAAGCTGGTTGGCCACTTCGCGCCGCAGTCCGTACGGCATCGAGATCACGAAACATTTTTCGTGTTGAAGGTGAGGTTCTCCTTCCTTTTTTTTACGTTTCGCATTTACGATTTTGACATACGTTCTTCTGTATGATTTCAATTTTCTGTTGCGCAAATTTAAAGGTGGTGGCTAGGAAAAAAAGAACGGAAATGAACTGCTGGGTGAAGTTAGCGACAGTGTGGTCTCGAAGCTCACATGTCAAACGAGAAGACGGAATAAGTTAGGGTAGCACGTAAGCTGCGGTGACATCTGAAAAAGTGCGAAGGAAATTAACTCTAAAGTGATCGTATGTCTTTCTTTGTTTTCTTTTGTGCACGTTGTGAAAAAATAGCATAAGGTAAATTAATTTACATTAAAGTAAAATATGATAAAATAGCAAGTGCGTGCATAAGCTTGTTGCCAGCCGCGTTGAATTTTTTTATTCAAATTTAAATTTTTGAATTTGCATTGTTGAAAGGCAAAGCGAAAAAATTACAAAAAGAAATTTGAAAGCAAAGAAAGGGTGACAGTTTTTTCATTCATTTTTTAAGTTTATTTGTTTTATATTTTTATTTTTTGTCAACGACCTGTTTTTTTGTAGCTTTTTTCCTTTTTTTCTCCTCACTCTTGCTGTTCAGCGGGCGGCCCTCGTATCTTCTACCTGTACCTATTGCACTTGCAATTTTTGATTTTTAAAATTTTTAAAATCTTTTAATTTTTAATTTTTTCTTTTTTAATTTTGTTTTCTATGTTTTTTTTCCATTATTCTAATTTTTTCTAATTTTTTAAATTTTTGTGTATTTTCCATTTTTTCTCTTCGTATCTTCGTTTTCTTGTTTCTTGTTTCTTATTTCCTACTCTTTTATATTTTTCGGCTTTTTTAATTTCCCTTCTTTTTGCTTGCCTTGTTGATGTTTTCCAATTTTTTCTATTTTGTCAGCTCGTTTTGTGTCTTGTGCTTGGTGTTTTCTCCTTATGTCTTTCGTGCTTGCTTCTGTTTCCTCTTCTTTTCGCCTGCCTTCCAGTGTTTTTTGCTTATATTTACCGGTTTTGTGTCTGTGTGCTTGCCCAACCTTTTTGCTGCTTCGTTCCACCGGGCTGTTTTTTTCCTTTGTTCTTTTTTATCGTCCGCCCTTTCCAGTCGATGTGCCGCGCGTTTTTTCCTTCTGTTTTCCCTGTCTCCGTTCCCCTGTCTTTCGCCTGCTTCTGTGTTTCTTTCTCCTGGTCGTGCGACTGGGCTTGGTGCCTGTCTTTCGCAAAAAGTTCGGTTGCCTTCCACCGTGCACCGTGCTGTTTTTTGCTGTGCTTGCCGTCGTGTTTCTGTGTTGCCTGGCCACTTGCTCGCGCTTTCCTTCTTGCCATGATGTTGCCCGCTTGGTGCTGGTTTCCTTGCGCGCCGTTTGTGCTGTGCTTTTCCTTGTCCTGCGCTGCTTGTCTTCGCGCTCCTTGATCCTTTGTCCTTCCTTTCTCCTTGCCCTATTTTTGTGTGTCTGTCAATTGGCGTGTGTCGCTTTATTTTCGTCGCCTTATCCTTGTTTGTTCTTTGGCGGCGTTTTCTTCTGGACTCGTCGGCGTCTTCTTCTTTGCTTGCGGTTTGCTCCAAGGTGCTGTCTCTCTTCCTGTTGACGCTTCCTTGTGCATTGTTCCATGTGCGACCCCGCTTCTTTCGGCAAGCCTGTTCGTGCGTGAGGGCGCACCTTGTGTGGCCTTCGCGCTGTGTCCGTTCTTTTTCGTTTGTTGTGTGTCTTGTTGTCCGCTTCTGTGCTGCCCCCTCGTTGTCTTGGGCTGCCTTGTTATGCTGCAAGCCTGCGGGCAAGCAGTGTCCATGCTGCTGCTGTCGCCATGAGGCCTTGGTATGCTGCTTGCGCGTTGTCGGTGCACTGTTGCTTCTCGGGGTCCCACCTCTGGTTGGCGTCTCTGCATGTGTTGGCAAGTGGTGTTCCTGTTGCAATCCTTGGTTCCGTGCTGCTTTGCGTGTTTGTCCCTTTTGGCCCGTGTCCTGTGCTGGCTGTTTTCCGCGACGCGCTTGATGTTTTGTCCGTTGCGGTGCTGTTGTTGCCGCTTGTTGCGTTGCCTTCGGTGGTCCCTTGTTGCGTCCCATCGTCGAGGGTGAGTCTTCGTGCCTCGCTGGCGGCCTCGTGTCTTATCTGCGCGCCTTCCCACTGGGCCTGCTGTGCCATGTGCGTTTGTAACTGCAGCTTGTCAGCGATTGCGCGCGCCTCAGTGATCCACTCGACTGCTTTAATGTCGTCTCCGAAGCAGACGCACGCTTGCTTGTTGTCGGCGTTTGTGTGGTCGCATTGCGTTTGACCCAGTGTGCCGAGGCAGTTTTGCGTGCTGCCCATTGCGTGCAGTGCGTCCTCCACTGCGGCGAGTGCGTCCAGCAGGGCGTGTCCCGTCGTTGGTCCCGTCGATGCGTGCTTTGGGTGCGGGCGTGTGCGGCAGAGCGTCCTGACTTTTTCCCACGCCTTTTCCGCAGTGGCGACCTTTGTTGTTCTGCCACTTCGAAAGCCGATGCTTTCGTCGCTCGAGCCAGCGACCAGTTTAGCGTGTGCGTCGTCGCTTGCGCACGGGCACGCGCTTCGGCTGGCGCCCTCCTTACCGCACCTTTCGTCCGTTCCGCTGCTGTGCGAGTTGTTGCACAAGAAGATCATGGCCTGGGCGAGGCATTTCGGCGGCTTATTCGTCTCGGAGCTGTCCGCTTTCATAAAGTTGCCACTGTGCTGACCGTCCGCTGTCAGAAGCGCCTTGAGTGTGTCCGCGTCCTTCGCGGCGAGTGTCAGGTCGCTTGTGCTTTTCGCTGCGTCACCGAGTATTGCCTTGTTGACCTTGTGTGTGATGTCCGCAGCTGCCTGGTCCATTCGTGCTAGCAGCTGCACTGCTTCGCAATGTGCTGTTGTGTTGTCCGGCAGCACCGCGCACGATGTCGCCCCGCTGTCCGGTGCCCCCGCTCCCTGTGCGAGTGCCCTTGCCCTCGCCTCCTCCGCTGTCACTTGACTCCGTTCCTCCTTCGCCAGCGAACTCGCTGTCTCCGCTGCGCGCACAAGAGTCGCGAACACGTCGCACACCCTGCCGAAAGCGTCCTTACTGTCGCCTGTGGCGACGCCCTGAGCGCTGCTCGCGCACGCATGCAAAAAGGCAAGCGCAACGATCAAGGCCAATGCGCGCATGTCCCCGCTCGCCTTCACCCCTTCAGAAATTCGACGCCGTGCTGACCCTGCCTCGCGCCCCCGACAGCCCGCACACAGTCGCAGCAGGCGCCGCGCTTGTCGCCACCCAGCCTCGCCCCCGACAATCCCTGTGCCCATGCTGCTGCCCGCCCGCGTTGTCCGGTGACCGGGCACCAAGTCGCCCTGTGCCCGCCCTGCCGCAGTTTTTCCTGACAAAAGACGGCCGCCGGAGCCTGTCGCCGTTTGCGCGCACTTTGTCGCGGGTCCTGTGGGCACTCTCGCGCCAGGCCCCCGATGTTCGCCGGCACCGCAGCCCGCGTTACTCGTCTGCTGCGCGCCACCTCCACAGGCGCCTCTGCTGAGCGGTGCGGCGTCCGAACGCGGGCAGTTCCGCGCATGCGCTTTCGTTGCCGGCGCTCAGTGCTCCGTCACGCCTGAGTGCTGTCTCCCCCGCGGCGTTTTGTGCAAGGGAGACGGACGCTGCAGGCCGCGCCGCCTCGCAACCCGCCCTGCGCATCGCGAACACGCCCTGCGGTTCGTGTTCTCGTGTCCGTGATGCCTCGTGCCGATCAACCGCACCTGCACTCAGGATTACCCGGCGCATTGGTCCATGCGCAGGGAAGAACGCGGAACACGGAACAACGGGAGGGCGCGGCGGCGAGTGTGCACGCGCACGACCACGCAGTGAACTGGCCGTGCCGTGTGGTGTGACAGGCGAACGCTGTTCAGGTCCACGTGCGCGCCCGTTGCTTGGAACGCGGCCAGGACAATGCGTGGACAGGAGCGCAGTCGCACCGTCGACACCCGGCTGCACCGCCTTGTGTCGCGCGACACGTGGGACCACGCACGCTTGGCCGCGCAAGAAGGCACTGTCTTGGCAGCAAGTTCGCGGCACGACCGCGGGCACCGCCGCCCTCCTTGCTCGCACACCTTCGCGAGTGAAACACACCACAGCGTAAGGCGGCTGGCGCGGTACAAGCGCGACCCTGAGCGCACGTGCCTGGCTGCCAACGCGCCAGCCAACGAAACACACACCTGCCTGCACAGCGGGGTAACAACACAGGGCAGACAAGGAGCGAGGCGCAGGCACCAGGCCTGTGACGACAACGGGCAAGAGGCCGCGACGACCATTCCTCATGAGGCAGTGAAAGGCAGAGATGCAAGAGGCCGCAGTGCATGTGCCTTTAGAGGACGCGGCACCAGCGAGCGGCGTGGGATGCACAGAAGCGAAGGACAAAGATGCACCGCAGCAGGAACACCGACGACTTAGGACACTTCCAGCCTCAAGAGGCCAGGTTGGGCAAGGACAAATAGAGTTAGAAACGGCACCCCACACACGAAGAAACGCAATCGGCAGGTGCGCCCGCAGAGACGCGGTTGCCGGCTCAGAGAAGAGGTGCCAGGGGCAAGCGAGACTGAGGGGGGTGACGTGCGGCGAAGCAATCAGCTGCCACTGACGCGCGACGAGACGACTGTCGACGGGAAGCGCATGCGCACAAGTCGTCCCTGAGGAGTCGTTGGCCAGGGGTGCGCTGAGGAGGAAAGGATGGTTTGTCGGGACGCCGGCGGAAGAGCGGGCGCGGTGCAGGACGCGGCACGGAAGAAGGACGCATGAAGAGAGCAAGGAAGGTAGCCAACGGACAGGAAATGGCAATGACGCGCGAAAAGAAGAGGGCCCATGAGGGTTGACCACACGGGAGGAAGAGTGTGTGTGACAGGAGCTTCGAAAAGGCAGCTGCAAGAGGAGGAAAGGAATGCAAGAGCCGAAGGGGACGCCGAATGAATTTGTGGAGGAGCCAGACGAACCCACACAGGGAACGCGGACGGCGTGTTATGAAGACAACCGCAAAGAAGGGAAGCAGGTCGGACGTGAGCTGCAAACGATGTTCGGGTAGAAGAAGGGAATGTGTGCTAGCGAACGAAGAAATTGTTGCGCAGCCGGCACTGGCGGTGCGCACGAGCACGGTTTTTGGTTCGGCGCGCGTCCAGGAAGTGGCCTTGCGGGCCACGGTTTCCCGGGGGAAAGGCGACAGGAAAGACAACACAACGAATGAGGGAAGACGGAGGGGGACAAGGTGGATGAAGAGGGGTGAGAGGGACGAGCTGGTTGGGTCGCGGTCCTGAGAGAGGCGCTGCGTGCGAGGTCACCGGGACGGCGCAGAGGAAGGCGCATTTGAAGGACGCGCCTCGGGACGCGGCAGCGCAGGCGTTGCGTCGTCGTAGACTGTGACGCAAGGACGCCGTTCCGCACGCAGCTCGAGGACACATGCGAGGGAAGCAGGGGAGTTTTGCAGCGTGGGACGGGCCCCCCTGAAGCCGAACAAAGCAACAAGTGGAGGGTGGTCAGGAAGAAGGTTTGGAGCAGGGAACGTAGCTGGCTGGCAGGGAGCCGGAGAAAAGAGGCTCACGAGCCGGGACGGTCGTGCGGCGCGAACAGCACAGTCGTGGGATCCTGGACGCGCGGCAGTCTTTGCGCGGCGGGTGGACGCTTGCTGCCATGCAGCGGCGCACTTCCTTGGAGACGCGAGGAGGTGCGAACAACAGGTACATGAGCTGGCGGTTGCACAGGCGACCGGACGTGCGAGGGAAGCTTCGCAGGCCCATGCGAGGGCGGGGGAAGCACGGGTATAGAGGCAGCGCGCAGCAGGCAGCAGGCAGACAACCGGTTTGCGAGCATGTAATGGAGTGAAACGGTAAGGCAAGATCTTTTCGTGGAGGTTTGGGTTATGGAAGCCAGACGGCGATGGACGCGGACAAAAAGACGCGGTAATTCGGACTCAAACAGGGTAAGGAAGCAAGCGTGGAGTGGCACAGAGGGAGTGCGCAGCGAGTGCTGGAGACAGGAAGGGGAAAGGCCGCGAAGGACGGCAGGTTGACGGGATTGCGCTGGACAGGCGGACATGCGCGCGCACCTGCGGGGAATTAAGTCCACGAGGAGACTTCACCAGTCAGGACGGCGCAGCGCTGCCCGCCATGCAACACCGAGGCCGAAAACACCAGACGCGGGGGAACGGGCGTAAAGGACAGAGAGACAGCAACGGGGACGCAGCGCGAATGGCTGGGCCGCGGGCGATGCTTGCGTGCGGCCTGGTGAAGGCAGTAGGGAGATGAGAGCGGAGTGGAGGCGTCGCAAGAAAATGAGTGAGAGCCGCTGGCCTGAATGAAACACGACTGGGGAAAACACACGGAAAAATGAGCGGACTCCGGAGGGACGCGGGGCGCGTGAGGGACGCTTGGTTCGCGATCTGGGGCGACCGCGGCGCAGACATTGGCAGAGTGCAGTGAGGGTTGGTTGGACGCAGCACGAGACTGGGCGGTTCAGTGAAACACGACATTTTCAGCCGGACAAGCAGCAGTTTGGAGGACCGGCGAGGGGACAAGCCAAGGAAGACGTGGACGCTCCGAGAAGGTGAGTCGGAGGCGTGAACACGAGACCGACGGCATTACTGCGGAGCGGCCAAGAGGAGGCAACTGTGAAAAGGGGGGGAGAACGGGACAAGACCAGCCGCGTGGACATGAGGTGGGAACAAAGAGGGTGGCACACAGAGCAGGGCGCGTGGGACGCGCAAGAGGGAGAAGGGCGGAAGTGCACACAGTAGTTGATGCGCGTGAGAGAAAACGGGAAAAGATTATGAGGGGTTTGGGGGGCACGGGGGGGCAGAAACACATGCGGGACCGACGGTCACCAGGTATGGACGGAGACAGTGCAGGCACTTGGTGCCGCGTGTCGGGAAGTTTTGGGGAAAAGCACGATGCTTTTCAGCAGCGAAAACACAGCGCAGCGCAGGTGAAGGAAAGCAGAACGGCAGCAGCGGAGGAGAAGGTGGGAGTGTGCGGCACGAAAGCGGAACTTAGGATTAGCAGCAAAGGAGCACGAGAAGGAACGGGGAAGCAAAGGTCACTGCCTTTTTTGGTTTGAGCCAAGCGGCGAGGCACGCGGGAGGGAAGGGGAGACACTGGGCCAACGACATTGGCATGCGGGAACGAAAGGAGGGGGAGCGAGGGAGGTGGGCAAAGAAAACTGCCGGAACGAGGCACATGGCTTGAGGGAGACAAGAGAAAGGACGAGGCACGCGGAGCTGGCGTGGTGTGTCAACGAAGCGGGAGAGGAAGAAGAGCCACTCTATGAAGGGGGCAGCGGACAACGTGGAAAGTCGACAGGCCGTGCGCGAAACGCAGAGGACGAAGAAAAACGTGGCGGGACGCAGCCTGCGCACACGAAGAAAAAGCAAATCAATGGGTTACGGCCTTAGAGAAGTGGAAAGGAAGCTGCTGTGCGATGCGCAACGAGGACAAGGGCATACGGTGGGAGACAAAAGTTCGAGTAGGTTTGGTGGCAAGGAACCGGGTGCGAAGGAAGCGAAGGTGTAAGGAAGAACGTGCGGCACGCGGAAACAGATGAGCGGCGAAGGGAAGCAGCAGGGTGCGCAAAGAGCACGGAGACTGAGGAAGCCGGCAAGGGTGGGGAGTGGGTGACGGGAAAGGACGGCGGACGCGGGCGGCACTGTGTCCGGGTTTTGTGCGCACAGCAGGCGTGAGGGGGGAGAGGTTGGCGCAAGGGCATGGGGGACCGCAGACAACGAGTGGAAGGGGGAAAAAGCATCGGTCGAGCTAGAGAAAAACAGGCATTTGTGAAGTGGCTCGCCAGCCAAGAGGTGAGAGGGGAGCAGGACGGAGAAGAGGGTGGTGGAGGGCGTGTGGGCCGCCGGACAATTCTTGTTTGGAGTACCGCCGGAACGCGGAGTTGGGAGGGAACGAATTAGGAGGAGGTGCGGTTGGCGGCTCGGCCCAACGGCTGGCAAGAGGCGGAAAAGGAGGCGACGAGCCGGCGCGGCGAAGCGACACGTTTTGCGGCGGTGAAGGCAAGAAAGCGGTGCAGCGCGATGCGCATGAGTGACGCAGGACGACGCGGCTGCCGGCGGCGGTGACAAG